>LPNX010024789.1:377729-590844 GCA_001517045.1 Pseudotsuga menziesii | reverse complement strand
CCCAAGAAACTGTCGATGGCGAGAGAACCTGCCACTGATGACTGCAAGTCTCAAGGCACTCAAAATGACTCTAGATTCCAATCCCAGAATAAATGATCTCAAGTCAATGGGATGAAATCCGCTGGAAGGAGGGCATTAAGGCATCCCCCATCATCCAACACGAGGTACTCAGCAAAGCTGTATAATGTGGAAGGACTCAATCATAAGGTGCATGAACCAGTAACTGTACCAGGAATGGCCGGCATGCAAAGTCGAGATAACTGAGGAATGGCTGACTCAAGTTTCAACTTCCTTTGAACAAGAGCATATCGGCGTATGGTGACTGAATGAAGGCAGCATAAACTCGATATACAAACTAGGACATCTCTATGACACAGGAGGCATCAACAGAGGCTCCATAGGGACTGGAAGCTTAACCAGTCAGTGAAGATAAACTCAGATAAATGAGTATAGCTCTTAAAGTCAAACTATAACCCAACCAATGGATGTGATATACAGTGCTCTATTCGAAGGCGACACGACTCAACAAGTGCCAAAGATAATATCTTTCCTTGTCCGGCTTTTTGGTTTTTTTATTTTTTTGGACTTTTTCAGTTATTTGAAAATCTTGAAAAAAGAATAAACTAGCTTTATAGTTACAAACTAGGAGGAGACGAGTGTCATAAGGGCAAACAAACTAGTTCCAAGCAGTGGAACATACCTATGCTCAATGCAAGGATACATGTGTAGGATATCGACACTCGGGGGAAAATCCCCTCCCGGTAAAAAGGGAATCAAGCTGCGAAGGATATAAAAAATGGCTCTGCATGGCTAGACATGAGACAAGCTCGGGCTATATGGCTGAAACTCAATGTCAGGGGAGCCAGCATAAATCTCAATAAGGCAGGAAAAGCTCATGATAATGCATTCACAACTTGACATAAGGGAGTCCTGAGGGAAATAGGCCAGCATAAGATCAAGAGGAGTATGAGGCTCTTGCAAAATGTCATGGCGGTACTATACAACGGACTCACACACCCTAAAGGAGAAAATGTCGGCATGGGAACCAAATGCAAATAAGGCGCTAACTAGGGTACCCATGTACGGTGAAGCTCTACCACTCGTATCATGCCACTTCTAAAGCAACAAGAAGGTTCCGTGACATAATAGAGTGGGTTCGTACCTAAGGACATGATGATAAGGTCATGCAAAATGAAAATGGTGGTGAACCTAACCTATATGCTAGTTTAGACATGATACATGAGATCAGCATGAACAGGTCAATCCAATGGCTGAAACGGCACTGAAAAAGGTCTTCTACATCACCAATTATGTCAAAAACAGTCCAAAATGGTTAGAAAATGTCGAAACTATAGGAAAGGGGGTAAAAATTTTCAAATATTTGAAAATTTTTCTATAAATAGTAAAAAATATAAATCATTTGAAACTTTTACCCATTGGAGCTCTAATTTTCAACTGCAAATTCCAGGAGCTCCAGCCGACGGAATTCACAACCGTTTCTCCTAGGTATTTACTCATGCTCTCAGCTTGCATTTTGATATAATTTTTGTTGATTTTCATTCTTAAATGAGGTTCTTAAGGCCATATCTACATAAGCGCTGCGGCCCATGCGGATACCAAATATTTTTCCACGTATAAGGCTAGTTATATGCGTAAAATGGGATAGAAGCCGCATACATACGCGGCTGTTTGTAAAACAGTCATGTATGAGGCCGCACATCAGATTTTACAAGAATATAATGGGAAATTTTGCAAATTCTCTTGCAGGATGGTGCTAGAGTGGATAGAGCGCGAGCATGGTGAAGTAGAGGAAGTAGTAAGGGCTGACTTAAGGGCTCAACAAGAATTACGTGCATGCGGACTCTACAAGTTTTGGTGTCTTGGTGGTTTGAGGGCCAAACCAAGACTTCTATAGATGCTGGTAGACTATTGGGATCTAGACTCGGAGTCCTTCCGTATAGATGGGATGTCCCTCACCATAGAGGTGGAGGACATATACTTTATCACAGGTCTATCGAGACGAGGGGAGGTAGTGAACCTTCATTCCCGAGGTGGTTCAGGAGGTGGCCTTACTATCGACGAGTACATAGCTGTGTATTTCTACCCAGATACGGAGAAGGTGGGGATTCAAGTCCCCACCAATGCTATACAGGTGCAAGGCCTAAAGGCCATATTACTGACTCTGGGCAGGATACTAGGTTTAGCATCACTCCATCAGGCCTCGCGGCCGTTGATGTTCTATGCGGTGGAGTGTATGAGACCGACCATAAATGACTGGAGTACTACACTACTAAGCAACATGAAACACCAGCTCAGTGAGTGTAAGGAATGCAGGATACAGAACTTTGGGTTCAACAGTATTCTGAGCACGTTTTTCTTCGAGTGTGTTCTAGGATTGAGCCCTAGAGTGTACATTCCTCTCCACGGGGTTCAAGATCCATCCCAGTGGCGTTGGGCAGATGCTATGCACAGACTGGGGGGTGGTAGGGTGGCCAACCCATATCTAGCTGACTTCTTTCCATGGTGGAGATGACAGATAGTTGCCATAGATGACTACCCCTATGCAGGGATAGACTTCTGGGGGGATCTGCACATGCCATTGCCACCAGGATCGGCATATGGTGAGATAGGTACCGAATCTCGACTCTCACACTTTTTAAAATTTTTGAGTTATTAATTTTTTTTTGTATTTTCTTGATTATGTGAAATCAAAAAGACATGTTTTTGTGCGACAATACATAGTGACATCTACCATTCATGTGCAGATGTGGGACCACGGTGACCAGAGGGCTTCCCTCATCATAGACGGAGGGGAAGAGGAGATGACATCACGGGTGTGGATGCGGAGCAAATGCTCCAGAGCATTCATACCAACTTTGTGAGACTGACTCATAGAGTTCCCATGGCGCAAGTCGAGGACTTGCCTGAGGCCATGCAGCGGCAAGTGGTGGGTGTACCATGCGCATGGGTGTGTTTATTCCAGCGGCTAGCTAGAGTCGTAGTGACGTTCCATGATCACAACCCTCCTCCACCTCCACAGGATTAGACACCTGGGAGTGTATATGTTTTGTACTACCGTGTACTATATGATGGAAGCTTTGAAAGCTCCACTTTTGTATATGACACTATCTATTACCACATTTTTTATATATATATAAAAGTTTTATGGTGATCGATTTATTTATTTACATGTGTAAATGTGTGTTTATGATTAATTTATTATGAATGAGACAAATGTCAATCTAACATGTATTTAGCATATGAGTCAGCAACTTGATTATTATTTCTTGGAATGTGTATATATGTTATACTGTCAAATTGTCGTTCTAACAATCTCACATGTAAGAACCTTCTCAATAACGTCAGATCTCTAACATGGTACAAACCATTGAGCTGTGACACTACTAACTCTGAATCAAGACGTACCTCAAGAGATAGAATACCATGTAGAATGGCATCCCGTAGAAGCTTAATAACGGCGCTATATTCAGCAACATTGTTGGAAGATGGCCGTAGACATACACCTTCTGAAGACAGTACTTGACCCATAGGAGTATAAATCACCCAAGCAGCAGAGGTTGAGTGTTGAGTGTGACGGCTTGCACCATCCATGAATCCTATGTAGGTGGAATATTCCATTGACATCTGCCAAAAGAAACGAAAACTAATCACAAACCCGATCACGATAAAAAATACCTAACTATGCAAAAGCTGTACAATAATATACAACAAACTGCCTTGGCTAAAGATCATGCATAGTATTTTTGAGATAGAGCCCATTTCTAGGCTCCGCCAAAGCTATGCCTTCATAATCGACTAACTCATAGGCACCCTTCTCTAAGACACGCTTGACCACGTAAGGACCACGCCACAAAGGATTGAATTTCCCTGCCCCCAAGGGTTCTTTTGGTTGATCCCACAAGAGGACCAAGTCTCCTTCACTAAACACTCTTGGATGGATAGAATTATCGTACTAGACCTTAACGCGACGTTTATTAACCTCTAGAGCCACCAAGGCATCCCGACGTTGCTCATCAAGTTGCTCAAGGTGAACCAAACGCTCCTCCAAAGGTGAAGTGTCCGGTAAGAGTTCCACAGCTAGCTTCAATGAAGGAATCTCGCATTCAACTGTTAATATCGACTCCACTCCATGTACAAGCTGATATGGAGAAAAACCAGTGGCAGTCTTAACCGCGGTTCAATATGCCCACAAAGCAGGATATAACATAATATGCCAATTCGTCTTGCTTTGTGCGATGGTTCGTTGGAGAATAGATTTGAGTGATTTATTCACTACCTCTACCTGTCCATTCACCTGAGGATAGTAAGAAGAGGAGTGCTCTTGCTTATACCCTAACTTGGATGCCAACTCTTCCATCATACGATTCTAAAAGTGCGAGCCATGGTCAGTGACAAGCCCTTTCGGAATCCCAAACTGAGTAATGATTTGGTTGAATACAAAGTGAGCGGCTGTCTCACTGTCAGATTTTATTGTAGGCATAGCCTCAGCCCATTTCGTGAAATAATCAACAGCCACTATAATATGATGGTGCCCCCCAGCCGAAGCTGGGTTGCAATCCATAAAATCAAGCCCCCACTAAGTGAAGGGACCAACGGTGATAATAAGATGTAACGGGGCAGGTTTCAAGCACATATTACGTGCAAACACCTGGCAAGGGTGGAACCTCTTGACCGCATCAACACAATCTTTAAAGATCGTCGGCCAGAAATAACCCGCTCTCAAAATCTTTTGAGCTGTAGAAATCCCAGATAAATGACCACCACATGCCCCTCCATGGCAATCATTCAGCACAACCTCAGCCTCGTCATGAGTTAAACAACGTCATAAAATGGAATCTACCCCACAGTGGTACAAAGTATTGTCCACTATAAGGTAGTTCTTGGAGATGTGACGTAATCGTCGTCGTTCATCTCGCGAGAGGTAAGTAGGGGTCCTCTGTGTTTGCAGATATACTATGATATCTCCATACCATGGGTCAGATGTTGAGATTAAGAATATGTGTTCATCGACAAACGTATCTTCACAAACCAACTCCTCGTCCTCACTCGGAAAATACGATATAAGCTCTGCAAAGATTAAATATTTCTTCAATTTTGCCGAAACAAACTCGAGATCAAACTCTTACAGAATGACAATCCATTTATTACATTTTCCCCCAATCATCCTTCGTGTGAGGATGAACTGAAATGGATTGACATGGGCCACAACCAAGGTCTGGCGAAGGAGAATATAATGTCTCAAATGCTGAACCGCATGGATGGTAGCTAAAGCAAGATTCTCGACATGAGAATAACGAATCTCTGTGTCAATAAGGTTTCGGCTCAGATAATATATGACATGCTCTTAGAGCTCCTCATCCTCTTGAACCAAAACCATACCAATCATCTCTAAAGACGTGGCCACATATAATAGAAAATCACGTCTATAATCCGAAGGACTAATCACCGGGGCCGATGCTAGGGCTCACTTGAGTGCATCGAAGGACTCCTGGGCTCACTCATCCCATTCAAAGGGAGTATCCTTCTTCAAGAGACGCATGAAGCCTCTAGTCAAATTGGAAAAATTAACAACAAATCTTCGTAAGAATTTTTCCATGCCTTGCAAACACTGAAGATGACGAATATTCTTCAGGGGAGACAACTGAAGTATTGCCTCAACCTTCAAAGGGTCGACTCTTATACCCTCTTTCGAAATGGTGAATCCTAACAAACGACCTGAATTCACGCAAAAGATGCACTTATGAGGATTTAATCTAACTGAACAGTGCCGCATCTTTCAAATACCAATCTCAAGTGATAGGGATGACGCATTCTTATGCGAGAATGAGCAACGAGGTCATCCAAAAATACTTCAATAATAGACTTGAGATCGTGGAAAATCAAGGTCATCGCCCACTGAAACGTAGCTCCGGCATTTTTAAGGCCGAAAGGCATTTTTCGATATGCAAATGTTCCCCAAGGACAAATAAATGCGGTCTTGTGTTGGTCCTCAAGTTTAATCTGAATCTGATTATACCTGAAAAAGCCGTCCATAAAGGAAAACACCTCGCTACCTGCACACTCATCCAAAATATGATCTATAAATGGTGTGGGAAAGTTATCCTTAGGATAGGCATGATTCAAATTGTGGAAATCAGTGCATATGCGGATCGCTCCCTGCTTCTTATCCACCAGAATGGGGTTTGAAACCCACTCCGTCAAGGGAACGGGATAGATGAAACCGGCTTTCAACAGCTTCTCTATCTCTGCCTTAATGGCGGGTTCTTTCCTAGGATTCACGGTGTGTAAACGTTGTCGAACAGGCTTACCGTTGGGGTAAGTCTTAATCTCATGTTCGACAATTCGAGGGTCAATTCCTGGCATCTCATCGTAAGACCAAGCAAAAATATCACGGAATTCCTTGAATAGCTCGGTATATTTTAGAATCTCAGCATGGGAACATTCTGCCCCAATATAGAGATTCTCAATGGTGCCAGGATTGCGAGAAATGTTGATAGGAATCGTTTCCAATATGTTAGCCATGTTTCC
Source organism: Pseudotsuga menziesii (assembly GCA_001517045.1). Classification (NCBI taxonomy): domain Eukaryota; kingdom Viridiplantae; phylum Streptophyta; class Pinopsida; order Pinales; family Pinaceae; genus Pseudotsuga; species Pseudotsuga menziesii. The sequence goes on along the minus strand of LPNX010024789.1, from coordinate 584,295 downwards.
ATCAGCCATCGGACCAGGAGAGCTTAATGGAACCATAGGCCTACCAACTTTCTAACTAAGAATCTCCCTATAATCCTTATGCTCGAAACGGTTAAGCGGTGGAAGGAAGTATGATCTATGTTGAAGTTCCTCCCATGGTGGCTCAACTCCCAACATAACCTTGATAATCGCTTCATCTGAAGGGAAAATCATATCAAGGTAGTCGTGGGCATGAGAAGACTCTACTGCCCATGCCGGCAGCACATAGGGGTCTTCCTCTTCTGTCCGCGAAGAGGAAGAACAAGGCTCTGCAACACTCTTGAGATTAGCTTGATAAGCAATCATAGCTACAGGCAATGGCACGCTCGTCTCGATGGGCTCACTCGAAGTGCTCGGTGTAGGAAGAATCCAAGGATCTTCCATATGGGTCATGTGAAAAGACACCGAGGTTGTAGAATTCTAAGCCTCATCGGAACAAGATCCTATCATGAGGATCGGTGCAGGACAACTAAAGCATCCCATAAGGGATGGATACATGCCTACACCCACACTCCCAGTTGTCGGCTGAGAGTACTGCTCAACGATCGGGATCGTAGCTCCCGAAGATGTGGTAATAGATGGATTCTTGAATGCCATTTGATCAATCGTTACAATATTCCCGTTATGTGGAAATCATACAACATGGAACAAGGAAGAAGCAACGGCTTGCATACTATACATCCAATTCCTACCCAGCAAGAGATTGTAGTCAAGGGGTGCATCAACCACCTCAACCTCTATCGCAATGATCTTCCCTCCCAAACGGACTTTAAGGGAAGGAAGGATTCTGTGCAGCCTAAAAGATCTCCCATCAAACGCAGTTAACATAGTCACTTATTTAGACAGCTCAAGAGAACCCAGACCCTTCCAACAAGACAAAGACATCACAGAAGCCGCAGTGCCCTCATCAATCACAGTGTGCTTGACGATCATATTAAGACATTCTACGTGCACCAAAAGAAACACACAGTAGGGCAAGCGAGGCTGCAGTCCTTTGGTTTCAAATTTGATCACCAAGGAAGAATCATCTCCGTTCACACCAAGGGCAGAAAGCAACACCTTCCTTTGCGAAGGACAACTCTGAAGCACTTCTAATGCAGACATCGCACAAGGAGTGTGGCCCAAATCCTCGACAACTAAATAATTCTGGGCGGCTCGGGCATTTGGATTATGCCCCGAACACTTAAAGACTCCCTTAGGAATGTAAGGTGCAGCCTCAGGTTTATTCATAGGTTTCTCAATACGCAAAGGGGACCCTGGTGGATCAGGCTCTTTGCCTGGGCTGGGTTGTGACGAACTATAATCTTTCGCACACGTCACAACCTTGGTAGCACAGACCATGTTAATGCACCCACGAGCACTAGTCTCTGGTGGATCATTCTCACTAGACTGGTCATGGGACTTTGAGTTCATATTCTAGTTATGCGGTAAAGGGTTCGTTAGCACAGCTAAGCCTTGTGCTAAGAATATCGAAGCTTCATCAATCCGAGGGCACAAGTAAGTGAGTTGATCGTCCTTACATAACTTGCAAGGGAACTTGACCTTACATTTAGCTTGCTTGTCCCCCCCAGCATTTCTACCATTCTTGTCATTATTTTTAGCATTCTCATTCTTATTACCACCTTTTCGATTATTATTCTTAGCCTTTTTTCTATTCCATCCGGGCTGCTGGTTACCCTTCTGGTATGACGATTGCACAGAAAGTACATTCATCGTTTGGGCAGGTTGAGACAAAGCCGTAGCTTGTCCCGAAGCAGATTGGTTGATTGACAACTGACCAACTTGTTTTGCAACCGAATCCCCAGGTTTCGCACTTGCACAACCCACAATGCCATCGGCATGTAGTCCAGGCTTGACCTTGGGATCGAAACTGGAACGAGGAGCGTTGGGAATAATCTCATACAACAAACTAGACTGAGCATAGATCAATTCCAGTTCCTGCGCCCTAAAAATTGCTTGTTCCTCATTCTACACTCTGGATGTGGAAACATCCTTCTCTATATATGGCAATAATGATTTGAGGAACCACTCAAGAAGGAACTCCGGCGGTATAAAGGCTTTAATTAATCTCTTCCGTCTACGCCACTCCTGAATATGATCAGAAATATGGGTGGCTTTATCTTGCCGAAATGTCAACAAGAGTTCAGTACCAACATCATAGCGCACTGGTAGCTAGAAGTGATTAAAAAAAGTCATCGCAAGGTTGTCGAACAAAGTAAAAACGCCCCTAGGTAACTCTATATACCATTTCGCAGCAAGCCCTGTGAGGGTGCGTTGAAATAGTCTCAAGCAGACTAAGTCCTGATGTAATGAATTTGAGGAGCACCATAGGTGAAACGTAGTAACGTGTTCGCTCGGATCCTCTCCTGGTTTGCCTTCAAACTTAGGTATGTCCGAAGGAAGCTTCGTAGGGACAGCCGGCCAAGCCGGGTCATGAGCCACAAGATCGTTCGTAAGTCTCGATAATTCAGGAAGATTGAGCGTCGCGAGGAAAGGGAGCCTAGGATGATGAGGTCTATGGACCACTCCCTAGTTCATATAGGATTGATTACCACCATGACCTTGGCCATAGTGACCTCCTCCCGTATGACCCGTATAGGGTGGCGTGGAAGCACCATAATGAGGTGTACCTTGACTAGTAGGCGCTACAAAGCCGTAGTTAGGAGAGTAAGCAGGTTGTTGATACCCGCCTCCATAAGGTGAAGAAACCTGTCCATACTACGTCCCATAATAAGGTCCATAGGTCATCGCTTGCGATGCCCCATTAGACACTCTGTAGGTAGGAAGATACACTCCAAAAGTAGGAATATACATACCGGAAGTAGGGATATATGCCATGGAAGTAGTAATCTGACCTCTAGAAGCATGAACATAACCTCCCAAAACAACGGGTGGTATGTAAACTTGAGACACAATTGGTCTAGTAACCGCAGTATGGACCTGACTCGTAGCCATGTGCCAACTTGAAGGACCACGTGAATAAGGTGGAGGATGTACATTTGAAGAACTAGGAACCGAGGATGAAGGAATCTGAGTAATAAGATATGTACTACCGCCTACCGTCACTCGTCTCTGGTCTGGTATCCTAATCGGATTTCTAACTCTAGACCTAGGAGGGATATATGATGCAGCTTCCACCACTGGGACAGAAGGTGCAATGTGACTAGTGCTCCCAAACCTCTCTGCAAGGTAAGGAATGGGATTTCCCCCAAGCATAGTGCTAGGCTCAAAGTCAGATTCGACATGAAATGTCAAATCATGCATAAGAAAACCATCCATACCATAACTACCATAGCTAGTAGTGGCGGGTTCAAAGTGAGTCTCGGCGTCCTCTGGCATGCCATACTGGTAACGCGTCAAAGAGGTATCAGCCCTAGAGTGAGTAGGTCTATCATGCATGGCTCCTATCTCAGAAATCACAGGACCAAACTGAGCTAAGTCAGGTGAAGGATCGTAAGTAGGATTAAATTCCCCATCATCTACATGAATGGGAGGAGGTGGTTCAGGAATACCTTCTGAAGAATCTCCCATGGTGTGTGAATCAATGTGTGACATAGTCCACCTGGACTGTCTAGGTCCCTCTCCCAAAGGAGGAGCATAAGTAGAAGGAGGAAGTCCTGCTAAATGACAAGAACAGCGCGGAACCGCACCCGAATCCACAATGACTCAAAAAAAGTAAAGACTCTCTATTTACGTAAACCCTAGGCCAACTAGCATGTACAGAGCAATCACTAACAAAATATAAAGCCAAATGCAAGTAGACAAGGGCTGGATAAGTGAGCTCCTAAATGAAGCAGGTATGTCTCGCCTAAGAGAGGCTTGAGACTCCCATACACAACAAGCGGAGGTACGTAACCAATTATTGTGGCCCTCAACTTCAACGCGTAAAGCGACTGTGCTGTCCGACCCCAACCTGGCCGGGACACCCACAGAATAACCTTTACAAGTACCCCCTTGATATCCTAGGTAAGGCCACTAAGGTCACCTCAATATAATCAATGCTCAGGCAGATAGTCTCAGGCGGGATTGACCGTATGGGCAGGGTAGCAAAGCCTGAAACTCTCGAAAGAGCCCCCATATACGAATACAATCCTGGAAATATCTCTGGTGCTACTCAGTTATGACTAGGGGTCATCCCAATCAATAACCACTCACACTGCCTCGTGCTTAACTCCCGTTTGAGAGGAGGATCCTGAGAACAATGGTTATACCAAGGATTTCACACACTCACCTGGACAGACACCTAGATGTTGTTGTTTAGTGATCTTGGAGAATTGACTTACATTGAACTATTCCAAGATCCTAAAACCTAAGCTTGTTGGTGCACCCTAGAAAAGAAAAGAGTGTAATTCATTTTATTTAGCGTTGATTTTAGTTGGCTTTATTACTCAAAAATAGGATATGGTCGTGCAACTAGTGGTGTTATGACGCCACAAGAAGTAAAATGCACACCTAACAATCAATGCAAATGCATTGTGTCCATGAAAACAGGGTATGCTACTATGTGAAATGCATAATTCTTCTTCAAATGAATGCAAATTTTCCTATATGAAGACCTAACTAGTACTCCAAAGCAAATCTAGATCTAGTGCAAGTACAATGCAAAGTGCAAAGTGCAATGCATGATGATAAGCAAATGTTTTTGGATTTTTTGAAAATAAAAGATATGCAAAAAGCAAAAGAATGATTCTACCACCCTCAGACTCTGCAAGCACACATAAACAACATTCAAGCAAATCACTAAGGTAAAAGAATTCAAATGCACTAATATCAAACAAAAAATCGAAAATGCCATGACAAGAACTTTCCTAAAAAAAAATTTAGGTTAAAAAAAAAAGCATTTCTGGTCAGAAACAGAGGTCTAGACAGACCCAAGAAGTGCCAAAAGAGAATCAGCAAGTATCATAATTCACCCAACAACCAATTATCTTCCCCAAAAAGGGAAAAAACAAGGGTATATGCGACTGTTCGCAGTAAACCTGCATGTATACACGGAAATCGCAGAGGAAACCGCGTGTATACACGACTGTAAGTCAAAAACCCACGTACAAGAAGAAAAAGATGCACAAATCAAGGCAAATAGACAGGCTGAGACAGACTTCACACTAATCAGACTCTACCAGGCATACATGCCCCCATACCCGACACAGAAACAAGAGAGAAAGAGAAATTCAAATACATTGAATGCCGAGAAATCAACCCCCAAAGGACAACTACTAGGAACTCCCCAGTGGAGTCGCCAATTCTATTATGGAGAGAAATTCCTATGGCTTGGGGTACCACAACAAACAGCTTGACTCCAGAAATCAATCATTTCCAATATGCAATAGAAATTAAATGTCTAACACTAAAGGATCAGACCTCATACCTTATTCCGGACGGTTGAAATAGATCCCTGTTGAGCTTTCCAATCTTCAGCCTGAATTGCTATATTACTTCCTCAACAACAAGTAAACAATACAAGCATACTATATATCATGGTGTTAGATCTATTCTAGCATATATAATCAATAATGTAAATCATTTGACATATTCCCATGGATAAAATATTCATTCAAATACACATCATTGGACAGGAAAAGATATTTCTATTAATATAAATCAGAGATTACAAGATAGATACAACCTCTGATGGCATGTCTGCGAACCGGAGAAACTGAATCCCCCACTTGGGCCTCCACCACTTCAATCCTCCATCTCTCGATAGCAAGCTCACAAGCAAAAGGCAAGCTTGGGAAGAACACAAAAGTGCTCCAAGGGACAAAGGGATGCAGACTCAAGCATAAGTTTCGGCAACAATGGACTATAGTTTCTTTGCTCTCAATTATCTCTTATGCTTTCAATGTACCAAGGGGTTCCTTATATAGCTTTCAAAGGGATACTGAAAGGTCGAATCGGAGTGATCTCAAGGCATATGGAAGGCTAGGAGTCAAATGAGTCGGATCCATCTCAAGGAAAACTCCAAAAGGATTTGGATTATGCACACATCCCGATGTATGCGGTTATATGGGTGAAACCCGCGTATGTATGCGATTATCGGGTTAAAAGCCGTGTATATCATTTTTCATATGTTTGTAGGGATGATCAAGGAAACATCAAAAGGAAAAAAGTGGTCCATAGGGTCTAATGAGTCTGCAGCGAGACAGGGGAAGGCCATACAATGTGTGATTCACCTAGAGTGGTGAAATCCGCAATAACAGGGAGATCACTTATCATTTTTGGATTTTATCATTTTGGTGTTGATTCTATCTTTGAGGAATTTGTGGGGTTTTATCCATTTATGGTTTCCCCGAGGAAAAACACTGTGTTCATTGTCTCTTGTGTTTGATTGTTGTACTTGTTATTCTCTCATTTAAAGTTCCTAATAATGCTAGCTTAATGTTGAAAAACTAACATGGTATCAGAGCTAACCTGAGAAGAAGACACTGTGCAGCTGCGGGAACTAGGGATTCCTAGTTTGTGGATCTTCCTCCACATATTTTTGGCAAAAGTAAGGTGGAATAACTCTCCTCCTTAGGGCACATATTTCTGTCGAAGCAGAATCCAATTCTGAGGTTTTTCAATATTGGACCTGTCACTGCTGCCGGAAATTAGGGCTTTTCACAGAAGAGGAATTTTTCAGTGAGCCCAGGCCTGGATTGATCTCCTCCCCAAAATAGAAGTTAGGGATAAATTTCAAGGCATTTGGGTGGATAGAACTCTGGAAAAAAAAACCCTAATTTGCTCCTAATCTAGTACTGCGGGATTTCAGCTCCAAATCCAAATCTGACATCTTGACCTAGTAAGATCTAAATCTTTTGTATTTCCATTTGAGGTTCCCATTTTTAAGATGTCTCATCATACCAAGCTTGATGAAAATATTGAGGGAGCTAATAACTTCTAATCCTGGAAGTATAGGATCTCCCTGGTCCTGGAAGAAAATGAGTTAGACGCCTACATCCATGAGGAGGTTCCAGTTCCAGAGGGAGATGAGGCAAAGGAATTACATAAGAAGAATATGCTTATGGAAAAGAGGATCATTGCTGATTCTATCAAGGATCACCTTATCCCACAGGTTTCCTCTCTCAAGACACCTAAAGCTATGTTTGATACCCTAACCAAATTGTTTGAAGGGAAGAACATAAACCGGCAGATGACTCTGAGGAATCAACTAAAGAATGTGAAGATTTAGAATGCAAAGACCATCCAGTCTTAATTCACAAGGGTTTCTCAAATCAAGGAACAATTAGAAGCTGTAGATGAAGAAGTGGAGAATGCAAATATTGTGATGACAACTCTGAATGGCCTTCCTAGGTCATGGGATTCATTCATCCAAGGAATCTGTGCAAGAAAGAAATTAGTCAAATTCAGCAGACTATGGGAAGAATGTTCTCAAGAAGAATCATGGATAGCAGCTCGAGAAAAGAAGATGGGAAGTGAAGATCAAGCTCTCATAGTTCACTCCAAGAAAGGCAGAAGAAAACCTCATCACTCCAAAGGTAAGAATCATCATCATAAAGATAACAGTAGAAAGGACCTATCTAGATTAAGATGTTATACATGTGATGAAATAGGACACTTTGCAAAATATTATCCTAAGAACAAGGTCAACTCTCACAAAAGGAAGGGGAACAAAAGAAGACATCATGCTCATGCTGCAAAGGATGATGAACCTTCCAAGAAAGGAACCAGATATGAAAGCGAAGACTCTTCAAGCAAGGATGAATATGTTTTGATCTCCGCTCTCACAGGTAACATTACTCATGGAAGTGATGATTGGCTTATAAACAGTGGGGCTTCGAAACATATGACTGGATTCAACGAATCCTTTGTGAGACTATCAGAACATGAATCGCCTCACAAGGTGGAACTAGGAGATGACTACCAATATCCAATAAAAGGTAGTGGGGAATCTTCCTATAAACTAGACTCTGGAAAGTATCTAACAATGAAGGAAGTATTGTTTGTGCCAAGACTCAAGAAGAACCTCCTCTCCATATCTGCACTAGATGCAAAAGGAATGAGGGTTGCATTCATAGATGGACAAGTCATCATGTTGCCAAGAGGAAATACTATCGATGATGCGGTGGTGATTGGAGAACAAGAAGGAGGATTGTACAAAGTAAAGGGCCATCCAGAACAAGCATTGGTCCATGACACAGTAGATCCAAGTGAACTTTGGCATAGAAGGCTTGCACATGTGCATTACAGAGCACTGCCAATTGTAAGCAAAGCGGTTGAAGGTATTCCAGAATTCCAAGCAAAACATGATGGGGTCTGCAAAGGATGTGCGAAAGGAAAGAATACAAAGAAGAAATTTCCTAAGCAGCGAAAGCAAAGCCAAGGGAATCCTAGAAATCATCCACTCCAATGTATGCGGTCCTATGTCATCAAGCTCACTAAGCGGGTATGCATATTATGTTTCTTTTATTGATGATTTTTCTAGCAAGATGTGGGTTTACTTCATGAAGAACAAAGACGAAGTATTCGGCAAATTTAAGGAATTCAAAGCCTTGATCGAGAACCAAACTGAAAACAAGATCAAAAATTTTCGATCAAACAATGGCAAAGAATTCACTTCAAATGAATTCAAAGAGCTATGCAAAGATTTAGGGATTAAGAGGGAGTTGTCCACTCCTTATAATCCACAACATAATGGGATTGCAGAACAGAAGAATAGAACTATCATGGAAGCTTACAGAATATATTTCCTAGGATACAAGAATATTGACATCAGCAGGGATGTGACATTTGATGAAGACACATCTTACAACAAGTCCAGAAAGAGACCTGCTGAAGAACCTGAAGAAGCAGAAGCACCCAGAATTCATGATACAACCATGAACGAAGAAACTCAAGAAGAAGATAGAGAATTTGAAGAACCAAAAAGACCTATAGATCCACCTCTGGAGAAGAATCCTCATAAGAGGAAACCTGCTTGGGTATGAGAACTTATCCAAGGTGCAGAAATATATGGGGCTCCAAAAGAGAATCACGGAGAAAGAAAGAGGACCAGATCCTGCTTCGGGTATGTAGCTTTACTATGTGATTTCATTGATAAAGAACCTTCCAGTTATGAAGAAGCGGCAGAATGGAAAGAATGGAAGGATGAAATGATCGAATAATATCAATCGATCATGAAGAATGATGTTTGGGATGTTGTCCCAAGACTAGAAGGGAATTCAGTTGTAACTTCCAAATGGATCTACAAGATCAAACATGCTGCAGACGGTAGCATTGAAAAATATAAAGCAAGATTTGTGTCGTGGGGTTTCTCTCAAAAAGAAGGAATATATTATGAAGAAACCTTTGCTCCTATAGCTAGATACACTTCCATGAGATCGGTACTTGCTCTGGCTGCAGTGATGAAATGGAATATACACCAGATGGATGTCAAGACTGCTTTTTTGAATGGTGTAGTAGAAGAGGAAGTGTATGTAGAACAACCACTCGGTTTTGAAACACATGACAGAGAGTCTCATGTGTGCAAATTGAATAAAGCCCCATATGGTTTGAAACAGGAACCCAAGACCTAGTACGGTAGAATTGACAGCTTTCTATCCAGTTTGGGCTTTACCAAGAGTAAAGCAGATTCCAAGCTTTATTACAAGGTTGAAGATGGCAACCGAGTGATACTTCTACTATATGTAGATTGTCTATTTGTGACAGGTATAGATGGGTTGATTACTGATACAAAGAGAAATCTTGCTGCTGAGTTCAAAATGAAGGACTTGGGGATGATGCATTACTTTCTAGGTATGGAGGTGTGGCAAAGTACAGATGGAATCTTCCTTGAACAAGGGAAGTATGTAGTAGAGATCCTGAAGAGGTTTGGGATGATGGACTGCAAGCCTATGGCCACACCTATGGCACCGAACCTAAAGCTCTTTAATATGCTTCATCAAAGTTGGTTGATGCTATGATGTATCGTCAGATGATTGGGCCTTTGATGTACCTAACGAACATGAGACCAGATATTTACTTTGCTGTGAACACCTTGAGCCAGTTCCTAACAGATCTGATACATGTTAACTTGATTGCTGCAAAGAATATTCTGAGGTACCTAAAGGGTATAGTTGATTATGGCCTCAAGTATGATACAAATCAGAAGATTAACCTGGAGGGTTATGTTGATTCAGATTGGGCAGGCAGTGCAAAAATAACACTTCAGGGTGTTGTTTTAGTATGGGATCAAGTGTGATCTCTTGCTTTAGCAGGAAGAAATCCTGTGTGGCACTGAGTACAGCTAAAGTAGAGTATGTCACAGCTTGTTCAGCTAGTTGTGAGGCAGTATGGCTGAAGAAGATACTGTTTGATTTATTTGATCTCCAATTGGATGCTACTTGTAGACATTGTGACAACCAGAGTTGCGTGAAGTTGTTAGAGAATCCAGTGTTCCATGACAAGTCGAAGCATATCAAGATCAAGTATCACTATATCAAGGATATGGTGCAGAAGGGAGCAGTGAAGCTCCAGTATGTTGCAATGGAGGAACAAATAGCTGATGTTTTGATGAAGCCATTATCTAGGGTGAAGTTCGAGTACTTCAGGAAAAATCTTGGTGTTCTCCAGATCGAAGTTTCCTCCAAGGGAAAGTGATGAGTCCCATATCCATTCTGACATGGTGAGAGGATTGGTTCCTTCCATGGTTAGATGTAAGGGCTGAGCCATTATGTCATGGTGAGAGGATTGGTTCCTTCCATGGTTAGATGTAAGGGCTGAGCCATTATGTCATGGTGAGAGGATTGGTTCCTTCCATGTCAGATATGAGTGCTGGCCATTCTGTCGAGTAGGATATATGTAAGGGCAATTACCATTCTAGGAATGGAGGTACCTGGCCAATTACTAGGAAAACTCAATCTAGGATTAAGAATCCATTCTGATGTGATAGAGGGATGTGTTCCCACTTGATCAGATGTAAGGGCTGAACCATTCTATCATGGCTAAAGGATTAGGTTACTTCCATGTCAGATGTGAGTGTTGGCCATTCCGACAAGCAGGCCGGATGTAAGGGAAACTGCCATTCTCTAGGAGAATGGAGGCACCTAGTCAATTACCAGGTATCTCAATCGAGGACTGGGGGCCATTCTGATGTGACTATAGGATTGGTTCCTACAAGATCAGATATGAGTGTAGAGCCCTTCCATCATTGTGATCAGGATGTGTTCCCACCTGGATGGATGTAAGTGTAGAGCCTTTTCATCATTGTGAGCAGGATGTGTTCCTGCCTGGATGAATGTAAGTGTAGAAATCTTTCATCATTGTGAGCAGGATGTGTTCCAGCCTGGATGAGAGTCTTTCATCATTGTGAGCAGGATGTGGTTCCGGCCTGGATGGAAGAACAGAGATCTTCCATCATTGTGGTAGGATGTAGTTCCGGCCTGGATGAAAGTACGAAAATCTTCCATCATTGTGGTAGGATGTGGTTCCATCCTGGATGGAAGTACATAACTCTTCCATCATTGTGTGAAAGATGTGGTTCCAGCCTGGATGGAAGAACAGATATATTCCATCATTGTGGTAGGATGTGGTTCCAGCCTGGGTGGATGTGAGTACTATGCCTTTCTGATAAGTAGGTCAAATGTAAGTGCTGGACGGGCCATTCTGACGAGCAAGTCAGATATAAGTGCTGAAGAAGACCTACATGGAGGTTAGGCCTATAACCAGCATGAAAAAGGGATAGCTCTGTAGAACTTCCTATGATGAGAAGAACCATGAGATAGCACCTATGATGATCCATATCGAGCAATGATCCAGATCCATTGATGATGATCCAGTAGTGATGATCCAGATCCAGTGATGATGTCCAGTGATGATCCAGATCGAGGGATGATCCAGATCTAGTGATGATGTTCCATGATGATCCAAATCCAAAGATGAAGATTACTTGAAGACTAAGAAGACTTGAAGATACAGATGACGAGATGATCCAGCTAATACAGAGAAGAAGACCAGTGCTAAAAATTGTGTCGAAATAATACCTTCCTAGTTAAGAGGGAGTGTTGATGTATTTGTAACTTTGGAATGTATTCATCTATGTATATTATGTATTGTAACCCGATGTTTATTCCAGGATGTATCTATAATGTAATTGAGTCATGTTTTCATGCCCCGATGTTCTGATCGGGAGTATCAATAATGTAAACAAGTCATGTCAAGTCATTGTGGGTAACCCTCCGATTTTGTAAGGGTTAAAGTCCCCGCAATTCCGGGGCACTAGGGTTATTAGACTCTCCTAGTAGAGGTCAGCCCTAGTAGGGTTTTATTCATGATGGGATTAGTATAAATAGAGAGCTGGACTCTCTATTTAACACACAACTAATACACACTCAAGTGTAGCACATAGTTGAGGAAGGAGAAGAAACTGGGGCTAGATAAGAAGAAGGTTACTGCTGTCGGGAGATCACTTACTGTTTTGGGATTTTACCACTTTGGTGTTGATTCTATCTCTGAGGAATTTGCGGGGTTTTCTCCATTTATGGTTTCCCCGAGGAAAAACACTGTGTTCATTGTCTCTTGTGTTTGATTGTTGTACTTGTTATTCTCTCAGTTAAAGTTCCTAATAATGCTAGCTTAATGTTGAAAAACTAACATTGGGTTGGTCATAACGAGATCTTTTTCTTCAATATTGTCTCCATTGGAATTTAGCTTATCCCAGAGCTCGGTGATCCTCATGAAATATGAGGCAATATTCTCGAAATTCATCATCTTCATGTTCGATAGTTGATTCCTCAATGTGAGAGTTACATTGATGCTACTATGTTCAAATAGATTCTTTATAGTTTTGAACATATTCCTCATTGTCCTCTTTTCTCATATCTAAGGAACCAAGTGATATGTAATTGAGTCCACTAAAATCCTCCTTGCTTTGGCATCATCCTTTCTCCAGTGAGGGTTGTCTTCTTCAGCTTCTGGTTCTGGGAGCTTTTCATTTACAAACTGTAATATGTAATTTTATTCTAGTAGAATAAGAACCCTAGACTTCTACGAAATGAAATTGGAATCCCCTTCCAAACGATCTTCAACCTTCATGCTGATCATCTTAACTGTAGATCTGGATCTGAGACCCTAGTAGAGGCTAGGTACTCAAAAATGAAAGTTGGAGTTTTAGAAACTGAATCCACAGATAAATGTGCCCTAGATATGTGATTTGAGTAGAGGTAGATTCAAGCCAAAACTATGGAGAAAGTAGGTCAAAATGGAAACTCTAATTTCTGTTGCAGCTGTAGAATTAGGTCAAAATTGAAAATTCTCATAATTGAATTATGTCTTCACTAAAATATGCTCCCTCCTTAGAGAGAAATTCCCAAGGCTCTTTTTTGGCCAAAAGGTTGAGTGAAGACCTTGAAACATGAAACCCTAGTTCCAACAAGTTTCCGACAGAGTTCTGGCAATGGCTTCTTCTAGCACTGCTCTGATTCCATGTTATATTTTATTTAATATTATAGTAGTCTACCTAAATTTCATTTATCAATAGGATGATCACTAGAAGAGATACAAAGCACGGAACAATAACACAATTATTTTTCACCTGGGAAATCCAAATGGGATAAAACCCAACAACCTTCATCTAGAGATAATAATTCTGATATCAGAGTACACTGAAGAAACAAAGAGAAAATATGGAAATTATTTCCAAATATAGAAATCGAGAAAACAGTCTTCTTCTACAGTGTATGCGAACTTCTCTCTCCCAGAAAAACTATGCACTTCACTTGTGCCACTGTGCCGCTGTTGTGTGTAAAAATGAGGAGGGGTGCCTCCTATTTATATTGTTTTCCCACTAAAACATTAACTGGGGCCGACTTCACTTGGGGGAGCAATATAATTTTATATTTTATAATTTTATTTTATTTCTTTTATTGTTGGCTTTTCACCCCAAGTTTTACATTGTTCTTTCTAGGGTTTGTATGAATGATTACAACAAGTTCAACTCCCAAAGGAGGAAAATAAGAATAGCTTCTGAAGTTGCACAAACTCCAATAGTGTACCGAAGGTAATAGTCTCAAATAGAGATGCAAAATTTACAAGTAAATTCTAGGAGGCTTTGTTCAAAGGTTTACGAACACAGTTAAATTTCAGTACTGCATATCATCCACAAATGGAAGGGCATACTGAAAGGGTAAATCAAGTCTTAGAGGACATGATAAGGATATATGTCATGAAAAAACCAAGTAAGTGGGAAGACTACCTACACTTAGTATAATTTGCATATAATAATCATTTTCAAGTTTCTGCAAGTATGAGTCCATTTGAAATATTATATGGACGTAAGTGTAATACTCCAAAATCATGGAGCAATCCAGTAGATAGATTAATGTTAGGACCTGATTTATTAAAAGATATGGAACTAACCATGAAACAGGTACAGCAAAACTTGAAGGCTTCCCAAGACAGGCATAAAATTTATGTTGATTTAAAAAGAACTCCTAGAGAGTTCTAGGTGGGTGATCTTCTGTATATAAAGGTAAATCCCAAGAAAAGTTCCTTAAGACTGTGCATGTATTCAAAATTGGTATCCAGGTATTGTGGGCCATTTGAAATTTTAGCTAAAGTAGGGTCAATTGTGTACCAGTTATCCCCGCCACCTAAAATTAAATTGCATAATGTGTTTCACATTTCTATATTAAAAATACATGTTCATGATGTTTCCCATGTCATTGATTGGAATGTAATCTAGGTGGAACCCGAAGGAGAGTTCCAAGTCGGGTCGGAGTGCATTCTTGATAGGAGAGAACTGTTACTCTGGAACCATACCATCGGAGAAGTCAAGGTGCGATGGAAGCACCTTAGTCCAGAAGAAGCTACTTGGGATATGGAAAGAAATATGTGGGAGACATATCCAAACTTATTCCAAGAAAATGGAATGGAAGACTAAAAATCAAAAATTTATAACACCAAGGATGGTGTTATCCTTTAAGACAAGGTGTATGTAATACCCAGTGATATAATAATTATTATTAATTCTACTGGAAAAATACTTCAATTATTATTTTTAATATTTTATTATTTTTGACAAAAAATTCAAGAATAAAACATTTTTCTTTAATAAAATATGTTGAAGGGGGACAAAAGTGGATATAGTTGTTAAAGAGTGTTTGTTGGCCCACAAGAGGAAAACACATGTGGCAGAAGCCACTGAGTGAGAACTCAATATGTAGGAAGCATCATCCCCAAAAATAGGGTCACAAGTCCTAGTTGAGTTTTAAAGAGCAGGAGGCTCATAAATGACCAAGTCCTAGGAAAAATACTATATATTAGTATGTCCATGAGCAGTAGGAGGCTAGATTTGGGAAAGGATTAAAATCAATGAATGCATGAGATGGTGCATTGAAGTATTTTTCTCTTATGGTTCAAGGAATAGGCTCGGGGGTTCTAGAGCAAGTAGCTTGGATGCTCAGAGACTTGGTTGGGAGGAACGACTTCTCTACTTTTGTTTTCCCACCGTCAGTGCCAGGTTCATAATTCATGTTTAAATGTTTGAAAAATGTGTTTTAAATCCTATATATGAAGAAGATTCATGTAGAACCTATTTTTTATCAGTTAGCCTACTTATGTTATGCTTGAATGTTTAAAATTTTGATTCTTGTCGAAATTTGAATTTGCACATAATGGATTTTGAAATCATATATTTCTAATTTGTCTCATGTATTCCCACATTTAATCGTTTATTTCATGTCTGTGTCAAATATTCATAATTTCTTCCTTAATTTGTATTCACTAAGTTAAATGTAGATTGAATCTCTAATCATGTTAGAATGTATCTAATTTTATCAGATTTGAACCACGGTAAGGTTCCATAAAAAACTTATAAGTATATACGGTTAGGGTATCATCCTAATTTCTACACGAACAAAAGCATTATGTTATCATCGTGTTCATAGTATAGATCTATAGTACTTAGTATATACAGTTGGAATCCATTTAAATAATATTAACATTATTACAACTCATAAGATTCAAATTAAAGTATTCAAATCGAATAAGATCTAATGTCTAATCATGAAAAGGAAATGTCATTATCTTAAGTATACATACGCATAAATAATCAATTTGATTCCTAAACAAAACCCTTAATAAACTTAACAGGAATATAGAGATATGCCTCTCAATCATGTACAAATATTGTGGAATCAAATCTCTTTAAGGTATTTACTTAAAAGTATTATGATAAAATAAATCATAGCTATAATAATACAGTTATGGAATCGCGGCTTGTTCCATTATTGGTGAAACCAAACCTATGGACAAAATATCCCATTGTATTAAGATCCACAAAGCATGTGCAAGATAATAAAGAAAACAAATCAAATATTTTCCTTATTGATATACTAGTTTTCATAACTACATCCATGACATCGAAACCATAGTCACAAAACCAGCATCGTTACCATCAACGGCCAAGTTTAACACTTAAACATCTTAACTTTAGTTAAGATATCACGGACCCTAAGGATCATATTCAAAAAAACACAACAAGAACCATAATTATATGGTCGTAAGTCCACCGTGGCTACCCCAAATTTATACAGATGCAAAGCCTTGATCAAGTATACATGAGATTAAAAATACACTACAGAGATCATGAGATTGAATCTCTTAAGGTGACTACTTAAATTACAGTCTGCTGATAACAAAAATAAATCAAAATACAAATAGAATCACGAGCATAACCATCAACTATATTATAGATCACAACACATAATTATTTTGGTTGCAAGCCCATGTCAAATGGTCGCCACCACTTTGCAAACCAACTATTTATGTTTTAACAATCACATACCCTACAAGGTATAATAAAATCGTACAATCATTAAGAATGTATACGAGATGGCCGTAATCCCATTCAATGGCTACCATCAATTTACACAAGTTTACATCCACATTATAGACAAAAATCATCAAAACAAGATTATCAAATAAAGCAACATTTATTTTACTAACCACTATTCCTTACAGTTGTAAGACCATCGAGGATGGTTGCCATGAATCAAAATATTTATAGCACAGGATTAAACTCTTAGCAAAAATCTCACAGACCCTAGGGCTAGTTCTTTTCTTTCTTTCAATATTTTATACAAAAAACCTAAGAACAATAATACATCTACAATCATGGCAGAGGTAGAAAGGTCGTAAATCCTTTGTATTACAAAGTTAAACCCTAAGGGTTTCTAGTCACAACATCGAATTTTATTTTAGGAAAAACTTATCGTGTCTACAGCGATGGCCATCACCCCTGTTCCCATGTCCATACTCAGCTTCACCTGTGACCAACCAAAAAAGTGTTTTAAACTGCATGTTTTGACTGAAGTATAAATACTACTAAAATGAATTTTTATCAAGGTCAGGAAGGAAGTTACTTGGGCGTTTGGAAATGCGGTCTAGGGAGGACATGACCCTATCATTTTCCTCTCCAATGCTGAAACTTGCAATTGATTCATCTACATTCAAAACTCATCACATTGTAATTTTAAAACCCAATAATAAACTTTAAAGAGGATTGAAACCTTACCTTAGAATTTGGCAACGAGGGCCAAGGGTCGGCTCCTCTGAGCACACTTATCCCTCCACATCTTGCATTCACCAAAAAACATATCAGTTAAAAAACAAAAATAATGGAACTATCCATTACAAACCCAGTAAATTGCAAAGTGAAAGTATCAAGTTGATGCTTACCTATTGGAGCATATTGTTCACGTGTTTGGAGTATTGGAAGGCTTATTGGAGCTCCAGTATGGATGGAAAACCATCTAGGAATATTGGGGAGTATCGATTACCTCAGAGAGAACCAAAACAATGCCATTAACATGGTGGAAATAGAGTAAGAACAAGACAGAAAAGAGCTTGGCCCTCGACCGGACTCCGACAAGAAACAACACCAAATGTGAGCTCAAATATAGTAAAGGCATTTACAAAAACCTATGAAAACCTTAATATCCCACCATCTAGGAGTAAGGCAGAGATTAAATCTTTTATTTCCTCGTGGGCCTAAATTCACTTCCAACTTGCATCTAGGACAGGTTTAAATTCCAAACAGAGTACCACTTATTGCATGGGAAAATCAATACAAAACCAAATCATTGTGAATCCAAACCATGGATATTATTTCAATGCCAATCATATAACTTATGCCATGGAACTCTTATAACATAACAAACCTTATAACATGACAAATCATGAGTATGTAAGATTATATATATATATATATATATATGCTAGGACCTTCAAGATATTAGGACTATGGTATATAGTTCCATCGTGGGTTAGGACAAGGTCCACACCCTTTTCACTATAACCGTAAAACATTTATATACAAAGATCTTCGAATCTTAGCACTCGGTTAGATCAAGACCATTGAAATATTTACCATACTAGCATAGTATTATGTCTTAAAAAGATAAAAACTATATTGCTAGCATAGTTTGGTTTTTATGCTTTGAAATCATCTATGTCACATCCCCATGCCTCCGACCAGCAAGGAGGACGCGACTACGAGCTTCAAACACATGGGCTAAGAGCCCCATGAACATGTACAGGCACAAAATTGCTGAAACAAAATGCTTAAACTTGTATATTGAACTAGAATATGCTCACATGAATATTTATCATGCACAGATGCAATCATCTATCAGACATAGAAGAAAACCAACAGCATTCATACATGCATGTATTCATTTAACATGTTCATTAATTTCATTAACAGAAATTAAGATTGCAGAAGTAGAATGGACAAGATTACTTATCTTATGATGAATTCATTCCGCAACCAGCTACGTCGCTGCAACATTCCACCCAACCACAGGCCAACGTGCTCCTTAATCTCTCAGCAGTGCTGCCACCCCCGAGCTGGGCATGATTATCCAAGGGATAAGGGAATAGTAGTCTTACACATAGCCAAGAATATACAAACACAGCCAAGCCAACATAGAGTTGGGTTTATCAGGCCAATAGGGAGCTGGAGAAGGAAAATTGCTAAGCTGGTGAGCCCATTAAAGAGCCAAGAACACCTACACCAGAACTAGCCTGACCTCTAAGACACCCAAACACACCCAACACAAGGAATCAGTCCCTTCTCTGCTACACAGTCCCTCAGGCCCTACATTCCCTTCCAGTGCTATTCAGGGGTGATGGAGAAGAAGGCCAGCCCTCTAGCTCTGTCTGTGTGGTTTCTAGCCACCAGGTTTATCAAGAAAATTTAAGCCAACATCCCTGCTCCTCTCACAGTCCGAAGACCCACCATTGCACTCAGGCAATCAATTAGCTATCACAGCTTAAACAGGGAAAAGGCTCCCCAGCGAATTACACAGTCCCAAACACAACAGCAAATGCAATTCCAACAGGGGGAAACACCACAGCTCCAAAACACATCAGCATACATATTACCAATAACGTGGGGAACAATGACCCATTTTGAACAGCCAATGCTGCTGGGGAAACGTACGCAAACCACAATGGGGATGAATTTACAATCTCACGACCTGTGCATGAATCAACCACAATGCCAAACCCCTGAATCAGCCCGTGAGTAAAGGATACGGCCCCACTATTCACAAATCCGTAGAAGAAAACCACGGGGTAAAGCCAGGAAATTCTTGTGCGTGAGGAGGAACACGAATTCCATTCCTGCATGAGGGCGAGTAGCTTACAGAGAGGGCGCAAAATTGCAGTGCGTGGGTGTCTAGCAACTCGTGGAGAGGAAGAAGTGTCTATGTGAGGGGATGAACAGCAAAATCATGGGTAGAGTGTGCATGTGGGTGAGGACTGACAGTCCTGCCACCCCACTTCCAAGACCATAACTGCCTCAACCACCAGCAGCCTTTCTTAATGAAAGTGGTTGGAATAAAACAAAGGAAGAAGACATATGGGTTTTCTCTCATTGGCCAAGGTTGACAATTTCCCCCACCCCTATCCTTGTGAAAATCATGCCCCTTTCTCATTTTAGTTGCCGTGATCGTAGCTGGTCGAGTTCATTTTTAATTATAGATGCATATTTACATGATGACCGTCATAATATATGCCGCATGCCCCAATATACCATCGGTGACAATTTAAATCCATACATAGCATAACCGATCAATGGTGGGGCCTTGGCCTTTAGCTCCACACCATGATCATTTACAATATATACATCATATACATCTAATGCAACGGGGTCAAAACCGGGACATTACAATCTAAATCCATATGATATAGTATTTACACCATGAACTTAAAGGGCCATAAAGAAATGCATTAAGACCAAAACATGTAGTATCATGCCAACAATAAGTATGTAAACCCTCACCTTTTATCGATATCAAAGCACCGTATGGAGAACCATGCACTTTACAAACCCTAATCCTCTCACGCTTAGGGGTATGTCTTTACACACATGTATAAACTATGGTAAGGCCAAGGCCTTGAAATTATAATGAAACTAACGGGATGGGGTCAAGAACATGAACAATCTCCCATGCCTTAAGCTAGATCAGTCTATTATAAAGATAAATAAATAAAGTACATGTATAAATAAAGTACATAACCTATGTAGACTCGGTTGAAGGTTCTAGAAGGAACTACCATTGTAAGAATTAGGAAAACCTGTCATAACCAACATGAAAAAGATATTAAAAATAGCATAAGTAAAACATAGAAATCATCTAAGTAAATGTAAAAGTAATCCATAAAAAAAATACAATTTTTAGGTGTGTTACAATTTGGGTGGTTTTGGAATTGATCCTGTAGTTGTAACCAATCCCTATTCGACCCTAACTCTTTAGAAAAGTATATAAGAGAGGGAGATAAGTCCATGAAGGGGACTTGGCCTTTGAATTGTTATGTTGGAGAAATTGAGACTCTCATTCCCCCTACATTTTCCCTAGATGTTATATCCCTATTTTGCAGAGCTTGGAGGCTAAGATTATTGGAGAAGAGAACCAGGAGATCCAGATCAAGGTTTCGCGAGGTGCCTAGCATGAGGAAAAGGTAAACTTTGTGCTTCTTTCATTATCAATAAATATTTTATGCTCTTCCCTTTCCAAATCATTGTCTGATTGATGTTGAATATTTGTTCATTATTATATGATGATGTTTATCAGACTAGGGTTTCATGTTTTGTTGAATATGATCTCCTTTCATATAGTCAATTTGGTTTGAGGAAGGTAGAACTTGTTTTCCAGGTCTCTTGGAGCAAGAGGAGCAAGAGGGGGGATAAAGGAAATCTTGGATTAAACTTTAGTGAACAAGGTATGAACCCTAATTATTTTTGAACCTTGCTTATGTTTACTTGCAGAACGTTGTACATCAGTCTTTAAACCCTAGTATGTTGGTGGCCTCTTAACCCCCTGCTGCTAGGAACACTTTCCTCTACAACAGCGATGTGATCCAGATATAGCAACATTTGACTAAGTGTTTAATTTCCCTTCAATTCGCGAGCTGACCAAAAACGCAACTGGGTAATTGTCTATGTATCACTGGATCCTGTATGCAACCATGTATGTAACACTGGATACATGTATGCAACCAGGTAATTGTGTATTTACTAATTTTGCAACCTTTTACTAAATATATGACAGATCAGTGACATAAAAATGCATATTTAGATTTTCCAACCCTTCTTGCACACCCTTCGGATGAACCATCGCAGTTCATCACATTTTTTTATAGGCCACCTTTGCACTCCCCAGTTTACACCGATAATTTCTCCAAAAAATAGTGTTATATTTTTATAAACCCTATATTTTGGAATGTAGTGCTCACTTGACCTCAAGAGGGAAA
This sequence comes from Pseudotsuga menziesii, assembly GCA_001517045.1. Classification (NCBI taxonomy): domain Eukaryota; kingdom Viridiplantae; phylum Streptophyta; class Pinopsida; order Pinales; family Pinaceae; genus Pseudotsuga; species Pseudotsuga menziesii. The sequence continues at coordinate 562,542 of LPNX010024789.1, read as the reverse complement.
AGAAATGATATTTATATATTTAATGCATCTCACACACGTAATATTTGCGTGTGAATATTTCATCCAAATCCATAGATACGATTCTTTGCAAATTGAGCAGATATACATCGATGGGATTTCATCTCGCCTTGCGCAAAATTGGAAATGTTTGTGGGAAATGCAAGTGTTTCATTGTTGAAGGTCCATTTCCTTTCTTCTTATAGTATCCAACATCCATCTTCTATCCTCCATTCTGATTGGGTTTCTATTTCTTTTCCTTGAGTCTGCTTATCCTTCGTTATCCTCTCCATCTTTTCTAGCATCTCAGCATATGAATAAGCACTCTTGTATATGTTTTCTTGAGGCCATTTTTAATGCATGTATGGCCAGGTATATCCATGTACAAAACCATCTTAGTGGATCATGCATTCTAAACCTTTCATATCTAAAATTAAACAAATATCATATTGCTCAAAGAATATTAAAGATTATCCACTCCAAGGTCGAGCTACACAATTTCGTTTGACTAAGTATGAGGTTGATAATTTTCACGTTTTAACGATATCATTGAGCTACATTTGGCACTTTTAAATTCCATTTACATGGTATTTAAGACAACCTTAAATGATTATTTCTTCGTGGCATGGTATACCCAGTTATCAGTGCCCAATAAAATTCCAATTGTTTTCAGTTACTCCATTAACTTGATTTCTAGCATAAGATATAATGCTTTGCATGTATGAGAGTTTCTCTTATCTGCTCTGCATAAATTGCAGTTGGGATTTTATTCATAGCTTGGATTTTCCATCTTTTATTACACCTTATCGAGTTATACCTATATTAGTTATTAAGGGATAGTAAATTATGTCATATCACCATCCATACTGTCATGTTGTACAATAATTCTCTAAATTCCAACTTTCTCTTTTAACTCCAACAATTTATTATGATCACATATACAGAGGAAAAAAAAAAATTGAGAATTGTTCCACATGAATGCATGCAGAGAGATGCATGTATATGGTTACCATCATAATGAGGTGTTCTAGTTTTAATTGTTGGAGAAAAACCTGTTGGGAACAGCAATTATGAACAGCTTGCACAATCAAACTTTCAAATTGAAACTAAACATATAACAATTTGTATGCTTTCGGAGGCTCATGTCTGATAAGGCTTTAAAGTAGTGCCTTTTTAAAATATGATAGGAGGAAGCACTATTATTGTTGAACACATATTCTCTCTCCCTAAAACTAGGCCACAATATAATATATTTATGTTGGCTCATATAATGTGCTATGGGATAACTGCTCACAGTAGGAGACCAGAGAGATATACACTTAAAAGGGCTAGGAACAAATATATAATATATTGTTCAATTTAATTACCATTATATTGAAATATGGCAATGGAAATTTGTGTTTACATTGTTTTAATGCTCAAAACAGGTCCCTTCACTGGTCTTGGAACTATCTAGAACTAACAATCTGTCATTATCAATGTCCAACCACTGATAATAGAGGTTTTACTATCATCATTTTTTAACTTCATTTAATTTTGCAGTCAGATCGCAGCTCCCTAAAGCTAGATTTGAAGCTTTGATAAAACAATATTATATTATGGAAGGGCTAGTGTGTACCTTGCTACCATTCTCAAATATCTTCCTGTTGAGGTACACTTTAATTCTTTTTTTCTGCTTTGTCATTTTTCTTTGGGAGGTTACCGATCCACTTTCTTTAAACGAACACAACACCTTCGAAATGCTCACATTTATAATTATAGCGAGTTGAAGAGTGGCGGCTATGGTTGTGCAGTCCTGGAGTGGTTGTCTTTGTTTTGTTTATCAATCATAACACTTTTTCTTTTGTTCCAATATTCTAATTAATTGTTGATAATTATACAGGAGTTCTAGTGGTAATAATAATACCTATTATGCTCTTTGATTAATACCAAGTTAATTAGGCTTAACTGGCATGCATGCTTCAATGAGCATCATTTCTGCTCTTAATGAGAATCCTTTATCACAACAACAGGTAGCAATGTTGGGGTTATTTCCACCTCGTGACTCTTGTTTATAATTAGATTATACAAGAGATTGGAAATTGATAGAACGTACTATTCTTATAATTCAATAAGTGATTTCCTCACTAAACATAGAAGCGTATTCTTTCCTCACTAGACAAGGAAATAATGTCAACAAAATACCTTACAAAAAAACTTTATCTAAACACATCAAAATTTCAGTCTTTTTTTCAATTTTTATTTCCTTATTTTTTTCACTTAAAAATAATTATGTTAAATCCATGATAGACTTGTTGGAGACATTTACCCACCATGCACACTTAATTTGGTCAATTTGACCTTGTTAAAACACTATCCTAAGTTTTATTGACTTAATTGTCATCAGAGGAGCATTGTATGACATCAGCATGAGCACACCCATGCCTACCTTTAGTCAAGAAGTCCAACTAAGCCTTCTCCTTTATTTGGGGAGGCTAACTGGAGCACTCTGGGGGTGATCTGAGTGTCATAAATGTGCTTAATTGCTAACTGATGGTTACAATCAGTTAAGCTAAGTGGTGAAGGTGCCTCCTTTCATTATATTGATTATTTTATTAATATTTAATGAACTGGAGTCAACAGGGGTGCGTCCAACCACCTCTTATGGCCAGTTTGACTTCAGTTAACCTCATCGGGGTTCATTGGAGTTATTGATGCGCTACCACTTGTTGGTTGGAATGTAGTGACATGTGTCTGAGCTACTTTTAGTTAGACTCAGTCAATCATTGCACTCTGACTTCAGTTAGGACTCAACTGAGTCAATCGGCACTTGATCAGTTGGTTAACTAGTCTGTTTACTGTGGTTTACAGTCAGTTAAGGTACACCCACTCATTCAATTTGAATGACCTCCTTGGGAATTCGAATTGTCTTGGAATTCATGCATCTTGCATGATTATAGTATTGTATTTTCATTATTCATTGATTATACAGAGCTACTACTTCTATTGCAGCACCATTTTGCCAATTTTATGCATATTTGTCTGTATTCTTTGGGAGACTGTGTTTTCAGTTCCTAGACCACTGTGACAAATTAATATGGTATCAGAGCTCATGGTGGGATGAAGCTCAGATCTCTCAAAAACAAGGTTTTTGACAGATCTTGCATGAAAAATTGAGGAAAACCTCAAAAATCCAGCACTGCACCAGAAGCTAAGGCTTACCACTTAATACCCCAAGTTAAGGAATTGTTGGTCAAGATTGCTTGATCAACTATGCTAGGTGTGATGAAAGCCTAAAATGTGTAGGTTGTTTGACCTTATGGTGCCCCTTTTGTTGTGATTTGTAGGTTTTAACAGGTGAAAGCATTCACTCCAGCAGTTTGAAATGGCTTCTTCCATAGAACTCTTGACTTCGTTCAATTTCCATTCATGGAAAGGAGACATGGAGATCCAGCTATGTGCCAAAGGACACTATAGGGTCACTATGGACACTAAAGAAGAGCCTTCTTCTATGACAGACAAAGATAGATTCTTGAACAAGAAAGATGAAGCATTTGGATTCTTCTGCCTCTCTGTTTCCCGAGATCTTCTTTTCCATCTCTCGAGATTGAAGACTCCAAAGGAAATTTGGGACAAATTGGAAACCCTATATGGAAAACAGGATGATTTGAGAGTATACCAACTTGAAAATGAGTTGATGTCTCTCCAGCCTTCCAATTTCGAGACCTTAAATGATTTTTTCACAAAGTTCAAGCACATCATCTTACTGTTGAAGCAATGTAAGGTGGAGAAGGAGGATGATTAGCTCATCCTCACCATACTCTCCAAACTTGGAGCTGATTATTTGGTGTTTGTCTCTACATTTTGTGCAGGGAAACTCACAACCCTTGGATGGAAGATGCCTTCACTCAATGCCTTCATTGAGTCCCTAACAAGTGAACATGATAAGCTTGTCCAAATGGGGATCATCATATCCTTCTGTGATCAAGCCCTTCATGTCTTGGGGCCCAAATATATGAAGGGTAAAGGAAAGCAGCAGAAGAATCCAAAAACCAAATTTGAAGCTCCTAAGCCTAAAGTTGAAAACCAACAGCATGAAGAACCTTCCGACTCAAAGAAGAACAAAGGAAAATGGCATCATGGAAAGGAAAAAGTCAAGTGTTCATATTGAGGGAAGGGATTCCACCCTGAACATGCCTACATGAAAAATAAACTTGATGAAGTTACTTCTCTCCTTGAGAGAAATCACATCAATCTTCCAGAAATATTTCGGAGGAGAGATCAGCAAGATCGGGAACCACAGCATGAAAAAGGTCATGCCCTCATGGAAAGCACTTCGAATTCCAAAGCACTCTTGATAGATTCTAGAGATTCGAACCACATGATGGATGAAAGAGAATCCTTCTCATATTTAGAGACCAACAAATCCATTCCCATCCACATTGGAGATGACTCCACAATCATATCTGAAGGACAAGGTATTGTAGATCTTGAGCATGGTTATTTTTCCAATGTTCTGTATGTACCATCTCTTGCATCAAACCTCCTAAGTGTTTATCAAATGACACATATAGGAGTTCCCAAGAGAGCCTCCTTCATCCCGGATGATGTAGAGATCACAAAACTTGCATCCGGAAAACTTGTAGCAAAAGGCCTTGCAAACCATCATGCAAAATCCTACGAGTTCTCCCATTTTGTGGCGGATGCAAAGCCCACCGCATTGCTGACTCATGGAAATGAAGTTAGTAGACTGTGTCATGAGAGGTTCAGTCACATGAACTTCAAATAATTGCAGCAATTACAAAATAATTCTATGGTTGAAGGCCTCCCGGTCATCAAAGCTACCATTGGAATTTGCAAGGGCTGTGTTGTTCGAAAGCACCCTGAGCATAAGTTCGATCGGGGGAAGGCAAGCCGAGCATCATGCATCTTGGGAAAGATACATTCTGATATCAGCGATCCCATGCCTATCACATCCATGAATGGATCAAGGTACGTTATGACTTTCATTGATGTCTTTTCGAGATACACATGGGTCTTTTTTATCAAAAAGAAGTCGGAAGTCTTGGAAAAATTCACTGAATTGAAGGCCTTGATTGAGAATGCATCTGGAAAAAAGATCAAGATTTTGAGATATGATAATGGTGGGGATTATGTCAGTAATTATTTACTACATATATGTTCCCAAATTGGTATTCATATCCAGCATTCAGTCCCCTACACTCCCCAATAGAACGGTGTAGCGGAGAGGAAGAATTGGTCTCTCAAGGATATGACCACCTGTATGTTGGAATCAAAGAAGTTGGCTGCAAATTTGTGGGAGGAAGACATGCATGCTGTAGAATATATTCATAACAGAGTGCCACACTCATCTATGAAAGTGAAGACCCCTTTCGAAGCATATTTTGAACACAAGCCGGATGTGTCGAATCTAAGGGTATTTGGGTCCACTGCATGGGCCCGAATTACGCTTGATAAAAGGAGGGATTTGTAACCGCAAAGCATAGAATGTATGTTTATCGGATATATTGATGAATATAAATGTTTCAAGCTTCTAGATATCAAAACAAAACATATCATCATTGAAAGGAGTGTCAAGTTCGATGAGCCTCTTTGGGAGTTGGAACTAGTGAAGGAGAAAACTGTTGAATTTCCTTCCTATTCTACTGAATATTTGGATGATGTAATTGGGGGTAATGACCCTGATTTGGATCTTATAATTTTGGATATTAGTGTACATCAAACATCAGATGCTGGATCAGAACCTGAATTACAAAATCATCTCCCGACTTGGGCTCGACAGACACTCTCCTCCGCAGGAGATAACATTGGAAATCCGGATGATTCAAGGAAAACCCGGTTTGATTTCCGAAGAGCAGGTATTGTGCTCTCTTGTCCTGATTGTTTGCTGTCTGAATCTTGTTATTTGATGATAATTTCAGATCCTAAGTCTTACTACCATGCTCAGAAGGATCCGAGATGGCAAGTTTCCATGGATGAAGAGATGAATTCTCTTCAAAAAAACACTACTTCAGAGCTAGTTTCTCTTCCTCCGAGGAGGAAATTGGTTCAATGAAAGTGGGTGTTTTGAACTAAGGTTGTTGCTGATGGAAGCACCTGCAAATATAATGCAATTTTGGTGGAAAAATATTTCTCCCGGGTCCAAGGTGTGGACTACCATGAGACTTTTGTACCGGTTCTAAAAATGGACTCCGTCCACCTAGTTTTGGCAATTTCAGCATCTAAGCACTGGGAAGTGCATAATATGGATGTTAAGTATGCCTTTCTGCATGGAGATATTCATGAGGAGATATAAGTGAAGCAGCCTGAGGGCTAAATTTCTTATCCATCTTTGGTTTGCAAGCTAAAGAAGTCACTATACGGGTTAAAACAGGCCCCAAGAGAGTGGTATTCCAAGATGGATGCCTTCCTTCTCTCGCAAAACTTGCAAAGGTGTAAATCAGATCCAAATGTGTATATACAGCAGTCTGATGGTCATTTGATTATTATTTTTTTATATGTTGATGACTTAGTGATTACGGGTAGCACAATTACTTCTATTTCAGTCATCAAAACTGCTCTCCACAATGCATTTGAAATGAGCGATTTGGGGCTCTTAAAGCAATTTCTTGGGCTCGAAATTGAGAAAAATTTTGATGGGATAATGGTCACTCAGTCAAAATACATATCATACCTATTATTAAAGTTTAACATGACTGAATGTAAGGCTGCTCCATTCCCTTTCCTTTCAGGGATCAACCTTGAAGATGGAAAAAGCACACCTCCCATGGACTGCACTATTTATCGACAGCTGATAGGTAGCTTGATCTACTTGACTCATTCTTGGCCTGATATCTGTTATTCCATGAATTCTATGTCAAGATACATGCAGCAGCATCATCATCTCCATTGGAAGGTAGGCAAGAGGATCCTCCAGTATATTCAGGGAACCAGGACCTACGGCATTCACTGTGTTGCAGACTCCGAGCTAGAGATGGTTGGTTACACAGATTCCGATTGGGAGGGTAATTCTATTGATCAAAAGTCTCCTTCTAGATATGTATTAATGTTTGGTGGTGGCCCCATTTGTTGTTATAGCAAAAATCAGGCCGCTATAGCATTGTCTTCAGCAGAGGCCGAGTATCGAGGAGCAGTGAATGCTTGCATCCAAGCTATTTTGTTGCAAATCATTCTTTTAGAGTTTGATCTTGGTATTACTTTTTCCATTGTCCTCTTTTGTGACAATAAAAGTGCTATTAAGATATCCACAGATCCAGTTACCAGGTAGAGGACCAAGCATGTAGAGATACACATGCACTACATGAGAGAGTTAGTGCATGACAGGACCATCATTTTGCAATTATACCCAACTGATGAGCAGATTGCAGACATCTTCACCAAGAGCTTTTCAGAAAATAAGTTCACTTACCTCCATTTAATATTGGGGGTGAGTTCATCAGGGTGATCAGACTACTTTCAGTGTTCAGCTTGAGGGGGGGGTTTTCCCATTGGTTTTTCCCTCTTTTCCTCACTTAGATTTATTTTTTAGCACTGTTTGAGTTTCATTATTTTACAAGGAGAACTATGGAATTAGTTGTCGTAGCCCTATCATTTCATGCACTTTATGTTTCTACTCCTCTGAGTATAGCTTAAGGGGGGGTGTTGGAGACATTTACCCACCATGCACATTTAATTTGGTCAATTTGACCTTGTTAAACCACTATCCTAAGTTTTATTGAATTAATTGGCATTAGAGGAGCACTGTATGACATCAGCATGAGCACACCCATGCCTACCTTCAGTCAAGGAGGCAAACTAAGCCTTATCCTTTATTCGGGGAGGCTAACTGGAGCACTCCGAGGGTGATTTGAGTGTCATAAATGCACCTAATTGCTAACTAATGGTTACAATCAGTCAAGCTGAGTGGTGAAGGTGCCTCCTTTCATTATATTTATTATTTTATTAATATTTAATGAACTGGAGTCAACAGGGGCGCCTCCAACCACCTCTGATGGCCAATTTGACTTTAGTTGACCTCATCGGGGTTCATTGGAGTTATTTATGTGCTACCACTTATTGGTTGCCATGCAGTGACATGTGTCTGAGCTACTTTTAGTTAGAATCAGTCTTTCATTGTGCTCAGACTTCAGTTAGGACTCAGTTGAATCAATTGGCACTTGATCAGTTGGTTAACTAGTCTGTTTACTGTGGCTTACAGTCAGTTAAGCTACACCCACTCATTCAATTCGAATGACCTCCTTGGGAATTCGAATTTTCTTGGCATTCATGCATCCTTCATGATTTTTGTATTGTATTATTCATTATTCATTGATTATACAGAGCTGCTACTTCTATTGTAGCACCATTTTGCCCATTTTATGCATATTTGTCTATATTCTTTGTGAGACTGTGTTTTCAGTTCCTAGACCACTGTGACAAATTAATAAGACTCTCTATTTTTTCCAATAGGGTCATGATCCAGTATTGAGGATGATGAAGTGTGGATCTTATAAAACTCAATTCTATAAATGCATGCTTAAAATTAATTATTAAAGTTATGTATATGAAATGAATTTGATAAATAATATTCTTTTTTAACACTAGTTTATTTCAAAATATATATATATTAGAGTGTCCCACTATTATAGGAGCCTTATCTTAAGGAGCTGGCACCTAATAAAGGTACGAGGAGCCTATGATGCATGTAAATTAGTTATATGCAATTGTTGAGTCAATTACATATCTATGAAATCTATATCTAAGTGTGATGTTAAATCCATATGAACAAAAGGTAGGTTAGCCACCCCTTGATCCTACTATAAACGAGCAATATATGCCTGAGCCATTGCTCATTTATCTAGTTTTAGTAATAGAGTATCTTATTGGTGTTATAAAGTATAAGTAAAGTATAAGCCGAGTATAATATGGGTTAAAGCACCACCACTACAAGCAAGGATTTAAGAGGTCCCTATCTCTATGTCTTGAGAAGGAGTACAACATCTATTACCATTCATTGAGTATAGTTTGTAGGAATTTAGTTAGTTGGGGTGAACCTGAAGGAATTGGGTCCATTCTGGAGGGCCACATTCAACCAAGCTCTTCATCTTTGGGATCCCTATTTTGTTAGTTCAAAGAAGGATGGGACATGGTGACCCTATAAAATGTGATCTTTAAATTTCATATATTAATTACATTGAATATTGCAATTTGACCTTTGTGAAGGCTAAAATACTAATGAGAATAAGCAAATAATAAAAAACACTATATATATATATATATATATCAATTAATTTTTGGTTGAGTTGGTATCCTCAGTAGTTGTAGTTAGCTTGTTATTGTTATTGGGTGGCTCTACTTTATTAGAGATATACCAAAATTTATGCATGGTTGCATATGTTTCCAAGTCGTACCTATGTTTAATTTAAATGTATCAAAATTCTTGGTCTCTACGAGTAGTTCTACAATCCTCCAATCAAGAAAGCTACTAGACAAGTTCCTGCTTTATTTATCCTAAAGTTCGTGTCTCTAGTTTTTTATGGTGTTGTTACAAATAATTTTTGTGGTTGTGGTATGGTTTTGAGGATTAATGCTCAGTCTTAATATTTTTTTTGGATGGGGGATCGATATGGAACCAATACATGGGTTGAGCTACTTGATCTATGGGGTTCCCTTCTCTTTTCCTTTGATAAAAATTTCCACCACATTCATATTTTTGGGGACTCTAAAGTTGTAGTGGATTGGACCAAGAATTGTGGGAATTTACATGTGGTTGATATTGAACAATGGAGTAAAAGGATTTGGATTTGTATCTTGAGGTTTCATGTTATCTCCTTTGCTCATAATTATATGGAAAATAATTCACTTGTATGTTTACTTTTTAAAAAGGCTCTTGATGTTGCATTAGGTATTATTTATTTCAAAAAATATGATGGCATTAGGCTTGTGGATGAAGGTTGTACTATTTGTTTTATTATGACAGTCTGGATGTTTTTTTGGTGGGATTTGGATGTTTATTAGCACTGTATATTTGTTATAATTTGTTTATCATCAGACATGACTTGTCTGTACATGAGCTAGAGTTTTTTTTATACCTCCTTATATTTAATGTTTGGGAGTGCTCCCCACTTCTAGGTTGTTTAGAGATATTTCAGCTCATTCTGATATTGGCTTGGATATTTTCTTGAATGACCATGTTGGTCCTAATTTGGATAGTATTTATGACTATTGTACTTATAGCTTTGATTATTATAATAACAAATTGTCATTTTTTTCTTCTGAAAAATAAATGAGAATAATTGTGTTTAATTTAAATGAGAATAATAGTCTACTCAATTTGTTCAATTAAATGACTGAATTAGAAACTACTACAATTTGATTCATGTTTTAAGTCAAATATAGTTTTCAATTTCTATTGTAATTTAGTAGGTAAAGTCAAACTGATGATTTAGATTTAAATTTAGATTTAATTGTCTCTTATAATTTGTCGTTTAAGAACAAAAGTAATTCTTCCAAAACTCATAGTAGAATTTCTATGTATTAGTAAAAATAGTAAACTAAATGTAGTTATTATCATTAGGGATTTAATCAAAATACTAAGGGCATTGTTGTACAACCTTCCATTAAAAATCATAATGAGACTTTCTAGGTACAATATTACCAAAAATAATATCCTTAACTTGATAAGAACCTTCCTCGAGGTTTATTTATTATATTGCTAGTGCCACCCAAGTTTTCCCATATGATATAAAATATTTCAAGAGAGGTTTTACCCTCCACCAAAATTCATAATTACCACACAATTACCCTCATCAATCCCTTTATTATCTAATGGAATATCCACCTTCTTGTAGAATTAAATTCACATATAACTCTAAGAGAATTCAAATTCACATACAATACTATCGAGGAGACCAAGCAGCAGAACTTTCCTCCCGCAGTGGAGAAATATAAAGTAGAGGCATCCCAGCTCGACTCCCCAACAGGAACCTCCTACTCCCCCTCCTACGCAGAAATGAAAAGAAAGAAACCATCAGAAACCTCTGGATATTCAGAAGATGAGACATTTGAGAGGCCCTCGAAAAAATCAGGGAGGAAATATCATAAGGAAGCTAGAGAAGAAGAAGCGGAGAGAAAAAAAATGAAAGACAACCAATCCACTATTTAAATGTCCATCGGGAGAAATACCATAACAAGGCCCCCTAAGGGAGGTCCTTCCCTCTCCATTCCCGGTAAATAATGTGATTATTTTCTTGGAATTACAAAGGCTTGGGGAATCCATTAAAAGCCGAAGCAGTCAAAGAAATTTTGAAAATATAATCTCCCAATATCCTCATACTCCAAGAGACTAATATTTAAGGGGAAACCCTTCTTGAAATTAGCAAATTGAAATGGAATAAAAATGAAACAAAGGCCATTAGGGAAATGGGCTCCTCAGGGGGTCTTGCAACACTATGGTCGAAGGAAAAGTTTCATTTAGAAAGCTCCTTTGAGACTCGGCATTGGATTTTCACCAAAATTCGACACTCTTCAAGTAAGCTCACCTTCTCACTCTTCAATAGTTATGTTCCTGTCCTCTTTTCTGAGAAGAAAGAATGTTGGCAAACTTTATCATATTTTGTAGAAATCTATTCCCCTACGAACAACATAGTAGTCGGATATCTAAACATTGTTCTCGAACCAAAATAAAAGAGAGGTGGAAACAGTGGCAGGGACCAAATGCTACCCTTTGTTGAGGAACTAATTCATCATTGGGATCTCCTGGATTTCAAACCTATGAAATGACTCTGCACTTGGACAAACAACAGATTTGGGACTGAGCACATCTCTGCATGCTTGGATTGATTCCTAGTTCATATCTCTTTCTTGTTGGAAAAGAGGTTAATCTCATCTAAAATGTTCTCAAAGCTGACTTCTAATCATAAGCCCATTCTCTTACAATTGGAAGAGGAATAAAATTTGGTCCCTATTCCATTCCACTTCATCCCACTTTGTACAGAAAAGGAAGGGTTCATGGAAATTGTTCTTTCATCCTGGTCCACACCAATTACAGGGTCTCGTAGCTTCGTGTGGGAGCAGAAATTAAATGAAACTAAGCTAGACCTAAAAGACTGGATTAAAAATTCCAATAATACCCCTGCTAGTCACATAAAAGAGATTGTTCAGGGGTTAACATATCTACAAATGGAATTGGAGAGCAAGGATATCACCAATTTAGAAATAGAGAAGGAACAAGTTGCTCAAATCAAATCCTTCCACTCTTTTCTCCAAGAAGAAGAGTTATGTACGCTTAAGTATTGAAGCTTGTGGCTAAAAGTTGGAGTCCAAAATACCTCTTTCTTCCATTGGCAATACAGAGATCAAATTTCCCGAAGACATATTTCTGAAATTGTCTCTACATATGGGACTGTCTTCAAAGGTTTTGAACAGCTTAAAGCAGGAACAGAAGCTCATTTTCAAAACCTCTACAAAGAAGACGAAGATAGTAGTGAGGAGGCCAATTCCAACTTTCTCTCCCACATTCCTTTTCTTGTCAGTAGGGAGGACAACTCAGCCCTCTTGGAGCCTATTACAAAGGAAGAATATTAGATTTTGGGAGGCAGATCTTGGGAAAAAAATAATTGTCACATAAATTGCACAAGCAAATATAGAGGAAATTAATATTAGAAACCTTCCATTTTCTATATTCAGTAATACAATGATGTTACAATAAATAGAATTCCAATCATGTGGATAGGATTCAAATCTAGCAACTAAACCTAACTGGTTGGCTAACTAGAAGCATCTTAAATCACTATTGGAGCTCACTAGTCTAACACCACATGTTTAATTCAGTTAATAATCAGTTAAGACTAGTTAAACCAATTAAACTGATGAGGTAGGTGAGAAAAGGCACCTACTCTCGTGCAACCATGAAAAAATGGTGCTAACTGAAATGAAAGACATCTAACTAAATGTAATTGGATATTAACTTAGCATAACTACCTACCTACCACAACCAACTGATGGAGGTTGATGGTGGCACTCAACATGGATCCTAAAATGTAGGGATTGGTCTCAGAGGCACATAAGCTCATGCATGCACATGTAGTAAGTGGAAGATATACTATCTATGTGTTCCCCACACTCTAGTGTTTGGTACCAATGGACCCAATGGTACTGGCGGACCCAATGGCTCTGGTGGACCCAATGGCACCAAAATTAAGTAAATGACTCCTAAGTTAGGCATGATGATCTAATAAACTATAAATAAACAAGGATACAAAGGGAGGATTAATAATAATCCTAACACCCCCCTTTAATCCTAACTTTGGACGACTTGGTCACTAGTAACTAAGACTAAAGGTCACCCATTACACTCTAAAATGCAAAATTTTATTTGTCCATGGAAAATTGAGGGAAAAGGAAAAACTACATAAGGAAATCCTTCCTCAAAGATGGAAATGGCACAAAATTTAAATAAATATCTTCACTCCATATTTGTTCTTCACTTGAATAAGCTAGATGTACTTCTATTAGCGAAATAATTGTAGAGTTGTTGTAGATGCCTTGATCATGGATCAGATTTTCAATGTTGTGTAGACAAAAAGCATGAGGAGAATCCCCGTGTATCTCATCTTCCGGTGATGAAGGAGCATCATATGAGTGTTATTTGATGTGATAACATAAAATTTCAGATCTGAACATAAAACCAGAGATGAAAAAGAGATATGTGCAATCATCTCCTAACCAAATAACATTAGTGAAATCGACAGGCTTAATTTCTAGTGTAGCTGCATAATGGTGAACCCGATCATGAACTTTTTTCCCAAACTGAAGTGAAACCTTTCTATATATGTAATAGATATTATTAGGCTCCGATATATCAGAAATTAATTCATATGGATCAGCAAGCAACGAAGGTATAGTGGCTCCAAAAACCAGTTGAGTCACGGTAGGAAAACTAGGTGCAACTAGTCTACATTGGCAATTGGAAAAATCTGATGAGCATAAGGATCTAAAATTTGACCTAATAAAGGTTATATCATACCCAAAAAAATTAACAGCATCCCACCTGCAGCCAATGATAATGAAATCCAACCAATGATAGAGAAAAAATACATGATAACAACTTTCACCAGTGATACAATATAGGAAACCATGAAACTGTCTAGTTTACCAACTGAGTTTCAGAGTTATAGGGTATTTTTAGTATCAAATGGATGGGATAGAGGTGTCACAACATACATATCAGGATCCAAATAATCTTCTAAATCATAGAAATAATAATCTGAATGGATTTTGAAGGATTTGGATGAAGACAAGTCAGAAACTAGTGGTAAAAAACTAGTATTGAGAGGAGATGGCTCTGGGAGACTGATAGGTATTTTTTCAAGGGGAGGAAAAGAGATTTATGATTTTGATATATAAGAATGAGTATCAAAATAAGAGACATTGGAAACATACTTTATTCTACCAACCAAAGCATGAGCATCATTACCTTTGAATTGTATAGTGTTACAGTGCCCCTGGGGATCAGTAAATTTTTCCCTTCGTGCAAAATCTGGATCATCAATGTTGTTTCTTTTGAGAAACTCACTCATGATGTCAATTTTATACTTAAAGAAAGAATTTTAATTGTGATAATATTTGTTGCAATATCTACACTGTGATATTCCTTTCTTGTTTCCCTTCTTCTTGAAATTCGAGCGTTCTTCAGTAGAGTTAGAACCTTCGTCTTCGGAGTCTGACTTTGGATTTTTCTCCTTCACTTTTATATTTCCTTTGGACTTGAAATCCTTGATTCCAAGAGAAAAAAGGGCATTATTCTTTGAGGTTTTAAGAGTCCCCATTTGAATCATCTTAATCTTCTCTTATGTGAGAGAATCTAATATGAATGCATCCAAGGATGGCATCCTCCAATTTCGAACTACAAGCTTAGTAGCATAGAATGTTGACACAAAAACTATGTATTCTGGACCCATATTTGATAGAATGGAGAGGATTAATTGGTCTTCTTCCTTTGTAATCCCACATTGCTTGAGAAAAAGTACTAGTGACTTAAACTTGGTGATGAATTCCTCAATGGTTTTCAATTCACTTGGTCTCATTGAGATCAACTCATTCTTTAATTGATGTCCTCTAATATCATATTTTGTTCTGAAGAGGGATTCAAGTTTGATCAACACTTCAATAGGGCTTGTCAAGCCATCAACATGAAAAATAAGTTATGGAGAGAGAGAGAGATACAAACCAATCCATAAGCTTCATCATTCATGTTATGCCACCTTGGTTTCTCAGCAAGAGCATTAGGCTCGATTTCTAAGGCCATAGTAACTCTGTAGAGACCTTTGTTGCGCAATAGTATCTCAATCTTGGGTTTCCATTCAAAATAATTGAATGAATTCAAGGTTACTATATTAGATAGATCCATGCTTTGTTGTTGTGCTGCTGGTGAGAGAACAGAATACCTGCACAAAACTAAAAAGACAATTTTTGTTTAGCTTGGCCAAGCTCTGATACCATATTAGATTCTAGCAGGCGGATCTTGGGTCAAAAACAATCTTCACATAAATTGCACAAGAAAATATAGAGGAGAATAATATTAGAAACCTTCCATTTTCTATATTCAGTAATACAATGGTGTTACAATAAATAGAATTCTAGTCATGTGGATAGGATTCAAATCTACCAACTAACTTGACTAATTATCTAACTAGAAGTGTCTTAGATCACTATCGGAGCTCACTAGTCTAAATCCACATGTCTAATTCAGTTAATAATAAGTTAAAACTAGTTAAACCAGTTAAAATGATGAGGTAGGTGAGAAAAGGCACCTAATCTCATGCAGCCATGCAAAATTGGCATTAAGTGAACTGATAGACATCTAACTAAATGTAACTAGAGATTGACTTAGCATAACAACCTACCTACCACAACCCACTAATGGAGGTTGTTGGTGGCACTCAGGGTGGCTCCTTAAATGTAGGGATTGGTCTTAGAGGCACATTAGCTCATGCATGCAAATGCAATAAGTGGAAAATAACCTCTCTATGTGATCCCCACACTCTAGTGTTTGGTATCGGTGGACCCAATGGCACTAGCAAACCCAAAGGCTCTAGTGGACCCAATTGCACCAAACTTAAGTAAATGACTCCTAAGTTAGGCATGATAATATAATAGAATATAAATAGACAAGGATACAAAAGGGAGAATTAATAATTATCCTAACACTCTGCACTTGGACAAAAAACATAGTTGGGAATGAGCACATCTCCACACACCTGGATCGATTCCTAGTTCAGAGCTCTGTCTTGCTAGGAAAGAGGTCAATCTCCTCTAAAATACTCTCAAAGATGACTTCTGATCATAATCCCATTCTCTTACAGTTGGAAGAGGAAGAAAAATTGGGCCTTGTTCCATTCCGCTTCATCCCACTTTGTACATAAAAGGAAGGGTTCATGGAAACTGTTCTTTCAACCTAGTCCACACCTAGCTTCATGTGGGAGCAGAAGTTAAAGGAAACTAATCTAACCCTGAAAGATTAGATTAAAAAGTCTAATAATACCCCCGCTAGTCACATAAAAGAGATTGTTCAGCGGTTAACATATCTACAAATGGAATTGGAGAGCAAGGATATCACCAATTTAGAAATAGAGAAGGAACAAGTTGTTCAAATCAAATCCTTCCACTCTTTTTTCCTCGAAGAATCATTTTGGAGGCTTAATTCTCGAAGCTTGTGGCTAAAAGTTGGAGACTAAAATACCTCTTTCTTCCATTGAAAATACAAAGCTAAACTTCCCTAAAACCATATTTCTGAAATTGTCTCTACAAATGGGACTGTCTTCAAAGTTTTTGAACAGCTTAAAGTGGAAAAAGAAGCTCATTTTCAGAACCTTTACAAAGAAGACGGAGATGGTAGTGCGGAGACAACCACCGAATTTCTCTCCCACATTCCTTTTATTGTCAGTAGGGAGGAAAACTCATCCTCTTGGAGCCTATTAAAGTGGAATAATTCAGCAATGTTATTTGGTCCATTGATCCTGAGAAAGCTCTAGGGACAGATGTATTTTCAATCCACTTTTATAGAACTTGCTGGGAAATAATCAAAGTTGATTTGTTGATAATGATTAAATCCCTTCAATCCTTTCAACAAAAAGGCAAAGTTGGAGGTAGCTCTAACTCCAACTTCCTCACTTTAATCCCCAAAGAATTGAATTTTGGCACCTTCGACATATTGAGGCCTATTTCACTTTGTAATGCATCATAAAAAATTATTTCTAAGCTAATGGCAAACAAAATTCAGCATCTGCTAGGGAAGCTCATTTCTCCCTTACAAGGTGGATTTGTCAAAGAGAAACATATCCTCGACAATGTAATCCTAGTGCAAGAAGCCTTGCATTCCAGTCATCAGCGGCAGGAGCAAGGGATGCTCAAAAAGTTCGACATGGAAAATGCTTTTGATCTAGTAAATCTCTCCTTCCTTTACAAAGCCCTTTTTTCCTTTGGTTTCAGTTCTAATTTTGTCAATTTGATTAAAACTTGTACTAAAAATCCTTGATAGCCCCGCTAGTTAATGGCAGGCCGGCTAATTATTTTCAATCCATGAGGGGAATAAGACAAGGCTTCCTTCTTTCCCCTCTCCTATACATCCTGATGGCAGATTTGTTAAGCACAAAGTTGACAGCTGACAGGAGAGCAAGGACAACTCGAGGCATTAGGCTAATGAAGGGTATCAATCCAATAAATCATTCCCTATTTACAAATGACTCTCTTGTGTTGGGTGGATCCTCCATAAAGATTGCAAGGGTCTTCAATTAAATCCTTCAAAACTTTTGCAATATCTCTGGAGCACTCATCAATAAAAGGAAAAGTGCAGTGAAATTCTTCAAAACTTTTGCAGTTTCTCGAGCTTTGCTTCTCGGGAAAAAATCAAATACCTCGGTTTACCCTTAACATTGGGCTCCAACAAGACTTTGTTGTGGATCAAAGTAATAAGCAAAATTAATTCCAAGTTCACAGCCTTGGGAGGACAATGGCTCACCAATGCTGGGAAACTCACATTTTTAAAATTGGTTCTATCTTCCTTACCAATTTACCAAGCATCCTTCCTTCTACCTCCAAATACATTCACGGAGCAAGTTTCTAAACTGATCTAAGAATTTCTGTGGCGAGGAGGAAAAGGAAATCACAGGAAATTTCACTTAGTAAACTAGGACATTATCAAACGTCCAATTTCGGAAGGAGGATTATAGGTAAGAGATCTTGGTCTTGCCAACATTGCACTGGGTGGAAAAATCCTGTGGAAACTCTATTCAAACAGAAAACATCCAATAAGTCAAATTTTAAGGAAGAAATACCTAAAGAGGTCCTCATTGAGAAACTTCAAGGTAGAAAACACCCACAAAGGTTCCTTGATATGGAACCTCCGTCAATGTGGTCTAGAATTCTTCCAAAACCATTTGTATTGTATCCATAGAAATGGGAATAATACATTGTTATGGAAATATATCATCATGGGCCAGCAGCTTGTAATGTCCCCTTTTTGGAAATTTTTTTAAATGCCCAATTTTCCAATTTTTTCTCAATTTTGGCTCTTGACTAGTTTTGATGTCTAGACCTCCAAATTGACCCAAATGCTTCCAAATTTTCTCTAAAGGTACATGACTGATAATATAACTTAAATATCATGCTCATGTATGTTTTTTTACCTCCCAATTACATCTACAAACTTTTTTAATGTTCTGTTCAAAGTAGGAGTCTTTACTAGCAAATTGGGGCTTCAATTCCCCCCGGGTAATTGTCGGAAATGGCTTCACAAATGATCCCAAATTCACTTGAATTTATGAATAGAGTCTGGTTATGTGTAAGGGACCTTTTAAAATTCTCATATTCATCATGGTTCAGTTTATACAGTCTGTTATGACTCTTTCCAAAACAACTCCCAAATCACAATTTCGACCCTTGGGGAAAATGCACCAAATCTTCTTCCAATGCAATAAAAATGACTAAAATGGATTCCAATGCTTAATTAATGAACATGACACTTTAAATACACAGTAATTAAATTCCATCCATCATAAATTTATCAAATATACATTCCTCAATTTGAAATAATAAGCATTACCATTGCATATATCAAAATGGAGTGGAAATGGTCATTGTTTTCTCATTAAAAGTCATTTTGACATACAACTCTTGGGAATTTCGACTTGAAAATTTCTGAGAATTAAGAATATAGAATATTGAAATGATTCCAATCATAAATGGACACTTAAATTCTCTCCCAATTTGAAATCATCAGCATTACAATGGTTCACAACAAGATAGTGGGGAAATGACACTATTTCTTCATTGTTCAACATTTTTACATGAATTATTTTGGGTCTTTTGACCTGAGAGTATTATAAACATGAAATACAGATCATATAAATTAGAACATAAGATAATTATTATTAGAATCTTCCCCAAAGAGATCAATATCTCACCCAAAGCACAATCCCTCCATTGGCATGAATATGGTGTGAAAACTGGAAATAGTTGAGAGAGAGTGTTGCAATATAAGAATACACATGATTTCCTATAGATTGCACTTAAAAATAAGACTCCATTAAATCTCCATGAAATACATGAGTGGCATTTCCAAACACCAACTAGGATGGGAATCTTTCACCCTCAAAATTGGCTTAAGCAAGAAAACTAGTCATCCACTAGCTCTCACAATTCACAAATGACAATTTCACAAATGAGAAAAAGCTTATTCTCATGGCTGATCCCTGTATTTTATAAACATTATTAGCCTTATAAGGTTACAAATCTATCCATAAACCAAATCCAAGTCGAAATGGTGTGGCTACTCATGCTATGCCATGTGGCCTCTCTCTTCACCTTCCCTCTTCTCCAAAATTTGAGTAGCTGCCTCTTGGCATTATCCAAATCCCAAATTCGACCTATAAGATGCTCTATTCTGTCCTAACATGTCTGTATGTCAGTATGTTAGCCTTCATATCTAACTTGTGTCATAACTGTCATAGAATCTCCATCATTGGTGTCTTAGATGTCATAAATGTAAGGGGAATCTAGCCAAGTGTCCATGAAACTCCCATTTGGCTCTTCCTCTCCCACATAAGTTACAATTCATCCCAATTTAAACCTATGAAGTATATGGACAAGTATATTAACATTATAATCCATACAAAAACATTAGACTTCCCATATATTCAAATTTGCAAGAGAAAGATACCATTTAACATAGGAATGCTAGTTAGTGTGGGCCCCATAGTCTCCATGTGTCTTCATGCTCCATTTCCACTTCCATTTTATCTTGTATTCATTTAATAAGATACATTATTAAATTTTTATCCCCTTCTAATGTCTAAATATCATTTACTATCCCCCTTATTCCAAATCTCAAAGCTTCCACCCCCAAGCTAGGAAACTAGTGATTTTCCACCTTGGCAATTATTTGACTTTTGGCATCACTTTGAAAACTTTCATGAATATGGAAAATGTGATTTGGCCATTGTGACATAATGTAAAATTTGGGACATTACAAATCCTCCCTTCCCAAGATTGCTTGTCCTCAAGCAATTTCAAACATGGTTGTTGAAGAACCTGGTTTCTGTATGATTCTTTGAAGTTGCCACTCAGCTGCCCACTTTGAGTCTTTGAGATTCCATGAAGATTTAAGAGAGGAACCACCATGCTTGCTGCTGCACTACTCTGATTAAAATCACCTTATTAATTGGTTAATCCATCTCCCATACTGCTTATTTCCCAAAAAATTTGAAATCATTCAGACTAAAAACTATACCAGGGTCCCATTGCTTGCATTGCACTCCAATAATTAAGAGTGCTCTCCAACCCATACCATTTGTAAAGAGAATTACTGGATCCCATTTTCTTGTATGCATTCTTCCAAACATCATGAGTGCATAATATATATCATCAAAGAATATAAAAACATAATAAGAATGTACATCAAGAAGGTGCCTCACTAAGAAATCATGAAAGTGCTTATACCTCCCAATGAGTAGACTACCATTTGCCAAGTGCACACAAGCTTCAAGTGACCAATCAAATCTTCTCCAATGACATAGGTGAGGATCCCATGTCCCATTATTCTGCTCAAAAGATATATAATGTGCATCAATATAATCAGCCACATGTTCTTTCATCCAAGGAGTGAATGAAGAACCTCCACCAAAATCTAAACCAAATAATGAGCAAAGAAAACATGAAGACTTCAAGTGGATCAAAGAAGTCTCATCAATACACCCATGAATATGTATATCATCATGAAATAACAAAGGATTTTTCTTCCAATAAGAATGTTCTTCAATCACATATCCCTTCACCCAAGTGTGGGATGAAGTTCCTCCAACTTCAAATAGACTAGGAAAGGAGCAAGGAAAATCATGAGTCTCCAAGTGACTCAAGTGAACATAATAGGTGCACCAATGTAGATGTGTATAATAATAATGTAAACAAGGATTCTACTGAAAATGTAAATAATAATGTGCTCCAACCATTTCATCATAAAAATTCAATCTAGGAGTTCCATACTCCTCATGTGGCACCATAAAAAAGAACCCTTTCACCCATACTTCATTAGGATGAATGCTACAAAAGTTGGAAGTGTAGGATGTAGGAGAAAGAACCAACTCACCCAAATTATCAGTAAGTGAAAAATTGTCATAATGTGAAGTATCCATAGGGGTATTATTATTCACCTCCATATAAAATGCAAAAATTTCCTCATGGGTTGGTTCCAAGGTGGTGGAATTATGCACTTCTTCAAGAATTGTGTAACCATTTTCTAGAGGCAACTCAAGTTCCTCTTCCACCATTACTAGTGATTGGATCTCATCACTATCATCCTCAAGAACATCAAGAACCTAAAATTTTTCATGTTTCTCATGATCCATCATGTCATGAGAATCCTCCAAGCAATCTACCTTATGAAAATCTGAAACATCGGAGGAAAAACAAGTGTCTTGCAACTTTTCAAGAAGTTGCTCATTTTGAATTGTGAGCTTATCAATAACTTCATTATTATTCAAGTAGGATTCATGTAACCATTCAATAAGCTCAATGACATTTTTTATATCAAAAATCAAAGACATGAAATTACCTTTGATGTTGCACATTGCTCTTTGAATCTTCTCCATGTCTTCAAGGAATGATGGCTCCTCCAAGGAAGTATCTCTCCAACAAGAATTTGATACCAATGCTTGAGTGTCATGGAGTATGCTAAGGGATTCTTGGATATTCTTTTCATTCATCTTTAAGGACCCTTCAAGAAAATGAGGATTTTGCAAATGAACCTCCTCATCTTCTTCCTTCTTGC
This sequence comes from Pseudotsuga menziesii, assembly GCA_001517045.1. NCBI lineage: Eukaryota > Viridiplantae > Streptophyta > Pinopsida > Pinales > Pinaceae > Pseudotsuga > Pseudotsuga menziesii. The sequence goes on along the minus strand of LPNX010024789.1, from coordinate 540,242 downwards.
TTGGACCAACTTCATGAAGCTCAAGTGGTGATGGGGAAGTTGATCTTGTTTCTTCTTCAACTGCTACAAGGTCTTCATTTTCATGTTTAATGGAATTTTGTCTTGCAGCAACATTTTGAAATATGATATCTATGTCACCAACATAGAGTTGTGATCACCCATCAGTAGGTACTCCTTCATAGTTCAAGCATCCCTCAGTAGATGCTCTTTGTTTCATTTCCAAGGTAGCATGTGTCTCTAAATTATCTTCAATATTTTCAATAAAAACTTCTTCATACTCGTGATGTCTCTTCATATTTTTCAAAGTCACTTGGGAGTGAACTTCTATCATATTCATGTACTACTTATTCTACTCCACCTATTTCAGAACTAGGTGGTTCATGGGTCTCCTCTTTTTTCTCCTTCAAACAAGCTAATGCATTTTTCTCCTTGGTTTTCTTAAAATCAATATATTTTTCCCAACTTTGGATAGCCAAAAATTCAAATCCTTTCATAATATTTTGGGTCATGTCTTCAATATTCTTGGTCATGTCTTCAAATATAGGTTCCATGCTTTTTATTATCTCCTCACCATCATATGAGGTTCTCTTTGCATGCGTAGTCATAGTTTCCAAAAAATTGCCTTCTTCTCCCACTTTTTTTTTTTCCTCTTCAACAAAAGCACTTTTGGTTTCAATATATAATGGTGGTCACTGAATTATTGTACTCATAAATATCAGACCACATCAGGTGCCAAGATCATGCTCTGATACCACTGTAATGTCCCCTTTATGGAATTTTTTTAAAATGCCCAATTTTCCAATTTTTTCTCAATTTTGGCTCTTGACTAGTTTTGAGGTCTAGACCTCCAAATTGACCCAAATGCTTCCAAATTTTCTCTGAAGGTACATGACTGATAATATAACTTAAATATCATTCTCATGTATGTTTTTTTACCTCCCAATTACATCTACAAACTTGTTTAATGTTCTGTTCAAAGTAGGAGCCTTTACTAGCAAATTGGGGCTCCAATTCCCCCCAGGTAATTGTCGGAAATGGCTTCACAAATGATCCCAAAGTCACTTGAATTTCTGAACAGAGGCTGGGTATGTGTAAGGGACATTTTCAAAGTCTCATATGCATCATGGTTCAGTTTATACAGTCTGTTATGACTCTTTCCAAAACAACTCCCAAGTCACAATTTCGACCCTTGGGGAAAATGCACCAAATCTTCTTCCAATCCAATAAAATGAGTAAAATGGATTCCAATGCTTAAGTACTGAACATGAGACTTGAAATACACATTAATTACAGTCTATCCATCATAAATTTATCAGAGATACATTCCTCCATTCGAAATAATAAGCATTACCATGGCATATATCAAAATGGAGTGGAAATGGTCATTGTTTGCTCATTAAAAGTCATTTTGACATACAACTCTTGGAAATTTCGACTTGAAACTTTCTTAGAATGAAGAATAGAGAATATTGAACTGATTCCAATTAGAAATGGACAATGAAAGGCTCTCCCAATTCGAAATCATCAGCATTACAATGGTTCACAACAAGATAGTGGGGAAATGACACTATTTCTTCATTGTTCAACATTTTTACATGAATTCTTTTGGGTATTTCGACCTGAGAGTCTTCTAAACATGAAATATAGAGCATATACATCAGAACATAAGATAATGAGAATTAGAATCTTCCCCAAAGAGATCAATAGCTCACCCAAAGCACAATCCCTCCATTGGCATGAATATGGTGTGAAAACTGGAAATAGTTGAGAGAGAGTGTTGCAATAGAAGAATCCACATGCTTTCTTGTAGCTTACACCTGCAAATAAGACTCCATCAAAGCTACATGAAATACCTGAGTAGCATTTCGAAACACCAACTAGGATGGGAATCTTTCACCCTCAAAATTGGCTTAAGCAAGAAAACTAGTCATCCACTAGCTCTCACAATTCACAAATGACAATTTCACAAATGAGCAAAAGCTTCTTCTCATGGTTGATCCCTGTATTTTATAAACATTATTAGCCTTCTAAGGTTCCAAATCCATCCATAAACCAAAGCCAAGTCGAAATGGTGTGGCTACTCATGCTATGCCATGTGGCCTCTCTCTTCACCTTCCCTCTTCTCCCAAATTTGAGTAGGAGCCTCTTGGCCTTCTCCAACTCCCAATTTCGACCTCTAAGATGCTCTATTCAGTCCTGACATGTCAGTATGTCAGCCTTCAGATCTAACTTGTGTCATAAGTGTCATAGAATCTCCATCATTGGTGTCATAGATGTCATAAATGTAAGGGGAATCTAGCCAAGTGTCCATGAAACTCCGATTTGGCTCTTCCTCTCCCATGTAAGTTACAATTCATCCCAATTTCAACCTATGAAGTATATGGACAAGTATATTAACATTATAATCCATACAAAAACATTAGACTTCCCATATATTCAAATTTGCAAGAGAAAGATACCATTTAACATAGGAATTCTAGCTAGTGTGGGCCCCACAGTCTCCATGTGTCTTCTTGCTCCATTGCGACTTCCATTTTCTCTTGTATTTATTTAATAAGATACATTATTAAATATTTATCCCCTTCTAATGTCTAAATATCATTTATTATCCCCCTTATTCCAAATCTCAAAGCTTCCACCCCCAAGCTAGGAAACTAGTGATTTTCTACCTTGGCAATTATTTGACTTTTGGCATCCCTTTGAAAACTTTCATGAATATGGAAAATGTGATTTGGCCATTGTGACATAATGTAAAATTTGGGACATTACACAGCCCCTCAACAGCTCTGATGTTTTCAAAGAGGTCCATGTGTGGCTTACACAACAAGGAATTCATAAACTAGTGGACATTTCTTCTTGGGGCGCTACAAGAAATTTACGTCTTGGGCCTTTCCTCGAATTCTAGAGCATCTACAAAACCAAAAAAACCTTTTCATTTGCACTTGGCGAATAAATGGGGTTGGGATAAGTCTGGAATTTACATTGCAGCAGAGGGCTTCACCTCCCTTCAATCTCACCAAACGTCGATCCATTCAGCATCATTCTGGAAGTAGGTACGAGATCCTCTCAGCCTCCCCATAATCAATTTCTTCTTCTGGGTTTTAATGCATAAGAAAGTGTTGACTGGAGATGATTTGATAAAGAGAGGTATTATCAAACCACGTAGAGGTTCCATGTGTTGTAATGCTCTCGAAACCCTAGATCACATGTTTGTGCACTACCCTTTTGCTCAAGAAGTTTGGACGCTCTCCCTTTACGGCCTTAACGCTACAGTTCCTTTGCAGATTACAGTGGTAACTCTATTCTCCTCATGGAAGACGTGATATCCTCATATGGTTCAAAGCAAATATGGAGCAAAATTTGGCAAGCAATTCCCAAATACATATGCTTGAAAATATGGTTGGCTAGAAACGAACAGGTCTTCAATAGCTCTCTACACTGCCCCTCGATGGTGGTTGCTAAAGCAAAAGCACTCCTCCTCGAAACAGTGGCCATTCACCCTTTCAAGAACGAAAACTCTTTCCTCCCTGAAGAAAAGAGATGGCTAGGAACCTATATATTCTGTGACCAAAAAAAGGTCGTGTTTCGCCCCTTCAACACTCCAGGATGGCACTTACGAGACACGGATGTAGATTTTCAAGCTTGGTGGAGGAAAGAGGGCAAAGCATTGATTTTTTTACGGTGCCTCCAAAGGAAACCCAGGGACACCAGGAGCAAGCGAAGTGATCTACTACCCGGATGGTACTCGAAAAGATAGTTTCAGTTGGGGATTAGGACAGAGAACTAACAACCAGGCCGAAATTCCTAGGCTGCTAAAAGCCTGTCAGATTGCACGAGGAAATGGCATCAAAGAAATACAAGTTTTCTGCGATTCAGCAATTATGATAAAGATATTAAACTCGGATGACCACTTCAACAATCTGGCACTCAGCAAGGCCTTGCAAAGGTTGCGGTACGTGCTGCAAGATTTCCCCTCCTCTCACTTTTTCCACATCCTGCGTGGTTCGAACAAGGAAGCAGACGCAAAGACAAACTTGGCCTATCTCTTGCCTCAAGGAGCATTCAACAAGAACGATGAAGAACCTTCGTGGATTTTGATCCCATAGGTTTGGCTTCACCTCGATTTCCAACTATGTAAGAAAGGGACAAATTGAATTACGGATACATGGGTTATTAAATCCTTGTAATGATGGGTGATTTAGCTGCAGCCAAACCAATATCTAAATAAATAAAATAACCGTTTTACCATTTTTTTTTAATGTCATTTGATACGTTATATAGTACATATTTATATAGGCATGTATCACACCTCAATCAACCCATAATGTGTGTCACGATGACGACCAAAAAAGACGGCTACCTTGCGATAACTACCTTTCTCATAATAACTATCATAATTTACCATAGGTGGAGCCAAGAAACAAAGGGAAAATTTTGGAGGGTAGGGCGGCTATCATTGGTTTATGGGTCTCTACTTCTAAAATTGTTCTCGAACTATGTATTAAGGTTTGTGCTTTAAAATTCATACATGTCATTACCGCGTTCTCCTTATGCTTCGAATCATCATTCGATTCGAGCCATTAAAAACACATTCTTTGCAAAGTTAGTCTTTACTTGGTGTAATCACATTTGAAAGAGTTCGTTTATTTTGCTTTTAGTCTTTAGCAAACCTGGTCTTTACTTTGTGTAGGTACATGTATAGGTATTTGGATCTTCGTTGTTTTGTATTTTATATTCTATTTTTTACCTTTAACTAAATTTTTTTATTAGGGTTAATTTTATTTGGTATAATGATATATAATTATATAAGTTTTGCATTTTATTTATTTTTTATTTATTTATTATTAGTATATATTTATTTTAATTTAAAAATTGTACTTCAAAAAATTTGATGCCTCTCTACATTTGTATATTTAAAATTAAGATAAATCTATATTGATTGATTTTATTATTATAATTATCTTCTTATAATGTTTTTAGATTTTATTTTTATTTAGTTTATTTTTTATTCAGTTTTCATATTTGTTATATTATATCAATCTATAAAAACAAATGTTACAATCTCTTTAATATTAAATTACAAAAAATAATATAATATATATATATAGAACTTTTCTATATTATAGATTTCCTTTATTTCTAAGACTTACTCACAATTAGTCATAACAAATTACATTCTTTATAACTAAACCTTAATAACCTGTTAGATTTTTAATGGTTATACAAGATCTAAAACATTTAACATCATAATTATAAGCAAAGGATCATTGAAAGAAAGACGAGCACGGCAACACAAAAGAACACGGAGATTTATTTTGGGAAACCGTTCTTGGGGGAGAAAACCCAGCAAAACTTCCTCTATATAGAATTCAACCAAGTATTGTGTAAAACCCNATTATTCTCTCTCTCTCTCTCTCTCTCTCTCTCTCTCTCTCTCTCTCTCTCTTACGCAATGCTTGAGTGTAAAGTGTGTCAGAATGAGAGAGGCGCCTCGCCTATTTATACTCATCACGTGAGTGACTCAAATAACTAACTAGGTTAACCAGGTTCTCTAATTAGGAATGACCTACCTAGGGAGACTCAAATAACATTTATAAAATAGTTTTGAGGGTACTATTGCCCCGACTTACAAGAGAGGTTTTACCTCATGACCAATTACATCAAGGACATCTCCGAATAAAGGAACAACATTTCCAAAGGAGGAATACAATAAAAGTACAATAGAATATCTTCTGAAGTTACAATACTTTACTATCTCCCTCTTAACTAGGAAGGTATTATATATCTGTAGCAACCACCACCACAATTGTACATCTGACTAGTGAATCTCTATATGTCATAGAAAGTTTTGGAACCGCATCATACATCTTCATCATCATTTTTAGTATGAGAATACTATATCATCTTTTGCAACTTCTGCAATATTAGTAAGTAGATACTGAGTTTTATTCTACAATATCATTATGTGGATATCGAGTCTTCTTCTGCAATACTAGTATGTGGATATTGAGTCTTCTTATGCAATATCAGTATGTGGATACTGATTCTTCTTCTGCAATATTAGTATGTGGATACTGAGTCTTCTTTTGTAATATCAACATGTGGATACTTAATCATCTTCTGCCATATCAGTATGTGAGTACTGAATCATGTTCTATCATATCAATATGTGAATATTGAGTCATTTTCTGTCATATAAGTATGTGAATACTAAATCATCTTCTACCATATCAATATGTGAATACTGAATCATCTTATGTCGTATCAGTATGTGAATATTGAAGCATCTTCTACCATATTAGTATGTGAGTACTGAATCATCTTCTGCCACATCAGTATGTGAATATTGAATCATCTTTTTCCACATCACTATGTGAATACTGAATCATCTTCTGTCATATCAATAGGTGAATAATGAACCATCTTCTATAACATCAGTATGTGAATACTGAACCTTATTCTACAACATCAGTATGTAAATATTGAATCTTCTTTTGTAACATCAGTATGTGAATACTAAAACATCTTCTTGCAACATCAGTGTATAAATACTAAAGTGACAACAACAACATCATTAGCATGTTAGTGCTAAAACCTCATCATCATAAATGCTAAACCATTATTTGTAAAATCAGTAAATAAATACTGAAGCAAACCTTATCACGTCATAGAAATATTGAAACTACCTCATCATCATCAGTATGGGAATATTGAAACTACCTCATCATTATCAATATGGGAATAATGAAGCTACGTCATCAACATCAGTATGAAAATATTGAATCTATCGCATCAATCATCAGTATGAAAATACCGAAACTACCTCATCAACATCAGTATTAGAATATTGAATCTACCTTATCAACATCAGTATGAGAATACTGAACCTACCTCATGAACATCAGTATGAGAATATTGAACCTCCCTCATCAGTATATGAATACTGAAACAACATCATCATCAGCAACATAGAAATGTTGGAATCAACACAGAGTGATGGCATCTCATCGTCTTCATCGGCACAGAAATTTTGGTAACAAGACAGAGTGTTGGCATCTCATCGTCTGCATCAGCATGGAAATGTTGGTAATGGAATAGAATGGAATGTTGGCATCTCATCATCTTTCCCTTAGGACATATGAGGTAGCATCACGATGGGTTCTTTGGTAGATCCACTCGAGCGTATGTCTGACTTACTAACCATTTTGAGCCAAACAAGCCTATCCAGATAGATGGATCTCCATGGGGACCAAACAAGCCTTCTCTGGCTTACTAACCCTTTCGGTCCAACCAAGCCTAGCTAGAAATACCATACTCTAGACAGAGCTACCACGCCAATGCAACAAGAAAACTACTATGACTTCATCACTCCCTCTTTTGAGGGAGATCCTTTCAAATTAGAGAAAACCTCAACTCAAAATTGGCCTTCTAAAGAAAATTAATAAAATAATAGTTAAAATAATAAAATAATATTTACTAATTTTGGAGGAAGAAAAGAAAAAACTACTTTTTTATTTGTATTTTCAACATATCTCCCTTTGTTTTTACTCAAATTTCCATCGGGAGAGCTTGTTGGATGAAGAATTAAATTATACATCCAACGAGTACCCACTCGGCATACTTTTACAGGCCCTGCTACCCCAAAAACAAGAAATACCTGAAAAAACATGATGATGACATCATCATCACATTTTTTCAGGTATTTCTTGTTTTTGGGGTAGCAGGGCCCATCAAAAGTATGCCAAGTGGGTACTCGTTGCATGCAGAATTTAATTCTGCATCCAACAAGCTCTCCCGATCAACATTTGAGTAAAAACACAGAGAGATATGTCGAAAATACGAACAAAAAAGTAGTTTTCTTTATGATACCTATCCCCAAATTTATATTAAAATTTTGTTTAAGAGGTGCTCCCTTTTTGAATTTTAAAGAATTTTGATTGGCTAATACATGATGACATGATATTTGTATTATTTTTGAAAGGCCCATTTTATATTGAAATTTCCTCTAATGCGGACTATATCAAGCTTGTCTCGAAAGTATTCAAACTTTACACAAGACGGAGGCTTAGTTAATACATCTGCCACTTGTTCCTCTGTAGGAACATACTTTGAACTTTACAACTCCCTTTTGCAACTTGTTCTTTATCATTCTTGATTTGTACATCCGCAATTGCATCATTATTCTCTTGTACATCCACAACTACATCATTCTTCTCTTGTACATATGAAACTGCATCATTCTTCTCTTTTACATCTGCAGCTACATCATTCTTCTCTTGTGCATTCACAACTTCATCATTCTTCTCTTGTAGGTGATTGCATACAATTCTTCCTACAAGTCAAATATAGTTGTATGATTAGAAACATTTCTTAACATATTCATAATGACAAATTATTATGCATAAAGATATATGTCATATTATCATGCAACTATTTCCGCTAATACAACATTCATTCATCTAACATGCATACTAGACTTCCTAAATCTAGGAACATATCTATGTACACAACTGGACAATTTGGTGGACTCCTGGGGTCTCTGACAACTTGCTCTACTTCATTTTCTAATTCTAAGGACCTGATCCTATCTTGGTCATGATCGGGAATACTGAGTAAGTCTTCTTACACCACAGATCACATAAAAATGTGTATTGGTGTTGAATATGTGTGTTCTACAAATGCATCCCTTCTTATCCAATTTTGAAATGGATAAGAGTATGGTATTCATATTTATTGGTAGAATTCTATTAGATCAAATTACATATTCATCATCACTTGAGGAATATACCCTTGCTTTCTTATCAACTGCAATATATTCATCCTTGGTTTCACTGAGAGCAACACTGGTCTTCTTTCTGCAACATGCTAGAGTGTTATTTCTATTTGTAGCACCGTCAACTCAATCGTAGTCATCGTATTCTGGGAGGATGATCCTTTGGTCTCTCACATAAATGAGGCCATATTCAATTGTACCCTTCAGGTGCCACACCAAGTGATTTTCCACAACCATGTGAACACATCTCATCTTCGCAAATCAATTGTACGACCTTATGTTCGTTAAGTACATCAACGAACCAATATTCTACATGTGGATTGTGACATTAACTATTTCTGAAGTAGGATCACATATTGACTTCAAGTTTGGTGTCATCGGTGTATCCCAACATCTCAAACCTTATATCAACAACACAATTTCATTGGCTAAGGAAAATATACCTCAAATCTCGGGAATCATGTCAACATTATCAAACTTTGAGATCTATAGTAGTCACTCCCTCTGAAGTAGAGCACCATCCTTCCTTTGCCTCTTGTACTTTATGCGTCGAGATATTTGAGTGGCAGGTATCCTTCTTTGTTGCTAATATTTTATGTATCCATCTATGTGATGCGGGATCCACCTATACTTTGCTTTGAATCACAGAGTTTGTGAGAAATACTTCGCCTTCTTCTTGTATTGAGCTTGTTGGAAACACCCTCACCACAATTTCTTGTGGTCTTCACAAATCCTTGCATCCAAACAACTCTTATGTAGTTAACTCAGAAAGGCTTGACTTCCTCCCTTTAAATTTCTGCTACAAACTTAAAAACCCTCAAGGAATGCTGCTTCACGCACTTCTGTAAAACCCAATTTAGAAAACCTCACAACTCTCTTCAACCATGGATTTTCTTGAAAATATGCTTGTAAGTCACATAATAGACCCCATTTTGCACAAAACCCAGATCGCATAATCTTTAAATTCACCTTCGTTTATCTAGAAACTAGGCCGCAAGTTTAATGATGGTTTTCTTTCTTCACGCATTTGTTTCATGAAATTCATAGGAACTTCAGTTCCTCAATCTGCAAGTAATCTCATACACCAACATCACCATTAATGAGATTTCAATCTCATTCTACAGCAATACATTCGCACACAGAAATTAAAACTTGTCAAAATCACAGTGCTTTCAATATAGAGATCTATTACATGTTAAGATCATCAATTCCATACATTCAAATACAAAGAGTAATGCACAGATTAAACATAAAACTCTGTTTCTTTTTCATTAATTCAAAAATTTGTGAAATGCATAATATATTTCTACTCTACTATTGTACATGGTCCATTGACCAGCTCTTCTCCTAAGGTCGATCTCTTGAACCGAACCCCAAACCTTTCACTTGGCTTACATATTTATATTGGCACGTAACACTGCCAGATTACACAACAAAACCCCTAAAACCTTGTATTTAACTCCTACAACTTTGCAACTCTTTCTAAATAGAGATTGTTATTCTTCTCTCATTCTTGTGACTCGATACTAAAAACCTCATCGAATACTACCACTTACTGCAGATTTAGTTACACACTTGTCAATTTCCTATTGTCTCATAAATCTAATCAACATCTCATCCTTTCTAGAATCTTCTAAATTCTACACTTGCTAACTACAAGGAAATTTACATTTTTTTAAAGGAATTTACAATTAAGCCCCTCCTTGGGAAAACACCAAGATCTCTCAATCTGTTTTCTTTGAAAATCATTTGGAAGGACAAATGCCCCTGCATCAGACTCACCTGGTAGGAAAATTTATGACCTCCTGGTCATAAGTCTAGATATCTTGGAACCTCCAAGATCCCATACCTTGCTTTGCAATTTTCCAAATATATTGCCTTCAAAATACTTCACATTCAGATGAATGCTCTTGCTGACTCTTGGTTCTTGTTTTTCTTTTCTATAGCCTTGTATAGATCTCTACATTATTAATTCTTTCACAGCAATCTTGGACAAAGTATAAACTCACAAGTGATTCAATTGACAAATTACACATGAAAATGATGCAACGGTACTGCAATAGGAGGTTGTAGTTCTGTATAACCAATAATGGAGTGAATAATAGAATATAATCTCATGCAAAATGCATGAATTCCAAGCTAATTCGAATACTCAAGGAGGTCATTCGAATTACATGGATGAGTGTCGCTTAACTGAATTTCAAACACACTCGGCACACTTAGTTAACCACTAAACTGATCAATAATTGATTGTCACACTAAGTCCTAACTGAATTGGAGTGCAATAGATGACTGGGTCTAACTGAATGTGACTCAACACTTGTCACTGCATGTCCAAATCAAGGTGGTAGCACATTACTAACTCCAAGTAGCTCCGATGGAGTTAACTGAAGTGCCACTTGTCATCATAAGTGGTTGGAGGCGCCCTAGTTGTCTCCAGTTCATAAATATTAACCAAAAATAGGAAAATCATAGATGGAGGTGCCTTTACAACTCAGCTTAACTGATTGTTAAGTGAAAAAACAATCAGTTAGCAATTAGGTGCACTTATGACACTCATATCAACCCAGAATTGCTCCTTGTTTGAAGGAGGAATCCCAGTTAGCCTCCCCAAATGAAGGAGAATGCTTAGTTGGCCTCCTTGACTGAAGGAGGGCATGGGTGTGCTCATGTTGATGTCATAGTGTGCTCATCTGATTCCAAGTAAGTCAATTAAACTTAGGATAGTGGGTAAATAGGAGAAAATTGACCAAATAAGTGTGCATGTTGAGTAAATGACTCCAACACACCCCCTTAAGCTATACTCGGGAGGAGTAAAATAAAATGCATGAAATGCTAGGGCCCCAGCAATAATGGCCATAGGTCACCCTGTACAAAAATGAAACTCTAACAATACTCAAAATAAATCTAAGTGAGGAAAGAGGGAAAACCCAGTGGGAAACAAAACCCCCCCTCAAGATGAACACTGAAGAAAAAACATATGATCACCTCGATGACCTCCACCCCAACGGTGAACGGAGGTAAGTGAAATTTTTCTCTGAAAATATCTTAGTGAAGATATCTACAATCTGCTCATCTATAGGGCGGTATTGCAGAACTATGGTCCTGTCATGAACCAGCTCCCTGATGTAGTGCATGTGAATCTCTATGTGCTTGGTCCTCTGCCTAGTAATTGGATCTGTGGATATCTTACTAGTACTTTGATTGTCAAAAAATATGACTATGGAAAAATTACTACTAATCTCAAACTCTGAAAGAATTCCTTGCAAGCATTCATTGCTCCCCTGTCCTCGGCCTCTTCTAAATACAATGCAATGGAGGCCTGCTTTTTGCTAGACCAGCAAATGGGACCACCACCAAACATAAAGAAAAACCCAGAAGTGGACTTTCGATCAGTATAATCTCCTTCCCAATCTGAATCTGTATATCCAACCAACTCTAGCTCTGAATCTAGAGCATAGTGGATGTTGTACAATCTGTTGCCCTGAATATATTGAAGGATCCTCTTGGCTTCCTTCCAATGCAATTCATGAGGTTTCTAAATGTATCTTTATACATCATTCACAGCATAACATATATCAGGCCGTGAATGATTCAAGTAAAGCAAGCTACCAATCAGCTGGCGGTAGATAGTGCAATCCATGGGTGGAGTGTTTTTTCCCTCTTCAAGGCTGACTCCTAAGAGGAAACGGAATGGAGCAGCATTACATTCATCCATGTTAAACTTCAATAATAGGTCTGAAATTTATTTAGACTGAGTTACCATTATCCCATCAAAATTTTATGCAATTTCAAGCCCCAAAAATTGTTTCAACGAGCCCAAATCGCTCATCTCAAATGCATCATGGAGGGTAGTTTTTATCAATGAAATGGAAGCATGTGTGCTACCACTAATCAAGAGATCATCAAAATATAAAACAATGATAATTAAATTACCATCATACTTCTGTAGATAAACATTTGGATCAAACTTACACCTTTGGAAGTTTTGTGAAAGCAAGGAATCCATCTTGGCATACCATGATCTTAGGGCCTGTTTCAACCCATATAAAGACTTCTTAAATTTGCAAAAAAAAGTAGGATATGAAATGTAGCTCTTAGTATGCTTCATGTGTATGTCCTCATGAATATATCCATGTAGAAAGGAACTCTTGACATCCATATGATGCACCTCCTAGTGCTTAGATGCAGAAATTGCCAAAACTAGGCAAATGGAGTCAATCTTTGCCACTGGTGCAAAGGTCTCATGGTAGTTCACTCCTTGGACCTGGGAGAACCCTTTTGAAACTAGCCGCACCTTATACTTACATTTTTTCCATTAACAGCAACATTTTTCCAAAACACCCACTTGCATTGAACTAATTTCCTTCCAGGTGGAAGGGAAACTAGCTCCCAAGTAGCATTTTTCTGAAGAGAGTTAAACTCTTCATCCATGGCAGCTTGAAATATTGGATCTTTCTGAGCATGGTAGTAAGACTTTGGATATAAACCTATCATTAAATAACATTTTTCAGACAGTAAATCATCATGGAAAGATAGCGCATTACCTGCTCTTTGAAATTCGGACCGGGTTCTTCTCGGATCAGCAGGAATTCCGATGTTTAATTTCCCGATGGAAGAAAGTGTTTTCTTGGCCCAAGTTGCGAGATCTGTTTTCACTTCAGAATCTTATTCTGAATCTGATATTTCTTGATCACTGATATCAGATATCATTTCTGCAAAATCAGAGTCATCACCCCCATTTTTGTCTCCCAAATTGTCAACAGAATAGGCAGAAAAATCAGCAGAATTTTCTCCAACTAGCTCTACTTCTTGGAGAGGCTCACCAAACTTAACACTTGTTTCGATGAAAATTTGCTTTGTTCTGATATTCAGCAGCTTGAATCCCTTGGATTTTTATGGATTTCCAATAAACATACATTCAACACTTTGCGGTTGCAAATATTTCCTTTTGTCAGACGGAATTCGGGCCCATGCAGTGGACCCAAATACTCTGAAATGTGATGCATCCAGCTTGTGTCCAAAATAGGCTTCGAAGGGTGGCTTTCCCTTCACGGAGGAGTGATTTACTTTGTTCTAAATATGTGCTGCAACATTCATGGCTTCATCCCACATTTGCATCCAATCCCTTTGCTTCTAGCATGCATGTGGTCATCTCCTTTAGAGAGCGTTTTTTCCTTTCTGCTACACCATTTTCCTGAGGGGTGTAGGGAACAAAATGTTGGATATTGATCCCATTGATGGAAAATATCGTCAGAAACTCAGTACTGATATATTCCCTACCATTATCAGATCTCATGGATTTGATCTTTTTCCCAGAGGCATTCTCAACTAGTGCTTTCAATTCTATGAATTTTTCTAAAACTTTTGACTTTTTCTTGATGAAAAACACCCAGGTGTATCTAGAAAACTCATCTATGAAGGTGAGAACATACCAATATCCATTCATGGATGTGATGGGCATTGGTCCACTGATATCAAAATGCATCAGCCCCAAGATACTTGATGCACGGCAAGCCTTCCCCCGATCAAACTTATGCTCAGGGTGTTTTCCCACAACACAGCCCTTGCAAATTCCTTTGGTAGTTCTGATTGTTGGGAGGCCTTCAACCATGGAATTTTTATGTAATTGCTGCAAGTATTTAAAATTTATGTGACCAAACCTCTCATGCCAAATTCTACTGACCTCATTTCCATGAGTCAGAAGAGCGATGGGCTTTGCATCCGCCAGAAAATGGGAAAACTCATAGGCTTTTCCATGATGGTTTGCAAATCCTTTTGCAACAAGTTTCCCAAATGCAATCTCATTGATTTCTACATCATCGGGGCTGAAGGTTACTCTCTTGGGAACTACACTATGAGTCATTTGATAGACACTCAGGAGTTTGGAGGCAAGAGAGGGTACATACAGAAAATTGAAAAAAGAGCCATGTTCAAGATTTACTGTACCTTGTCCTTTCGATATGATGGTGGAATCATCTCCCATGTGGATGGGGATGCTCTTGTTGGTGTCCATGGAGGAGAGAGAATATCTTCTTTACATCAAGTGATTTGAAGCTCCAGAGTCTATGAGCATATCTGTGGGCTTTGAGGTGCTTGCCATGAGAACATGACCTCTTTCTTGCTGTGGATCCCGATCTTGATTATCTCTCCTTCGAAGATTCTCAGGGAGATTAATGTTGTTTCTCTCTAGGAGAGAGGTCATCTCACAAAGTTTATTTTTCATGCAAGCATGCTCAAGGTGGAATCCCTTCCTGCAGTAAGAACACTTGACTTTCTCCTTGCCTTGATGTCCTTTGTTCTTATGTTTCTTAGAGCCGGAAGGTTCCTCTTGCTGGTTCTTTTCTTTAGGCTTTGGAGCCTCTTCTTTTGTGTTTGGATTCTTCTGCTTGCATATTCCTTTTGAATCCTTTGGACCCGAAGCAAACAAAGCTTTATCTTTCGAGGATCTGAGGATCCCCATCTAAACAAGTTTCTCATGCTCGTTTGTAAGGGTCTTGATGAAGGCATCAAGGGAAGGAATTTTCCAGTTTGTGGTAGTGAGCTTCCCCGTGTGGAATGATGAAACAAAGACAAAATAGTCTAGACCCAATTTGGAGAGGATAGCTAAGATGAGTTGTTCATCTTCCTTCTCCACCTTGCATTGCTTTACCTGGAGGACTAGATGCTTGAATTTTGTGAAAAAATAATTCATGGATTTGAAACGGCTTGGATTCAGAGAGATCAACTCGTTCTCAAGCTAATAGATCCCAAGATCATCATGTTTATCAAACAAGGTAGCGAGACGATCCCAAATATTCTTCAGAGTCTTCAATCCTGAGATGTGGAAAATAATATCCTTGGATATGGACAAACAGAGATATCCATAGGCCTCATCTACTTTATTCCAGTATTTTATCTTCTCTGAAGTAGCATTAGGATCTAATTCTGTGTTCATGGTGACTTGGTAGAGCCCTCTTGAATGGAGCTAAATATCCATATCTTCCTTTCATTGATGGTATTTGAAAGAGGTGAGGAGATCTAGAGAATGAGCCATTGAGCTACTTTAGTGAATGCAAAGAACGTGTAAAAACCTGCAACCAACATAATAAAGTCACCGTAAGGTCGAACAGCCTACACATTTCAGGGTTTCATCACACCCAGCATAATTGATCAAGCAAGTTTGATCAACAATTCCTTAACTTGGGGTATTAAGAGGTAAAACCTTCTACTTCTGGTACAGTACTGGAATTTGAGCTTTTGCTCAATTTTGCATGCAAGATCTGTCAAAAACCATGTTTTTGAAGAAAATAGCTTTGTCCCTCCATAAGCTCTAATACCATATTAATTTTTTCACAGCAATCTTGGACAAAGTATAAACTCACAAGTGATTCAATTGACAAATTACACATGAAAATGATGCAACGGTACTGCAATAGGAGCTTGCGGTTCTGTATAATCAATAATGGAGTGAATAATACAATACAGTCTCATGCAGAATGCATGAATTCCAAGCTAATTTGAATACTCAAGGAGGTCATTCGAATTACATGGATTAGTGTAGTTTAACTGAATGTCAGACACACTCGATACACTTAGTTAACCACTAAACTGATCAATAACTAACTATCATGCAAAGTCCTAACTGAATCAGAGTGCAATAGATGACTAAGTCTAACTGAATGTGACTCAGCACATGTCAGTGCATGTCCAAATCAAGGTAGTAGTGCATCCCTAACTCCAAGTAGCTCTGATGGAGTTAACTGAAGTGCCACTTGTCATCAGAAGTGGCTAGAGGTACCCTAGTTGTCTCCAGTTCATAAATATTAACCAAAAATAGGCAAATAATATATGGAGGCACCTTTACAACTCAGATTAACTTATTGTTAGGTGAAACAACAATCAGTTAGCAATTAGGTGCATTTATGACACTCAGATCAACCCAGAATTGCTCCCTGTTTGAAGGAGGAAGCCCAGTTAGCCTCCCCAAATGAAGGAGAAGGCTTAGTTGGCCTCCTTGACTGAAGGAGGGCGTGAGTGTGATCATGATGTTGTCATAGTGTGCTCATCTGATGCCAATTAATTCAATTAAACTTAGGATAGTGGGTAGATAGGCCAAAATTGACCAAGTGTGCATGTTGGGTAAATGACTCCAACATGCATAAATTTCCATATCTTTTCTATATCCTTTTCTAGCTTTGATTGTTGTTGAAACTCACTGCTGTTACTCATTTTCAGCTGTACACTTTCTTGTACAAAATTCATCAACCTCTTTTTCTTTTCTTTTTCGTTATGTATTCTCTCAAAGATACTTAAGGCATTAAAATGTATTCTATGCTGCTACTCTACAACGGTTCCATTGTTGCCATATTCAAAATTTCTTACTTCAATTATTGTTGCAACATTGTCTACTGAGGCAAATCCCTGTCCAACATTCTCCCTCAACAAATGAAATAAAATTTCATCTTTGTGAGTTAATTCAACTTGCTCATTTTCTTTCTTATTATTGTCATTTAAGACCATTTCTTCTTCTTCCAATTTCAGCTTTACACATTGAATATGCATCTTTTGATTGATCAATCTCCTTTTCAGAAGATTCAATTCTTCCCACAATTTAGTGAAGTCACCTTGAGTTGAACTTGTAAACTCCATGCAATCTTCATCACTTAAAATTCCTGTCAACCAATCCTCTGAAAGATTTAATTCTTCATTTGAATTAATCAAAATTACATCTGATTGTTGATCACTATCTTCCAAATAGTTATTTTCAGAAGTTATTCATGTACTTATGTCTTTAACTTCAACAGTCTTCAGTAACTATTTTACACCTTTCCTTTGGCCACATTTAGAAACCAAACTTGTCTTGCTCACCTCTATAATAGGTTTTCCTAGTTGTCCCTTAACAACCATGTCTTTCATTTGCATACAATCCTTAGATTGATTATCTATATGAGGCAAAATTGCCTCATCTTCCTCTATAATAGATTCTTCATTATGGCTTCCCCTATGGGATAATAATACATCTTATTCCCTTGTGACTGAATATTGGTTCTGCCCTTCATTCATACTTTCAAAAAAGCATATCATTATTCTTGATATTCCTCATGACAATTTCTAATGATTGTCCTTCTGTTGTTGTTGCAACCACTACCCCAAAAAAAATTATCTTTTTAAGGCCCCCCCCTTTGATATCTTAGCTTTTGATCCTACTCAGACACTTTTTTTCTCCTTAAGAAATTTTGTTGTCAGTGACTTGGTTTTTTCTGAACAAGTTTGAAATTTTTTGCACCAAGTAAGAAAATGTTTTTGATCCAATGTGTCGGAATAATTTCTATATTTTCGCTAACACAACAGAGAAGTTTTTCCTTTCAACCTGACACTTTCTAGCTTATTTCATGATGTTTTGGCTCGATGTGTTGGAAAATATTTCGTCATTCCGCTAACACGGCAAAGAAATTTTGGATCTTTATTTGATAGTCTTCCAGTCATTTTTGCGATGTCTCTGCTTGGGGTTTTCAATGTTTGTTGAAACGATTTTGAGTTTTTGTCGATACTGATGTTTTTTCAGTTGATTTTATACTTTTTCTCGAATCATTTGGGTTGTTCGAATTGTCGTTTGAGTCTCCACCCAATAGTTTCAAATGCTTTCGAAAGATAAGAGCTGATGCGTTCGGCTAGTTTTCATTTTGTTAAGCCGATGGTTCTCTATTGAAAAGTTACACCAAATAATGGCTGACGGCGGCAGTTATTTTCTCATTTCGACGTCGATTTTTCGGTTAGCTGTAGGTGTTTTTTTCGATCGGTTATTTATTTGAGAGTATTCCAACAGGTTTTGATTGGTAAGTTCCTGGCAGTTGGCTTCGAGAGTGTCAGTCTATCGTCATTTTTCTTTCCGATGAAGGAGGCAGAATTTATGGTTTGTAGTCAATCCTTCAATGCCACAGCGTCAAGAAGGTTTGGTGGTTGGTCTTTCATGGAGAGTATCGATAGTTGCGGTAGACTCAGGATTTTGGAGCCAACACGGTCAGAAGTTTCATCTCGCCCCGTCGACGTAGTATTTCTCCAATGAAGTATTAAGCGTCGGCACCAAATGACATTTCACTCATGCATGCGACATTATTACTCGCATTAAATGCTTTTTTCGTTTCTCTCCTTATATAAGCTTGGGGGTTCATTACAGTCTCTTACGGTTTTTCTTACAATGAGATTAATGCCTCTTGTTGGAGCGCATGCCTTCACGATTGTGCCATTTGGAGCCCACGGATCATTTGGCGTCGAGCTCTTCACCAACCTTCAAGCCATCCTTTCTAGGTAGGATCCATTTCTTATCATAACTCTTTAATTGGTAGAATGGCGTGGATTTTTGGCCTTTTACGGTTTGATGAAATAGCGCATTTAGATGTCGTTTTTACAATGCTAGGGTTTTTCGTTCGCCTCATAAGGTGTCATTGGCCTCATTGTTTTTTTAGACCTTCTATGCAAACGGCCATGGTTTTTACCTACTCCCATCCTTTTTCTTTTCCAAGACAGTTCAAACCTTATACATGGGTGGCTCAAGGCCAGGGTTGTGTAATGATGAGACTGAGATGGCCCAAGTTTTCCATTAGCTCTTGCTCACCTAGTTCGTATTTGTCTGCGGGGATAGGGGTTAGTGAAGCCTAAACCCAGAGGGCCATTGTGTTCCTTCTGGTTTTAACCTAGGTTTCTCGTCAAAAAAAAATTTTAGGCCTTTGTGGCCAGTTCCATGGCACCACAGTGTTTCCATAAGGTTAATGAAGAAGAGGTCATGCATAGGATTTAGAACTTATTTAATCATTTGATGGTATCGTGATTTAGAACGCTCGATGTTTTAGAGCAGAATTATCGATACGGCAGTTAGAGCTCGCTTGCAGACTAGTTTTATCATCCCGTTCTAACCCTGCCTTAGTTGTGGTATTTGATGATATGCGGATTTTTCCACCTCAGAGGTTTATTTTTTGATGGTCGGAGATGATTCGGTAATATATTTTAATTATTATTCTTGAATGCAGATGTGGGTTCTAAGATAAATGATTTTTTAGTTGAATCCTTCCAGTATATCCTACAAGTTTATAGTAATTTTCTCATTTCCCTATTTTGTATGTGGTTGATTATCGCAAGAATACTAAGTTGTGTTTTGTCACAGTTTCAGTCCCCACACGACCAAATGCCAAATAAAGGAAAGAAGAAGCTAAAGTTGCTAAGGAAGATTCTAACTTAGAAATCATGCCTAGGGCATAAATAATCTATGAAGACACCAAATATGTCACTGGATCAGATCCAAAATTCAAGTGAGGGCAGATATATCATATGCTCCAATATCAGAAGGTCCCAGATGCGGGCTTGGAGGATTTACCCCTTTTTGGAAACATATTGAGATCGGGGATTACAAAGGTATCCATGCGACCGGAGTTGTTCCCTTGCATCGAGGTGATAGGTTGTATTTTTCCTAAGGATAATGCGAGGGATATGATTATGTATATTTTTGAAGAAAAGGGTTTCACCTCCTTTACCCCCGCATACATAGCCAAATCCTACAACCTGTCAATCTCAGAAGTCAGCCTGACCAATGATTAGACAAATAGTTTGATTATTGATTATATTGGATGCACAAAAATGATGATGACAGAGGGAAAGTCATTCCGACAAAGAGCATATGGTGAATATGAGACTGCCAGTCTGCACATCCCCATACAGGATCCATCTCTGATGCTTAACAAGATTTTCAGCAGGGTCGATGGGAAATTTTATAAGATTGGTTGGATACAATTGATGTATCATGTGACCACGGAAGGTGTCACGTCCCCACCCCTCATATCGATGATGGAGAGGACATGACTAGGCTGTTGCTGTTGTCAAATGGGCGATCTATCCCCATGAACATAAACATAAAAATGCATTGGGTTAAAACATACATAGATGCATAACAATTGCAATTATACAACAGAAACAAATCATCCATACAAGCATTCCATATATTGAACATAATAATATACGCATATGCATTAATACACAGCAGAAACAATACATTCACTCAAGCATTCTTCATGTTCATAATAATTTATAAAACAAATATATTGCAGAAGTTAAATACATGAAAATACTTATCTTGAAAACAAGCTAACCCGCAACTAGCTACCTCACTGCAACATTCCACCCAACCATAGGCAAGTGTGCTCCTCAATATCTTAGCATCACTGCCACCCCCAAGCTGGGCATGATGATTCCACAAGGCACTAGGGAATAATAGGTTGACACATAGCCAAAACCATACATCCATAGTCAAGCCAACACACCATTGCGTTTCACAGACTATCCAGCCAAGCCAATAAGAAATTGGGTTTTACAGGTTGCTAAGGAAACTAACCAACAACACAATGGTTCCTTGGAATTACTCAGCCAAGCCACACTTCGCATCAAACACACAATCAACCAATTAATCAAACACAGCCATACACAACTATTGGATATGAACAAAATGTTTATGGGCAACCAAAATGAAATGGATGAGGGGGAAACAACCCTGCATGGACAAATACATTTTTAGGAAACATTCATGGGCTTCACAGAGGTAAAACGGCCTCCTCAAACCCTTAGATTGTGGATCTACTCTCCCATCCACTGGGTATTGCCAAAAACATATTTGTAACCAAAAACAACTCAGTAAATTAGGGAAAAACAACCTGTGAGAGAAAATATTTTTTTACAAAAGGTTTCTGGGAATTGTGGGAGCTTAAACGACCTCCATACACACCCAAATCGTGGGTCTCCTTGGCCCACTCACTAAACAACACAAAAACGAGTTTCCTAGCTTGGAGAAATTTGGGAAAATGCAGAAAAACATGAGGGAATATCCCATCTTACTCACAGTGGAAAAAATAGCCTCCTCAAACCGAAAAATCATGGCTCCTTCCTTCCCATTCACCCAGCAACACAGAAAACAAATTTTGGGCATGGAGAAGTGAAGAAACAACAGCAACTCGTGACGGGGAGAGCTCAGCAAGCTTCAGCTGCATGAAGGAGCCAAACCTCCATGAGCATGGGTGAGAAATAAAACACTTGGGTGTCTCATGGCTTGGGCATGCATTCCCAATCTTTTACTTTCCCCACAAGTCAAAAACACACTTTCCAAAAATGGGTGGTCTTCCCAATTCGAAATTGACCTCCATACCTTTCCCATCCCAAGGTAATAACTTCCTCAACCAACTTAGAGATGACTGCGCACAAAAAACAAAAAGGGTAGTTGACAACTTATGGGTTTTCCCTTAACATTTGGATTTTCCCCATTGGCGCAAAGGGTGTGATTATTACCCCCCTACCTATTCCTTGTGAAATCATGCCCCCATCTCTTTAACGTTGTGGCGCATAACTAGTCATGGTATTTTTATTAATTGCATAGTTACATGATGTCTCAGAACATATTGTGTCTGTCTAGCTCCACAGTACAATTTATTAACGCAATCTAAATAATATGCAATTCAATACTATGGGGTCAAAACCGTGATGTTACAAATGGTACTATTTTCAACTAGGTGGACATGGTAGCTAATAGCTTGTCTTCCTGTATATCTGCAGCACTGGGAGGAATGCTCCAGCGAAAATCTGAGTTCTGCATGGGATCATTTTTTATCGACTCTATACTTTGCTTACACCCATTCGAGAATTTGAATTGCACCTAGAAGGAGGGAAAAGCACCCATTTACACAGCTTAACAAATTTTATGGGCCCACAAGTATCACAGTTGTTACAAGCTCATTTGTGAGGAATTCCTAATGCCACTTTATCAGTTGATTTTTCTTGAAGAATGCAAATGTATGTTCGAAGGTGCTTTAGAATCTACAAGGTAATATGGAGATTACTTCTTCTCTGAGGAGGGCACTTATTTGAGAATGTACATAGGAACTAAATTCCCTTCACTACTCCCCAAGTATGCCACTGATTATATAGTGCATAACGAAGCAGTAAGACAACTCTTTTGGGACAAATTCGAGATTTTTTTGTTTGATATAAAGAAGGCGATCTTCCATCCAATTCCTTTCTATGTTGGCAGTTATAAATTTTCCAAAGTTAAAAGCACGCCAGAGTTAGTGAAAGGCCTGGAAAATTTCCATTTTGGTGAGAAGAGTTTTCATAGAAATGATTCTCAGGGAAAGTTTTTTGCACACCGTGCACTCGTGAAGGTAAATTCTGAATAATATGATCACTTGGATAAAGATGAGGAATTATACAGCAATTATTTTAATATGATTTCTTTGAACAAGCATTTCAAGAGGAAAATCACAGTTTCAAGAGGCAAAGACAGCACCACCACCACCACCGAACAGAAAATATAGGAAGAAGAAGTTTCTCATAAAGAAAAGGAAGAAGAATTTTCTAGGGAAAAAGAATAAGAGGAGTATATACGAAAGGAAGAAGAAGAAAGAATACATAAAGAGTCAGTTGACTGAGCAAAAGAAGAAGCAGAGATGATAGATAAGGAACTAAGACGTAAGGAGAAAGAGGACCAAGACAGGGAGAATTGGGAACAAAATTCTATCAAGACAATCAGGAAAATATTCCTTCTACTTCAGTAGATATATTAATAGGAGGCCACCTCCCTATTGTTGAGTTAGGATTAGTACCCTTCACTCCATTTAAGCAACATGCGGTTGCAAGTTTGGATAAAGTGTTTTTCAATCCTGAGCGAAAAACCATTGTCTGGAGATCTGAAAAGAAGTTGAAAATGGGTACTCAACCTACGCTAACCATAGATACTGAAAAGGATGTCATGAAAAATACAAATGAAGATCCAGAACAAATAGCCTCGATCAGTGTTGCGGCTGCACAGGAAAATCCTTATAATGTTGGCAAACTAAAATGAGTTGTAGACCAATACAAATAAAAAATGGCACAAATGAAAGAGACCATGAGGAAAGAACGAGGGTAAGGTTGAGAAGAGAAAAGGAAGTATGGGGCCATGCTTTCAAATTTAGAAAGGCTCCAGGAGGCCTACCAGGTCTTGGAAGCACAAAAGGAGGCCTTGGTATTGTCAAACACTATTATTGATGGAGAAAAGAGAGACCTAGAGGGTAATATTTCAGGGCTAGAGACACAAAGGGCCGCAACTGATAAGCAAGTATAGGAGTTAATAGCCCGAGTTGTAGAACTGGAGGTGCAAAATAGTGCTTTGGAGATTCAGTTTAAGGCAGCAAATGAGCATAAAATGGATATCACACCTCTCCAAGAGCATGCTCTCTTGCTCAGAAGAAAAAAAGTATCAAGTTCAGTTAAAACTTGCAGATGAATTCTACAAGATTAAGTAGGCAGAAACTAGATTACAAGATATCTCGGTAATATCCATTGACTTCAAAACGAGAACTCTAGAAATTGCAGAAATTATCCATGGTCAACTGAATTGGTTGGAGACTAATGCATAATTTCTGGAAAATGCGCCTCAAAAGAATACAGAGAATTTGAAGATCAAGTATGAACTCATGGATTTCATCAGCAAGGTTGTTGCAAGACTGACAATCGCGGTCGGGAAAATGTTGGATAAATGCATGGATTTTTACAAAAGTGTGCTTACAACACATAACAAATGTCAGACCTCTGCAGCAAAGAGACTTCAGGATTTTCCAGGTCAAGAAGAGAATTCGAAGTACCTTCATGACAGGCTGCAAGAAGATGAGCTTAACATACAATAGGTTAAAGGCCTCACTGTGAAAGTAGTAAAAAGTTTGGTTGCACAAGCTGCAGTCAGGAATTTCCTATTGAAAGGCCAGCTCAAAGTCACTCCACCAAAATAAGCAAAGATAAAGTTGCAGCTGGTTGTGCATGAAGTAACAGTAAAACTATTGGAACCTATGGACTTCAGGACCATCATTGCAAATGCTGGTGCATGGAAAAAACCATTGAGGGATTGGTTGGGACCACCTAATTTGACTTGTTTTATTCACATATGGAAAATTTTATGTAATATTTTGTATTTTATCCAATTTTCCTACTGATCACACTAAAGGACAAAATTTTGTACATCAAAGAGTTGAGGAAGCCCAAAGGGCATGGGTAGCCAAAATTCATTTTGTAAAAGTATAAGTAGAGGTAGAATAGAATAAAGAAGGGGACCTTTTCTAGTTTATACATGTTGAATCTATTTGTATTAGAACTACTTATTTTATAAATAAAGAGAACCAAAATTTTGTTGGGGAAGGACTGTACAAGTTTCAATATGGATTATGTGGATTGTGGAATGTGAACTATTATGTTTTAGCTTGCTACGTAACTATGAGATCATTCCAACCTATTGAATTATTTCTGCAATTTATGAATGGTTTTATTTTGATATATTTTGAATCTTGTGCAATAAATGAGTAATGGATGTTTTAACTTAACAAAGCTATCTTTGTGTTATATTTTTGTTGTATTTATGTATGAAGAGTTTAACAGTTACCTATAGGATTCTATACGCAAACAGTACAGTATATTACTCATTCTGATGTAAACTTTTCTCCTTGGGGATAGATTAGATAGATAGTTAGAATAGATTAAAATAGAATTTTGTCTTTACCTATGGTGGTTTGGAAACAATGGATTCATGTAAGGCGAGAGGTAAGAACCTGCACAGCTCACTTGTGGCTAATTGATCATGAGGTTTCGGTTTCGGCAATCACTAGAATTTAGTACATTTAGTCTAGGCACTTGCATTTCATCTTAAAATATAAAATACATAAGCGGTGGACCGAGTTGCAACCGGTAAAACAGATTTAAACATTCCTTTAATTCTACGGTAGTCAGGCCGCTAACCGAATGGATTCATCATTCCAAATGATAAAATATCAAATTGGGAATGGTTATTGTGGAGAATCCCTATTGTTAGTACCTGGTATTTTTCCAAGAATCAATAGTTTTGGCTCTAGAAGGAGGGTCGTCGGTGCATGGCTGACAGAGGAAGGCTATTTCCTCGAAACTATTCCACTGGTAATAGCTCTAATACTAGGTACAACAATGATTTCATTTCCAAAGAAAGAGTAAACCCTAAAGTAGAAGTTATAGAACACCTCTACCATGTTCCTTTTTGAATTAGTCAATCACTTAAGGAGACACACAAGGTCTTATGTGAAGAAGCTTGGAGGATTTCAAACAATCCCTGAATTACAGAGAAAGAGAGCTCCCAAAAGGGTACCCACTTACACAGAAGATTCAATTTTAGTGGGAAATTTGGAAGATTTAGTCAATATTTCCTTACAAGATATTGTTCAACCACTTAATCAGTTGGGACCAGATCCCTTGGTTTTTTAGTCACCGTTGCAATCACCTGTCCAGTCTCCACCGCAATCTCCTCATAGAATCATGGCTGGAAATGCACCCTGAAATGCTAATCATCTTAATCCTAATCCACCACCAGCTTGTAGAGCCACAACACCACTCAACCTAGCTGCTTCGTTGCCTGCTTTACCTCAGAATGCTGAAAAGGCATTACCTAAGTTCGACACTGAAAAAGGAATTTCTATGGATGATCACTTGAAGATTTTTTATTTGGATCTAGAACTTCTAGCAGTAGAGCATGAAGATGTAGTGTGCAGACTGTTTCCATGCACTTTCGAAGCTAAAGCATCAGCCTAGTATTTTGGTTTACAAGAAAATTCTATAACAAATTTGGATACTTTTGAAAGATTGTTTAAAGGCAAGTTTGGTAGTCAAAGAACCACTGCCACTCTCATGAAATAATTCCTTGCTCCGAGGACGGACAAGAAAGAGAAAGTGTAGGATTTTAGTCAAAGGTTTGCAGCTCATTTGAATAATTTCAGTGCTACAATAAAACCTGCTGAGGAAACTTTAATAGAATATTACAGTTCTGCACTTAGCCCCAGTATAGAAATGTTTGTTAAGACGTCAATAAAGCCTTCTTTGGTAGAAACGTATGAAGAGGCAAATAAAGTAGAAGCTGAACTTGAAAGTTTAAACAAACACACTGCAAAACCAGATGTGAGGTCTTTTAGCAGTAAGAAACCTTTGTTGTTGACCATACCTAAAGAGGAACATTCAAGTGGATTGGAAAACGTGGTTAAAATGGTACAAAAGCTATCAAACAATATTATCGATTTAGAAAAGGATCAAGAAGCCAGTTCATCCATAAAATAGTTCAAACCTTTTTTCAAGAAAAGAGAGGAAGGTAACACAGCTCAACCACATGTATATAGTTCTTTTGTTCTAAATTGTAATGAGGTAGGAATGGATAATTTCTGTACTTTTCATCAAGAACCTCATTCTGAAAAAAAATTGTCCACAATGGATTAATTCAATGACTCTAGTTATGAACCAAATATTAGATGCTCAAATAATAGAGCCTAAAGTAAAAGAAGAAAAAACAAATGAACCAGAAGAATCACATGAAACAACGATGGTCTTATGGGACTTTGCACCTACACTCGGGTTGGATGAAGAGGAACCTATAGAAGAAATTCAACTTTTAGCAGTTATGTGACAACTAGAAGTAAAGGACCAATAATGGATGAAATTTTATTACTTCCCAAGATTAAGAAGATTCAAGAAAGTATGAAGAATATCAGCAATTGTTGTAAAGGAAAGTTTCCTATGGCTAGGGTTTAAGAGGCCATCAACGTACTGGGGTTGAAAGGTGGATGTATAATGTTCAGCAAGCATATATAAGCAAGTTTCAGAGATTAGAATGGTTCATACCTTGACAAACAAAGGTTGATCCAAGAATCCCTTCAATCCTCTTCTTGCTCCTCTCGCTCCTCTTGCTCCAAGAGACCTGTAAAACAAATTATACCTTCCTCAAACCAATATGACCACATATAAAAAAAATGATAATCAAATAAACGTGAAATAATGATCTGACTAACATCATCATATGATGATAAACAAAGATTCAATCACACATTGAACAATTATTTGGGAAGAAGAAGGACATCACATCTTTATTAATCTTGAAAACAAGTACAAATATACCTTCTCTTCAACTTGGGAACTTCACAAAACCTTGATTTGGTTTTGCTGCTTCTCTTCTCCAAGGAAATCAGCCTCCAAGCTCTACAACACAAGGAGAAAGATTATAGAGAAAATGTGTGGGAAAAAGGAGTCCAAATTCCTCTGGCATAACAATGCAAAGATTCAAGTCCCCTCTCATGGACATCCCTACCTTTATTTATATGCTTTATGAACATATGGGGTCGAATACAATGTAGTTACAACTGAAGGAATCAGTTGCATAACTACCCAAACTACCCGAATTTCGAAAAATGTATTTTTTGGCATTTTTAGGAGGAATACGTGGGTTGCCGAGACAACAGTCACGTATGCAGGAGGCATACACGAGCTGAAATGTAAATAGTCACATATCTAGGGCATATGTGAGTATTATATATAACAAGTCATGTACAATACGCAGGTTTCCTTAAGGAAACTCATGTATACATCAAAAAATCTCATTTTTAGGGTACTTCTAGGAATTTTTAGACTTTGGTATCTTATGGAAAGTTTTAGCTGACTCAGATACTTTTCCAACAGTGCAGAGATGAGGTCAAACAGATTTAGAGAAATCAAGATATGGATCCTCCAAGTTAGGTGTTTTTTCAATGACTTTCATGAAGTGTCGTCATGGAAGTGTCAACATGTGACGGAATCATGGGAAAGTGGTCATAGGAACAGATGTGTCATTTTGAGCTATAACAGATGCCCCCGAATGTATGAGGTTAGAGGGGAAGACTATAGCCGAAATACATTATAAAGGAAACAACTGAGTATGGAGAGAGTAGAGAATCCAAGATCGAAAGGCTCGAACAAAGGCACCTCAAAGAGAGATAAATGTCAGACAAAATTGATCTCTAGCACATACAAGTCCATATACAAAACATCCCCATAAATATACAAGCAGATACAATATATGTATAACTAATGAAACTATCATTGTCGCTCAATATGCAAAAAGGCGCCATATCAAATCTAAAGGATTCATGACCACAAATGAACAAGGTGGATCCATGCTCAACAATCGATCATAGCCACAAAAATACAAGGTGGATCTATGTCTCAGCAAAATTTCATATAAAGTGTGACAAGGTCTTGTGCATCTTGGGAAACAACAAAAAATGATGATGCTACTGTCATCCCAGGCTCGTCAATCCAAACCACCCAAAAAGGTACGCATCCTAACCATGTGAGTAGAGGAGTTGAAGTCTAACATGGAGGAAACCATTTGATTACCAGTCAATAATGAGAACCGTTAACAAATGTGAGGGAAACCACCACTAATGAAAATGGTCCCCAAGGAACCTAGTACATTCTAAAAAGTGTGAATACAAGGACTTGAAGTCAAACACTTGAAGAATCCATTGAGTAGGATACATTAAGGTATTCCCACTACTCAATAGCAAGGGAAATTGCCACCGATGACTGTAATCCCCAAGGTACTCTCATAAAACTCTAAATCTCATTCCCAGAGAAAGATGTGTTGCAATCGATAGGAAGAAATCCATTGGAAGGAAGGCATTAAGGCATCCTTCATCATCCAACATGAGGTATGTCAGAGACTAATTGGAATTGGAATTGGTACAGAATTTCACGACAAGGACCGCCAAAGACATGATGTAATGAACTGATACCAGGGAATGGCCGACACAAAAGGTGAAGGAAACTTCAAAATGGCTGACAAAGGTTTAATCCTTGAATAGTGAGCATGACACAAAAGTGACTTAGGAAGCTTTTGACACACAAAAGGACAAACGACAAAAATCTGTAATGTACGAGACATTGACAGATTCCCCATATAATTGGAAAAGAAACCAACCGGAGGAGTAAGAAACTCTGAATCGGGATAAGGTAAAAATACTAGGACCCAACTGTTGATAGACTCAAAACCGGTGCTTTGTTCAAGGAAACAAGACTTGCTGCCATGATGTAGAAAAACATGCAAATGAACTTCCCTTCCCCTCTTTCTTGTAAATGTTTAACGAGTCCAGGAAAGAAAACTCGGGACCTTCTTCATGTTTGGCAAGGTCGAAGAAGAGACAAAAGAATGCTGGATAAAGCACTGATTCATGGATTTGACGAGCCTGAACTAGTACATCCTCATTGGTGTTTTCATATTTTGAGGGTTTGAAAACTCCGAAGAAGACTCCAGGGGGGTGCTTTTGCGTAAAGTTAGTCTCCTAAGACCGGAAAAGTATAAAACATACCACAGAAGAACTCTCTTAGCTTCCGAAGAAGTAAGGCACACCTTTTTCGTACTTAGTCAGGAAATTCATAAAAAGGTTAAATTACCATCTACCCAACGCTCCTTCAAAAGCAGCATATAGCCTGATTTTTACCAGTGTGAAGGAAGGAAAGATCACTCAAAAAGATCCATTTGATTACGAGGAATGGGGATTACAACAATAAACTCGATGCTTTGTTATTTAGGGTTTAGCGAGCATAACAAAGACATAAAGTACACTCGAAATCTTTTTCATGTTTAGGTCTAGAGCACGAAAAAGAGATAACTAAGCTCATACTGGGGGTTCCTTTTCTGTAAGTTTAGTCCCTCAGGTCCGAAAAAGTGATAAACCTATGCCTAAGAATACTCTTCTCAATTCCAGAGAAAAGAGAGTGTTCCTTTCTCATATTATTCCACATGGTCCAAGAAATTGATAACCTTGCACCAATGTGGATGCCGGTTCACATATTCTTAACGAGCCTGAATGGACAAGTTTACTTGGCAGTCAAGTCTCTTTTGAGGAGTCAGACCTGGGCCTAAAGAAACTCAATATATTTCCCATGAAGTTTTAATGAGTCTGAAAAGGTCAACTAGCGGGCTCCTTACTATTTTTAACGAGCTCGAAGGAGAGCAGAAATAATGCTCTAAATGCGAGCAGACAAGTGTCATAGGTAGGTGAAACTAGTTCCAAGCGCAAGGAAAAAACATATGCATAATGTAAGGAAAGCAAGAAAGATAAGGACACTCAGGGAACAACTCCTCAAAGTAAAAGGTGTCAAGTTGCAAAGGAAAAATGATACAAGGCTTAGCGATGATGAGAACAAAGATAAGGGCTTATACAACAAGCTAAAAGCGTGGAAGCCGGCATCAAGCTCATAAGCGCGAGCAGGGCACATGAAAATGCAGTTACAACTTGAACAACAAGGCGAGGCCAGTAAATAGTTGTGAATCCAACTACAAATCCTGTCTCCAAGAAACAACAACATCATAATCACATTCAGAAGAAAAGATCCAATGCAGGTCACTTTGGAAGAAACACATGTGACTTTGCTATCTTCTACAAAAGGTGAAGTTATAATAGAATCAACCGAAGAAGATTATATAGAACCAAGGCTCAAGGGTTTATAATCAGTAAGATCAACCTCAAAAGGAGAGCAAAAATCAACAAGGGAGATAGAGTCTGTAGGAACAAACTCAGTATCACGAGAGATTAAAAATTCATAAGAAAAATCAAACCCATCAAGATCACTAACTTACTGTTCACAGGAAGAGTCCAAAGACTCAAAAATACCAACATAAGAAGATCAATCCATGAGAAGATCGGTCTTACTAGGAAAATCAGGGTTAGACTTAGTCACAACTGAACCAACATCCAATAGAAGGTCAGACTAAATCAAAGTCTCTAAGAAGACTTCATCCAAAGGAAGGAGATCATCTAAGATAGGACACATGTCTAAACTTTGAAATGGATCGACAGAGTGGAGAGCAGGCTCCATGATCTATATAGGATGACTCACATGGTCAACTAATGAGACCAAGTCCCAGGAAGGTAAGCATGAAAATAGAGGCTGCTTCTCAGTAGTAATTGAACGCAAAGAACATGAGACCACATAGCTCACCTGTGGCAGGGTAGTGTCTATAGAAACACTGGGAATAAATAAAGGAAATACCTGGTCTCTAGTTGGGTCAGGAGAAGGATCAAGAAAATCCAACTGATCGATAGTGACAATTTCTTTGCCATGATTAAAGTACATCACATGAAACAATGTTAACACCACAGCTTGCATGGCATAGACATAATCACGTCCAAGGACCATATTGAATTNAGTCAACTAAGACGGTCTTCCCACCCAAAGTAACAGGTGTTTGAGCAATAATTCCCAAGGCTATACAAGTTCTTCTATCAAACGCCAGTAACTGACTAGTAGTCGACACAAGGCTGGGAGATCCCATGCCTCGCCAAGTACGAGCAGAAAAAATACTAATTGAGACTCCTTCATCAACAATACAACGAGCAATCATGTATGGTTCAACTTTGACCTTTATCTATAAAGGTGCATCAAAAGGAAGGTGCAGCTCAACTAGGCTATCCCAATCAAAGGAAGCAATCCAAGAGCTTGGTGGGGGTTGATCCGAAGCGAGTTCAGTGGCCCTTTTTTCAGTAAGTTCTGAACTGATGATGAAGAAAATGTGACTAGCAGACACTTCACTCTCCAAAAGAAGAGTGGGATTGATCGACAATGGAATCGATTCAACCAGTTCATGAAAGTCACTCTCCGAAGGGAGAGTGGGATTGACCAAAGGTGACATTGGTTCAATCACATCAGGATCACTCTTTGAAAGAAGAGTGGGATCGACCAAAGCTGATATTGGTCTGACCACTTGATCAACCAAAGGTTGAGTAGGTTGTTGAGAAAATATAGGTTGGTCAACAGAAGGAAATTGTTGAGTATCAAACCACGCTCTTCGCACCTCTACGATAGTAGGGCACTGGTGAGTAAAATGATCTCCCTCGCATAACTTACAAGGGAACTTAAGTTTTCACTTCGAACAATTATTTTTCTCAACGGTGTCAACATGACCAGCAATGGCGGACTGTTTTCTCTCAACATAATCTACAGAGGCTGAGAGTTTTCCCCCAGCATGATCACCAGAGGCTGGGTGACTGGGTCCAACCTGACTAAGAGATGCTGGTTGTTTAAAAACTTCAGAATGTTCAAAAACGGGATGACCATGAAACCAAACTCTTCACACCTACACGATAGAAGGGCATTTATAAGTAAGGTGGTCTCCCTCACAAAGCTTACAAGGAAACTTGGGATTGTGTTTTGAACAGGAAGTCTTTTAAATAGTGTCAACATGACTCACAGTGGCTGACGAATTGTCTTCAGCATGAACCAAAGAGGTTGAGAGACTGCCCCCAGCATGACCTACAAAGGCTGAGAGACTGGGTCTAACATGACTTGCAGAGGTTGGACAGGAACCATCAGCATGAACAGCAAAGGATGAATGGTTAGGATCAACATGCTTTGTATTAGTTGAGTGTGTGCCCCCAGCATGAACTTCAGAGGCTGGGTGGATGGATCCAACATGAATTGTAGAGGCTGGATGGGGAGGTTCAACTTAAACATCAGAGGTTGAACGGGTGCCCTCGGCATGAACTGCAAAGGCTGAGAGGTTGGATCCAACATGAACTAGAAAGGTTGGAAGGATCCCACCAGCATGATCAACAGAGGTTGGATGGTGAAGATCAACTTGACTTGGAGAGGTTGAGTGCTTAGATCCAACATAACCTGGAGAGGTTGGATAGGTGCCCCCAGCATGAACTATAGAGGCTGGCTGGTGAGATTCAACTTGAATTGTAGAGGTTGAATGGGTTCCCCCTTTCTTATGTGCCTTCTTCATATTCCTCCTTCTTTTACTCCTTTTAAACTGTCGGTTACTACTATCAGTACTTTCACCGCATGAGGTAGAAGGAGGAGGAGAATCAACTACAGGTGAAGGGGAAGAAGTATTTTTATTCCGATGATATTAAGACCTTACTTGTGAAGCATTGAGGGCATTCAGGATAGTTGGAGTGGAAAACAACCACACCGGTAGCCATAGGGTGAATCTAGGAAGATTCAAGGTGGCCATCAAAGGAACACCAACATTCCCTGAGAGAGGAATAGTACAAGGAGTTCCCGGCATGGGGATCTCCTGGTTGGTGTTCAAAGGCATGTTAGCCATAGTTTCAAACAATAAGACAAAGTCTGAGATTGACAGGTAACCAAAATTACAAAGAACACACCTGAAGGAAAACTAAGTACAGAAAAACCACACAGCACTCACGAAAAAAATTCCTAAAGCCAAACAGCCAAACAGGTATAAGATATGCTTTCTAGAAGAAATATGATAGACAGTTACTTGGTGTCCCTGTACATGTTCTTAGGCACAAGCGGAGGAATCACCCAACTACCCGCCCACACCTTCTACTGGGGTTACCTTCCAAGCCCGTCCAAGGTCAACCAGAAATAGCCTTTAGGTGTACATGGGTATGAATCCTAGATGTCAAAGAGACTAAAGGCTACCTCAACTATATTGATAGTCTGGGGGAACAATTGCAAGCCCGGTTCATATGCATGGGCAAGGTGGCAAATCTTGAAACCCTGTCTAAGACAGAATCCCCAAATGCGCAAAAACCTTGGTCTATGCTTTAACAAGGAATCGGAGGGTTATCTCCTCAGTCTAAGCCTCCACGCGGCCTCATGCTTAACTCTCGTTTGAGAGGAGCTGCCCAGATACAATCAACATAGAAAAGGATTTACCTAGTGATTGGCCAACTAAGTCTGAATTTTTAGACTTGTGGAGAGTTAAAACTCCCTAATCCACAATTCTAACCTAATCTAGTTGGTGTAGGAGCCTATTAAATAAAACTTACTAATCATTTTTAAATTATATCGTTCATTTTAAAAGGCTATTTTTTTATTCAGAGGGTAAATGGCGTGAAACTTATGTGGTGTTTTGGCTCAAAGTTGAAACAAAATGACTAAGCAAAGAGAAATGAAATGCAAAAAGAAAAAACTATTCTCTTTGTTTTCAAATAGAAAACTTGAAAGCCACAAAAGAACAATTTCTTTTTATTTTTATTTTAAACAATGATTTGCCATGCATATAAAGAAAACATGTGTTTTTTTATTTTTCTTTTATAAATGCAAAACAAAAACTACCTACAAAGCAAAGTATGCAGATAACAAGAACAAAGCAAAAGGAACTCTGCTATACAACCACCAAACAGACTCTAGAATGCCCTAAAGTCAGTATAAACCCTACTTAGAAGGAAGGCTCACATAAGATATAAGTCAACGACTTTTTCAAGGTGAAGTTAACCAACAAAAGAAGAAGGAAACAAACACCAACAAGCTTCTGAACTCAGACAGAGATCACTGACATAGGCTGACAAGAAACATAAGCCAAAAGACAAACCAAGCAAAGGGGATAGGGGGAATGAGAAAAGAGAAACCTTAATGCTATAAAAAGGCTTACCACATATATAAAGAACAACCAAAATGGATGACACTAACTCCTTGGAATCATGCACCTGCAGAGGACCCCAAAAGACCTACCAAACAACCTTCAAACAGAAGAAAAAACCACAAAAAGAGGAAAAAACAATGTTTAAAGGGGCATACGCGAGTTTCGCTACTAACAAGTCGCGTATCATATGTGGGTTGACAGTAAAGCAAGTCAATTATAAATACCATATACACATCTGTTCAATCTGCAACTCGTGTATGGGTGGGAAAAAACCTAAAAAAGGTCAAAAACTGCCTTAGGAAGGTAGGGGAGGTGTTCTATCAACCAGATAAAGTGTTCCTAAGTGGAAAGAAAGACCTGAAACCTTGCAAAAGACTGAAATAAAAAGAGAGAAACCCCAAATAGACAAGGCTCTCCCCAGCAGAGTCGCCAGTTCTATTGTAAAGGAAAGTTTCCTATGGCTACGGTTTAAGATGCCATCAACGTACTAGGGTTGAAAGGTGGATGTATAATGTTCAGCAAGTATATATAAGTAAGTTTTAGATATTAGAATGGTTCATACCTTGACAAATGAAGGTTGATCCAAGCAGCCCTTCAATCCTCTTCTTGCTCCTCTCGCTCCTCTTACTCCAAGAGACCTGTAAAATGAATTATACCTTTCTCAAACCAATATGACCACATATAAATAAATGATAATCAAATAAACATGAAATAATGATATGACTAACATCATCATATGATCAGAAACAAAGATTCAATCACACATTAAACAATTATTTGGGAAGAACAAGGACATCACATCTTTATTAATCTTGAAAACAAGTACAAATATACCTTCTCTTCAAGTTGGGCACTTCACGAACCTTGATCTGGTTCTGTTGCTTCTCTTCTCCAAGGAACTCAGCCTCCAAGCTCTGCAACACAAGGAGAAAGCTTCTAGGGAAAAGGTGTGGGCAAAGAGAGTCCCAATTCCTCTAGTATAACAATGCAAAGATTCAAGTCCCCTCTCATGGACCTCCCTACCTCTATTTATATGCTTTATGAAGAGATAGGGTCGAAGACAAAGTAGTTACAACTGAAATAATAAGTTGCATAACTACCCAAACTACCTGAATTTCAAAAAACATATTTTTTTGACATTATTAGGAGGAATACGTGGGTTGCAGAGACAAAAGCCACATATACAGTAGGTATATGTCATTTTCAATGTAAATAGTCATGTATTTAGGGCATATGCAAGTATTATATATAACAAGTCACGCACAATACTTGGGTTTCCTTAAGGCAACTCGCGTATACATCAAAAAATCTCATTTTAAGGGTACTTTTGGGAATTTTCAGAGTTTGGTATATTCTGAAAAGTTTTATCTGACTCAAATACCTTTCCAAAGGTGTAGAGATGAGTTCAAACGAAGTTACATAACTCAAGATATGGATCCTCCAAGTTAGGTGTTTTTTCAGTGACTTTCATGAAGTGTCGTCATGGAAGTGTCGACATGCAATGGAATCATGGGAAAGTGGTCACCGGAAGAGATGTGTCATTTTGAGCTATAACAGCAACAATATCCAAATGCCACCTAAGTTGGATTTGGTCACCTCTAAATATAAAGTTGTAGTAGTTAGTAAGCCTGTGAAGGTTGTGAAAAGTAAAGTGGAAAGTAACAAGAAAAGTTCAGCAAAATGTGGTATGGGATATGGCATAATAGAAGATATCAAGAAAACCAAGGCAAATATTTATTTATTTGAAATGTGTAACCTACCTCAACAAAGAAAGAAGCTCTTGGAAGTTTTTGATCCCCAAACCAATAAATCCCAAGATGATGTTCAATCAGAGAAAGGGATAAATGAAGCTAGCATTTGAGGAAAGTATAAATCTCAAACCTTACCATTTTTACTATCCTTTGATATTTTCAACCAAAATGTGCATAATTGTTTGATAGATTCAGGAGCTTCTTCTAATGTCATGCCTCTTTTAGTTTGTAGAAAGATAAATGGTCAACTGACACCTTCTTCATGTAAAATCATTCAGTTGGACAGAACATCAGTCAAGGTGGTAGGAGAAATGAAGTATGTGTCGATTCGGTTATCTACAGATGAAAAGGTCCGTTAGTTTATAAACATCATGGTAGTGGATATACCAGAAGCATATGGTTTGATTTTAAGCAGGGATCGGTCTGCAAAATTGGAAGGGTACTTTTCAACTCACTGGTCACACTTGTGGTTTCCCTATAATAACTGTCAGAATCATATCAAAGTGATGAGGGAACCACACATGAAGCAAAGTTTTGAAAAACATGATTATCTTTCCCTGTTTATCTAAATTCGACATGATTAATTGATAATTAATCTAGTCATTTAAAATCGCTCTCAGTCGAGATAGGGTAGTTACTTAATTTTAATTCATAATTTTAGTTTAGTTTGTTTTAGGTAGTTGTTAAATAGGATTTAATTATATTAGTCTTTTCATAAATCTAAAATAGTTCCTTAATTAGAAATTGAAAACCCAAAACAGCAGACTTTCCTTAAGAAAGCAATTTTAGGATGACTTGAACTTAGGAACTGACATTCTAGTTATATAAACTTTAGATTAACATAGGATACATTTTGCTAAGTTTTCCATGTTCTCCTTAAGAGGATAAAACATAATTGGTGGAAGGAAACCAATAACCTGCGAGATTGAGCTCAGTTAAACACACTGGGAGCTGCATTAAGCAACTTGTCTGGGATTAATCTCCTTAGTTGGCCTAGGTCATAAAATCAGGCCAACAAGGCTACAACCAAGTATTGGTAGCATAACAAAATAGGATAAAAACCACATTTCGTACAAAGTGGGGAACTTTTGCTTATAGAAGAATGCCCTTTGGTCTCATCAATGTTGGAGCCACTTTCCATAGGGAAATGGATATAGATTTCTGGGGTTTAACTAGCCACAGTGTGATAGTTTATCTGGATGACATAACAGTCTTCTCTAAGAAGAGAGAAGAGCATATATTTCATTTGAAACAAACTTTTAACCACTGCCAAAAATATGGTATCTCGTTAAATCATAAGAAATGCATCTTCGTGGTATTTGAAGGAAAGTTGTTGGGTCACATTATTTCTAAAAAGGGAATATCCATAGACCCAGAGAGGATAGAAGCTATAACACAGATTCCCTTACCCCACAATAAAAAGGGTATGCAATCCTTCATGGTGACTATAAATTTTCTTCGAAGGTTTGTTCCTGATTTTGCCCAAATAGTAAAGCCTTTGCAACAAATGGTGAATTAAAGTGTACAATTTAAATGGACTGGCATTGAGAAAGGTCCATTTAATAACATCAAAGCAGCAATAGCTCACGCACCTTCACTTAAAAGTCTTGATTTTGAGAAGGAGTTTATCCTATACACTTTTGCTTCTGATAACTCACTCACAATAGTGCTTACAGAAAAGGAAGAGACGGGAGATGAGTACCCCATATAATTTATGAGCACTAGGTTGCAAGGGGGTGAATTGAACTACCTACTATTGACAAACAGGAATATGCAGTCTTTAAAGTAGTAAAACAATTCAAGCCTTGCATTCGTAAAAATAGAACCAAAGTAATTTTTCATCACCCGACAGTTCGAACCCTTTTCGTACAAAAAGAATTGGGAGAAAGAAGAGGAAATTGGGTGACATATTTACAAGAATATGATTTAGAATTTAAACCAGACACAATTATCAAAGGGCAAGGGATTTGCAAGTTAATGGTTGAAAGTCAAAATAATGAAGATGATGATTGGGAGAATGAAGCTGAGCTGCATATGATTGATATGTGTCCTATCTTTACAGTTCCGAAGTCTTGGTATAGATATTTGATACATTACCTCCAACAGGGATATTTACCGGAACACTGGAATTCTAAACAAAGAAGAGCACTTTGTTTAAATTCAGCATCTTATCAGATAATTGATGGAGCTCTTTTCATAAAGAACTATGATGGAGTATTTTTGAGTTGCATGGAACAAGAGGATGCATCTAAA
The DNA here is from genome assembly GCA_001517045.1 of Pseudotsuga menziesii. Lineage (NCBI taxonomy): Eukaryota > Viridiplantae > Streptophyta > Pinopsida > Pinales > Pinaceae > Pseudotsuga > Pseudotsuga menziesii. The sequence continues at coordinate 501,259 of LPNX010024789.1, read as the reverse complement.
GTTGTTAAAGAATTGCATGATGGTCCTGTTGGAGGACATTTTTCAAGAGATACTACTGCACACAAGATTCTAAGGGCTGGATATTACTGGCCAACTTTGTTTAAGGATGCTCATGCTTATGTAAGGAAGTGTGACACATGCCAAAGAAGCGGTGGGACATTAGCGAAAGCAGTTGGACCATTACAACAGGTCATTATTTTGGAACCATTTAAACAATGGGGAATTGACATCATTGGAAAAATAAATGCAAATTCTTCATTGCAACACAAATACATCCTCACATCCACTGACTACTTCACAAGATGGGTGGAATAAATTATGTTACGAAAAGTGAACAAAGACACAGTCATAGAATTTTAACAAGAGAATATTATGACCAAGTTTGGGGTTCCAATTTCACCAGTTTTTGATAATGTGTATTACTTTTCATTGATTAAGCTTATTGAATTTGATAATAAGAAAGGAATGAAATTGCATTATTCTGCTAATTATTATCCACAAGGTAACGGATTAGCCGAATCAACTAATAAAAACCTTATCAGAATTTTAAAGAAGAATGTCATAGAAAATCAGAGAAGTTGGCATGTAGTTCTTCCAAATGCACTATGGGTAGATAGAGTCACACCCAAGAATTCCTTAGGCATGTCACCTTATACTTTAGTTTATGGAAAAGAAGCTATTTTACCCCCAAACATTTTATTGTCGTCTTCTCAGTTAGCCCAAGCATCAAGAGGGTCTGGTAGTGAGGTTTTACAAGCCCGAATTAATACCTTGCTCAAACTGGAGGAGTCTAGGATAAGGTATGAGGAAAGGTTTAAGCACCTGCAGGAGACTGTTAAAAGGTGGTTTAATAAACATAAGTCTGGGAGGGGAATTTTTGAGGTTGTAGATTTGGTTCTCAAGTGGGATCACCTGCATGATGAAAAGGGAAAACATACAAAGTTTCAACACCTATGGGTTGGCTCGTTTCAGATTGCTGAAAATTTAGGCCGCTCGACTTACAAGTTATAGAATTTACAGGGGTGTGACGAGAATCTTCCTGTCAATGGTCTGGTTCTCAAAACTTATTTCACTTAGTACTGTAGGAGATATTTTGTACATAAATAAACCCTTCTTTTTTGTTTATGATTTCTTTAGTATGTTTATTTTCTTTCTACTGAGTTTTTTTTTGTGTTTGATTTATTTCGGTATTTTGCTTTAGTTAAGTTTTATTTCAGAATAAGCCAGCTCAACCTTTGGTGCTTGGAGGACATTGGAATTTGGACAAACTGCAAATATTTTAATCCAACAACTGCTCATTGGAATTTATCTATGTCAATATTTTGATCATAACAAGATTCTTTAATTTGATAGACTGCTGAAGGGAAGTTATTTGAAGAATGCATTGAAGTCCTATTTTAAACCCTGTAAAATAACTGAGGTAGATGAAGTCTAGAATGCTATTTTGGGGCTCCATCCACTTCACATTAATATTTTTCCTAGGAAGATCGTCGCAAAAGACCCACGAAAAGGAAGCAGAATGGACAGGTGTATGGTATTCAAAATAATCCCATGCCACAAATGAAATCCAAAAGGCTTAATATAAAGAGTCANAAATATATATATATATATATATATATATATATATATATGATATACCGAAGACATAAATCAATAAAAATATTTCTCAAAAGGTTCTTCTCTGTCCGTGAGCTGATACAAGTCATCACTCACACAAAAGGACATCATGGATGGAAGAACCTACATCAAATTTCAAATACAAACAAAGCAATCCACGAGGACCCAAAAGAAAAAAGTATTAAGCATCAAAAGAATGTAAAAGGAATGGGAATGAGGAATAAACAAATACATCTATCCAAAATCAGTTATGATCTTGTGGCGTCATAGTCAGAAGTAACCAAATACAGAGGTAAATGAATCTCATATTTTGGCCTCAGAAGAGTTATCAGTACTTTTGGTTACTATACCCAAGGGACTACAATCAATGATATGTTCTGAATCTTGCATTCTTGTAAAGGTCTCGACTTTTAAATACTCTTGAAAAAGAACTGGGATGAGTTAGTCTAATGAAATGCCATAAAGCAGTTTTATGTTTTGAAAGATAGTTTTTCCAGAGATCTGTGTTCACCAGCCAGTAACCAATTGTTGTTGGTGCAACCAGTACCCCAAAAAAAAGTTACATTTTTAGGGCCCCCCCTTTTTTTTCTTAGCTTTTGATCTTACTCAGACACTTTTTTGCTCCTTACGAAATTTTTTTGTCAGTGACTTGGTTTTTTCTGAGCAAGTTTGAAATTTTTTGCACCAAGTAAGAAAACATTTTGTATCCGATGTGTCAGAATAATTTCTATATTTTTGCCGACACAGCGGAGAAGTTTTTCCTTTCATCCTGATGCTTTCCATATTATTTCACGATGTTTTGGCCCGATGTTTTGGAAAATATTTTGTCATTCTACCGACACAGCAGAGAAATTTTGGATCTTTATCTGATAGTCTTCCAGTCACTTTTGCGATGTCTCTACTTGGGGTTTTCAGCATTTGTTGGAAATATTTTGATATTTTTCTGATACTAATTTTTTTGCAGCCAATTTTATATTTTTTCCTCACATCAATTGGGTTGGTCGGATTGTCTTTTGAGTCTCCACCCGATAGTTTTGGATGCTTTCGAAACATTAGATCCGATGAGTCTGGCTAGTTTTCGTTTTGTTAAACTGATGATTCTCCATCGAAAAGTTACACCAAAGACCAGCCAACAGCGGCGGTTATTTTCTCATTTCAATGCCGAGGTTTCTCTTAGCTGTAGGTTTGTTTTTTTCGATCGGTTATTTCCTTGAGAGTCTGCCGACAGGTTTTGATTGGGGCATTCCTGGTAGTTGTCTCCGACAATGTTAGCTTGTTATCATTTTTATTTCCGATGAAGGCAAGGGAATTTATGGTTTTTAGTCGAACCTTCACTGTCGTAACATTGGGAAGGTTATGCAAATGCATTGGCAATTGGTCTTTCATGGAGAGCACTGATAGTTGTCACAGACTTAGGATTTTGGATCCGACGCGATCGGAAGTTTCATCTCTCCCCACCAACGCAGTATTTAACCGATGAAGTCTTAAGCGTGGGAGACAAATGGCATTTTGCTCGCGTGTGCGACATTATTTCTCACATTAAATGATTTTTTCTTTTCTCTCCTTCTATAATCCGAGGGATTCATTATGATCTGTTACGGTTTTTCTTAGGGTGATATTTTTGCCTTCCGTTTGAGCAAGCGCCTTCAGGATTGTGCCATTTGGATCCCATAGAGCATTTGGCACCGAGCTCTTCACCAACCTTTGAGCTAAACTTTCCAGGTAGGATCCATTTCTTGTCATAACTCTTTTGATTGGTAGAATGGCGTGGATTTTTTTCCTTTTACGGTTTGATGAAATAGCGCGTTTAGGTTTCGTTTTTACAAGCCTAGGGTTTTCATTTGCCTCATAAGGCATATTTGGGCTCATTTTTTTTTAGACCTGCTTTGAAAACGGCATAGTTTTTACTTGCTCCCAGCCTCGCTCTTGTCCAAGACCGTTCAAACCTTAGACATGGGTGGCGTAAGGCCCTGGCTGTGTAATGATGAGACTGAGATGGCCTGATTTTTTTGCCGGCTCTTCCTCACCTAGTTCATATTTTTCTATGGAAATATGTCTTATCAAAGTCTAAACCCAGAAGGCCATTGTGTTCCTTTTGGTTTTAGCCTACGTTTCCCATCGAAAGTTTTTTTTTGGCCTTTGTGGCCAGTGCCATGACGCCACAATGTTTCCATAAGGTTAATGAAGAAGAGGTCATGCATAGGGTTTAGAACTAATTTGATCATTTGTTGGTATCATGATTTAGAAAGCTCGATGTTTTAGAGTAGAACTCTCGATACAGCGGTTATAACTCGCATGAAGACTAGTTTTATCATCCCTTTCTAACCCCGCCTTAGTTGTGGTATTTAATGATATGCGGAGTTTTCCACCTCACATGTTTATTTTTTGATGGTCATAGATGATTCGGTAAGATAAATGATTTGTTAGTTGAATCTTTCTGGTATATCCTGCAAGTTTATAGTAGTTTTGACATTTCCCTATTTTGTATGTGGTTCATTATCACAAGAATACTTATAATTTGTGCTTTGTCATAGTTTCAGTCCCCACACGACCAAATTCCAAAGAAATGCAAGAAGAAATCTAAAGTTTATGAGGAAGATTCGGACTTAGAAATCATGCCTAGCGTAGAAATAAGCTATGAAGACACCAAATCTGTCACTGGATCTGAGCCAGAATTCAAGTGGGGGAATATATATAATATGCTCCAAGTTCAAAAGGTCCTAGATGTGAGCTTGTAGGAATTACCCTTTTTGGAAACATGTTGAGATAGGGGATTACAAAGGTATCCACATGACCGGAGTTGTCCCCTTGTGTTGAGCTGATCGGTTGGATTTTTCCTAAGACGAATGCGAGGGATATGATTATGTATATTGTTGAAGAAAATGGTTTCTCCTCCTTTACCCCCGCATACATAGCCGAATCCTACAACCTTCTAGTATCAGAAGTCATCCTGACCAACGATTGGATAAATAGTTTGACTATTGATTATATTGGATGCACAAAAATGATGATGACAGAGGGAAATTCATTCCAACAAAGAGCATCTGGTGAATATGAGACCAAAAATCTGCGCACCCCATACAGGCTGGTAGCTCTGATTCTTAACAATATTTTCAGCAGGGCCAATGGGAAATTTTATAAGATTTGTTGGATACCACTGATGTATCATATGACCATGGAAGGTATTATTTTCAACTGGATGGACATCATAGCTAATAGCTTGTCTTCTTGTATATCTGCAGCATTGGGAGGATTGCTACAATGAGAATATGAGTTCTACATGGGGTCATTTTTTATCGACTGTATACTTTTGCTACACCCATTCGATAAGTTGAATTGCACATGGAAGTAGGGAAAAGTGCCCATTTACACATTATACCAAATTTTATGGGCGCACAAGTATCACAATTGTTACAAGATCATCTGTGAGGAATTCCTAATGCCACTTTATGAGTTGATTTTTCTTGAAGAATGTAAATGTATGTCCGAAGGTGCTTTAGAATCTATAAAGGGAATATGGAGATTACTTCTTCTCTGAGGAGGGAACTTATATGAGAATGTACGAGGGAACTAAATCCCCTTCACTACTCCCCAAGTATGCCGCTGATTATATAGTGGATAAGGAAGCAGTAAGACAACTCTTTTTGGATGGATTCGGGAGTTTTTTGTTTGATATGAATAAGGTGGTCTTCCCACCAATGTGTTTCTATGTTGGCAATTATAAATTTTCCAAATTTAAAAGCACACCAAAGTTTGTGAAAGATGTGGAAAATTTCCATTTTGGTGAGAAGAGTTTTCATAGAAACAATTCTCAGGGCAAGGTCGTTGCATGCCGTGCACTCGTGAAGGTAAATTTCGATTACTCTGATCACTTGGATAAAGATGAGGAAGTATACCGCAATACTTGTAATATGACTGATCTAAACAAGAATTTTAAGAGGAAAATCATAATTTCAAGAAGCAAAGGCACCACCACCACCACCACCGAACAGAAAAGACAGGAAGAAGGAGCTGCTTAGAAAAAAAAGGAAGAAAAAGTTGATAGGGAAAAAGAAGAAGAGGAGAAGAAGCAAAATTAAGAAGAAGAAAGAATACAGAAAGAGTCAGTTGACCGAGCAAAAGAATAAGTAGAGAGGATAGCTGAGAAACTGAGACGTAAGGAGCAAGAGGACCAAGACAGGGAGAATCAAGAACAAAATTTTGCCTAGGACAATCTGAAAAATCTTCCTTCTACTTCAGGAGATATATTAACAGGAGGCCACCTCCCTATTGCTAAGTTAGCATTAGTACCCCTCACTCCATCTAAGCAACATGTGGTTGCAAGTTTGGATAAAGTGTTTTTCGATCCTAAGCGAAAAACCATTGTTTGGAGATCTGAAAAGAAGTTGAAAATGGGTACCCAACCTAAGGTAACCATAGTTACTGAAAAGGATGTCATGAAAAATACAGATGAAGATCCAGGATAGATGGCCTCGATCAGTGTTGCAGTTTCACAGGAAAATACTTATAATGTTGGCAACAGAAAGGAGTCATAGACCAATACTAAGAAAAGATGGCACAAATGAAAGATACCTTGAGGAAAGAACAAGGGGGAGACCGAGAAGTGAAAAGGAAGCATGAGGCCACGCTTTCATATTTAGAAAGGCTCCAAGAGGCCTACCAAGTCTTGGAAGCAGAAAAGGAGGCCTTGATATTGTTAAACACTATTATTGATGGAGAAAAGAAAGACCTAGAGGGTAATATTTCAGGGCTAGAGACACAAAGGGTCGCAACTAATAAGCAAGTAGAGGAGTTAAGGGCCTGAGTTGTAGAACCGGAGGCACAAAATAGTTCTTTGGAGATTCAGTTTAAGGAAGCAAATGAGAGGAAAATGGTTATCACACCTCTCTAAGAGAATGCTCTCTTGCTCAGAATAAAAATATACCAAGTTTAGTTAAAACTTATAGAAGAAGTCTACAAGATTAAGCAGGAAGACACCAGATTACAAGAGATCTCGGTAATATCCACTGACTTCAGAACAAGAATTCTAGAAATTGTAGAAATTATCCAAGGTCAACTGACTTGGCTGGAGACTAATGCAGAATTTTCATAAAATATGCCTCAAAAGAATACAGAGAATACGAAGATCAAGTATGAACTCATGGATTTTAGCAGCAAGGTTGCTGCAAGACTGACAGTTGTGGTCGAGAAAACGTTGGATAAATGCATGGATTTTCACAAAAGGGTGCTTACAACACATAACATATGTTAGACCTCTACAACAATGAGACTTCAGGAGTTTATAGGTCTAGAAGAGCATTCGAAGTACCTTCATGAGAGGCTGCAGGAAGATGAGCTTAACATACAACAAGTTAAAGGCCTCAATGAGAAATTAGTAAAAAGTTTGGTTGCACAAGCTTCAGTCATCAATTGCCTGCTGGAAGACCAACGCAGAGTCACTCCACCAAAAGCAGTAGAGATAAAGTCATAGCTGGTTGTGCACGAAGTAATATTCAGATTATTGGAACCTATGGACTTCAGTACCATCGTTGCAGATGCTACTACATGGAAACAATTCATTGAGGGATTGGATGGGCCTGCCTAATCTGTCTTTTTTTATTCACATGCGGAAAATTTAATGTAATATTTTGCATTTATTCCAATTTTCCTAGTGAGCACACTAGAGAAAAAAAAATTGTACATCGAAGAGTTGAGAAATCCCAAAGGGCATGGGTAGCCAAAAGTCAATTTGTAAAATTATAAGTAGAGGTAGAATGGAATAGAGAAGGGGACTTTTTCTAGTTGATACATGCTGAATCTATTTTTATTACAACTAATTCTTTTATAAATAAAGAGAACCAAAATTTCGTTGAAGAAAGGATTGTATGAGTTTCAAGATGAATTATGTGGATTGTTAAATGTCAACTATTTCTTTTTTAGCTTGCTGCATAACTATGAGAACGTTCCAACCTGTTGAATTATTTCTGCAGTTTATGAATGGTTTTATTTTCTATTTCGAATCTTGTGCAATAAATGAGGAATGGATTACTTAACTTAACAAATATATCTTTGTGTTATCTTTCTGCTGTATTTATGTATGAATAATTTAACAGTTACCTATAGGATTCTACACGCAAACATTACTATACATTACTCCTTCTGATATAAACTTTCCTCCCTGGGGATACATCAGATAGATAGTTAGAATAGATTAAAATAGAATTTTGTCTTTGCCTATGGTGGTTGGCAAGCAATGGATTCATGTAAGGCAAGAGGTAAGAAACTGCGCAGCTCACTTGTGGCTAACTGCTCGTGAGGTTTCGATTTCGGAAATCACTAGAATTTAGTGCATTTAGTCTAGGTACTTGCATTTCATCTTAAAATATAAAATACATAAACGGTGGACCTGGCCACAACCGATAAAATAGATTTAAACATTCCTTTAATTCTACGTTAGTCGGGTCGCTAACCGGATGGATTCCCCATTCCAAATGTTAAACGATCTAATTGGGAACGGTTATTTGGGATAATCCCTACTGTCAGTAGCTGGTATTTTTCCAGGCATCAATACCTTCATCTTCCATACCTGCAATTTCTGCATTCACACACAAACTGTCAATTTTAAAAACATGAGACTCCATGGCCTATTTTGATGCTTCAGGCATCATATCTTCATCTTGGTCTTCAACTTCAATGGGCCTCTTATCATCATCAATATCATTCTCTGAATGATCTAAGTTCTAGTTCACATGCAATAACTTTCCCTCGAATACTCAATTGCTCTGAGTAATTCTTCCTCTAATCGAGCATTCAATGTTGTCCCACTTTCTTCCACAACAGAATGATGATTTTGTTCCTCTCTTATGATTTTTAAAATCTTGTGTTCAATTTCTTTAATCCCTATGATAGTATTCAATAACTATCCTCCTATGCTTATATAACTTGTAGTCAAACACAACTTGTCAATATAAAAAATATAATTTTTTCCAGCCTCAGTTGGTATCTCGGTCACCAACTCTTCATGCTGATTTGAACTTTTTGAAATTCCTTCACCAGCTTCATCACTAGCTTCTTCACTAGTCCCTTCATCTTCTCCCTCATCAATGTTGGCAATGGTTTGGGGTAAGTTGCGCAAATTCACGGATGCTGCACAAGCTCAGAAGACACCGCGCAAGATGAGGATAGTGCGCAAGGCGAAAGATAGACTACTTTTGAATATTTTGTGTCACTTTTTGTACTTTTGGACCATATTTTGCGGATATTGGTCATTAGTTAGAAAATTGGTTAGGATTTAATTAGAAATGGACCATGAATGTAAAGGCGCAAGCCTATAAATAGATGAAGAATTGTGAATTTAATTATCTATCTATGAATCGATGTGAGAGAAGCACTTGGTTATGATCATCGATCTAAATCTTTGCTTTATGACTGAGAGTTAAATTTACTATTTGTTTGGATCTGTGAGCTACTGCGTAGAAGTAATATGAAGAGATGAGGTTGATTTGAATTACTATTATATTTTTCTGTCTTTTTTTATTTTATGCAATCCACTGATGAGTATGCGCGACATGGATATATGATGCAATGTTTACTGCTTATGAATGAGGTTATCTTCGTAGATCTGTTGTGCAATAGTATGGTTATTTCTATTATATAATGCTTATGCTATGAATAAATTATGCGATCTGTCGGCTAGTGATGATGAATGTTTATGTGAATGATTCAAAAAATGTTTAGATCTAATAGATAAACAAATGAATTGTCGATGCATATAGTCCTCTTCCTTTCTGCGAAAACTTGGTTCCGTAAGCCCTCCCTTGAACATCTCGGGTGAGACTTCATCCACTCTAAGGGTATCGTTGGATAGGGTAAAACCTGTCTAGTTCGATGCTCAGGGAGATTGTGGTGAGTTGAGTGTCGATAGAGTGGAACCCCTGTTGATTGGGTTTTGTTGGTTGAGGTTGAGCCAACAAATGGTTTCGTTGACGGGACCTTGTTGCAACTGAGAGGAGGGTATGTGGCATCCGATGCAATTAGAAATTAAGAGTGGATGTGGCATCTAAGGCGACCAGAAATTAAAGATTGGTTTGATCGAAAGCTACGAGAATTTGCTAAACCAGAAAATCAAAATCGTGGACTGACAATAGATAAGTGGTTGGAGAATTACATACACGACGGTCCTCACGACTATTTTTTCTGTGCGTTTCCCATCATACTGTATGAGTGGTTGGCGCAGTTCACATACAAGAAGACAAATTTCCAAGGAGGAGAACCAACATCCTGGACCCTGGAATTGATCTAGAAGCTACAAGAAACTGACAATAGAGCTTCACGAGTCGTTGAGGTCTGGATGGACAGTATCCTAAAAGGATATATCACTGAGTTTGCAGTTGACACTACCAAGTCCTACAGCGAAGCTGAAAGGGAATTTTTCAATGCACCCAAAGCTAGGTTCGTATTGTCTCAATAGTTGTCAATTAGAACACTTGTCTTCAAAAAGGGTATACTGAAGATGCACCTAGAGTAGTACAACTCTAGTGTACGAAGGCGGTGGATACCGCAACTAAGGGGGGAGAGGAATGGGAAGATAAGGGGTGTATGGGTGCAAGTTTCAAAGAGACTATGAGGGAAGCCGAGGAAGAAAGTGGTTGTACAAGGGGAGGAGCAAGGTTTTGACAAGATAAAAGGTAGAGGACAGGGGAAGGTCCTGTTGCGATCAAAATGAAAAACCACGAAGGACAACCACATGAGACGAAGAGACCCTATAGTGACAAAGAGGACAAACAGACCCAGACTACACCCATGATAGCAATAAGATCAAACCCTAGCATGAACGTTCCCATGCCTTCGCGCACTACTTCAAACTCAGGGAGAAACACAAATTCCACATCAACTTTCCCAACATGTCAACAGCATTCTAGTAGTAGGTCAACATCTATAGGAAGAAGGCCCTGGATGGTGGGCAACGACACAAAGTTACCTGTGTTTCATGGGAATGGAACTGATAATGCCAAGCAATATTGGTTTCTTTGCAAGGTAGTGATCATTGTTACAATTTTGGGGTACTTGGGAATTACCAAAGGGACTTCCCACACTTGCAGTGATCATGTACATGCTGCATGATGATTGATCATACTATCAAAAACTACCCACAACTAATCACAAGATGGAAGGCCGGGAACATTCCTCAGCTACAAAATCAGAACCAATTACAAACTCATAACCAGCGACAAAACCAGTTGCAGAATCAGGCCCAGAATCAAGTTCCACTCCAGAATTAGACTGTGAATTAACCTATGAACCCTCCGTTAAACCAGGATCCATTGTGGACTTATAATCCATAGATGAACCAGAATCAAGGGCCGACGGTTGTGACGATCTCAGCAGACCCCAAAACAAAGGATCTTGGCATTGCTATTGTCACCAGCATAGGAGACACAATAGGAGACGATGGGCCCCTCCCACACATTCGATTGGTTGGACAGAAGAAGGTGATGTTTTATATCGCAACAGAAAAGGAGACATTTTTTGGGACTTGGGATGCGATCGAAAGAAATCTTGGTAAATCACTTGTCTATGAAATTTCTTCTTCTTTTGATTCTTCACTAGAGGCAATACCATCACAGTAGCATGGTACCTTGCAACACTTCTTTGAGATTTTCTTATCATTGGCATGAGATATTGATTCTCTAGCCGAGATTGAAAATATGTTGCAAGGCCCAGGTAAGGAATGGAAGGATTCCACGGTGAATTCTTTACACAAGAAAAAGACAGCAAAGGAGATGCACATGAATATTCATATTGGAGACTATGAAGTCGACTCGATCATTTTGGTTTTGGGTTCAGATGTCAATATCATAACAAAGAAGACGTGGCAAAATATGGGGAATCTGACATTGGGTTGGTCACCTGTGCAATTGTGATTGTCTAATCAAGCTAAAGTGCAACCAATCGGACGTGTGTCAAAACTGGTTGTGGATGTTGAAGGTATGAAAACTTATGTTGACTTTGATGTGATTGAAGTTGTTAATGGTGAAGGATCTTATCCCGCACTACTGGGGATTGGATGGGCCAACGATAGTATGGTAGTCATTAACTTCAAGAATCAAATGATGAATTTTTAGAACCAAGACATTAGAGTCATCGCGCATATGGATCCCAACGAAGGACGCTGATACATTGAACCAGTAAAGGATGAAGTTTTCAGTGGATGGGATCATGCTTACAACATCTCTAAATACTATATCCACCCAACTATTAACGGAGAACTCGGTTGGCGCAGCACTAGTTCTGTGTCTTCTGATTCTGAAGATGCATTAGAAAACTGGCAAAACTGCATGCATGAAGTGTCAGTCAAGAAATGTGGGTTGATCACGCAGTCGCTGTGCCATGGCACGACTGGATGTCGAATTACCAATTTATGAAGGGCTACCTAAAGTTTCAGCATTCTTAATGGAGTTTGAAGAAAAGGTCTCAGAACCGCAGCGATTGTTGGCGATGGAGGAAGCACTAAAGGCTACTCCATCCCGCTGGTGGGCGACTCATAAAAAGACAATTACTAGATGTGTGTATTGTCGACAGTTGATGACAGTTCTCTTTGGTAACACCAGGGTATATCACACTAGGAAGTATGATGGGTGGAATGACCCTAGCATCCATTTGATGGAATGCCAAACATTGTCAGCATCGTGACCAAAGGATGAATGGGTCCATGCCTTTATTCACACCCTGGTTGAAATGCCAAGATCCTGGTATGTATCAGCGGAGCTACGTAGATAAATAACCACTTGGGAAGAGTTGACGGTTTGCTTTGCGCATACCTTTAGTTTCACAGATGCTAATCCTGATGTCAAAAATTCACTTTAGGTCATTCAGGGCGTGGCTTTAAAAGTTGTACCATTCGCATATCTTGTGGATCCACATGCGCATTTCCACATGCAGGAAATGATGGAATGTTATAATGTGTTCAGCGAACCTAAGGATGATGATGAGTTACAAAATCAATATTCCAGAGACCGAAGGGAGTAGGGATGTCGCAGCACCATATTTTCCAACTGATCGCATGGATCAGTCGTTGAAGATCAGGAAAGTTAACATTGGGACAGAGGAGAACCCAAAATTTGCAAGTGTTGGGGACTAATGGGACAAGGAGACCATGGAAAGATTTCTTGCATGAGTTTCAAGATCTATTTCTGATAAAGTTCTCGGAAATGAAGGGACTACTAGGTGATCTAGGGGAAATGAAAATCCCGCTAAAGCCAGAAGCAAAACCAGTGAGACAGAGGCAGTATCACCTGAATCCGCAATACAAAGAAAGAGTCAAGGCTAAACTTGACCAGATGTTGGATGCTGGAATCATTGATCCAGTGGAAGAATTGGAATGGATCAGTCCTATGTTGGTCCAACATAAGAAAACAAGTGAAGTTTGGATCTGTGTCGACTTAAGAAAACTAAATGATGCCTATATTCATGACCCATTTCCAACACCATTCACAAATTAAGTACTTGAAGGAGTAGAAAGTCAAGAGATGTAATCTTTTACCGATGGATTTTTTGGTTATCACCAGATCAAAACCGCCAAGGAAGATCGACATAAAAAAACATTTGTCACTGAGTGGGGTTGTTTCCAATACACAATGGTTCCTTTTGGGTTAAAGAATGCGCCTGCAATATTTTCCTGAGTTGTTGTCGCGGAATTTAAAGATTTCATTCAGAAGTTCCTACAGGTATATATGGATGATTGGACAATGTATGGTCTAATCAAGGATCATTTGGCAAACCTTCGACTGATGCTGGAAAGGTGTCAATAGCATCATATTGCGTTGAACTCCAAGAAGTGCATTTTTTCGCACCATTTGGGATACTGTTGGGTCACATTGTGTGCAAGCAAGGATTATTGGTTGATCCTATGAAGATAGCACTCATTTTGAGCTTGCCACCACCAAAAAATGTGAAAATGCTTCAGGCCACACTGGGTACTATTGCAAATTCATTAGAGGATATATTGCGATTACTACCCCTATGGAGAAACTACTGAATAAAGATGTTGTCTTTGTATGGATTCTAGAATGGAAAGGTAGCTTCGACACGTTGAAGGCCAAGATGGCTTCAGTGCCAATACTTGTATTCCTAGATTGGAATAAATAGTTCCATGTGCATGTTGATGCCTCTTCTGTTGCACTAGGGGTAGTGCCCGCGCAACCAGGCGAAGGAGACCTATATCACTCGATCGCTTTCGCTAGTTGGAAGTTGTCCTTTGTTCAGAATAACTACACGACCACAGAGTGAGAAGGTCTGGAAATAGTCTATGTGCTGCAAAAATTCAGACATTACCTTCTGGGCGATCACTTCAAGATGTTTACTGACCATTCTGCATTGAAGTATCTGGTCAATAATTCTGTGTTGGGGGGAAGATATGTCGATGGCTACTTCTCTTTCAGGAGTTTGATTTTGAAATAATTGTGAAGTCAGGTCGCTTGAATGTTGGCCTTGATCACTTTTCTAGAATTGAGACAGGCAAGGAGCCTACTAATATTGAATACGGGCTGCTTGATGCACAGTTATTCAGATTTGACGTGGCAGATGACCATTATGCTCCAATAATCCAGTTTTTGGCGATAGGGGTCGCACCAGAAGAAATTTCCACAAGTCAAAAGAAGCAGTTGGTTGTTAAATATTATGATTACAAGTTGATTGTCGGACACCTATATAAGCTGGGACCAAATGAAATTTTATGGCGATGTGTCCTACCACATGAACAACAGCATATTTTGGAGGAAGCACATGTAGGAGTTGCTTATGGACACTGCAAGGGTCATGCTACTGCAAGAAAGGTGCTTCACGCAGAGCTTTAGTGGCCCACTTTACATAATGATGCAGCATATTATACACGTAGATATGATGTCTGTCAACGCACTGAAAAACCATCACGGCAAGATGAGATGCTGTTGGTACCCCAGGTAACTTTGCAACCTTTTGATAAATGGGTCGTAGATTTTGTGGGTCCAATCACCCCCCCAGGAAGAGAACTGGTGCATGGTACATAATCAGAGCAACCGACTACTTGACGCGATGGGCAGAGGCTACACCAGTCATGGATTGCACTGCTACGACAGCAACAAGATTTTTGTTTGACAACATCATGACGCGGTTTGCATGCCCAAGGATATTGACGAGCGACCAAGTCAGCCATTTTATCAACCACATCGTTAAAGCACTGACAGAATAATTGTAGATACAACATAAGAAAAGTACACCATATCACCCGCAGGCTAATGGGACTGTAGAAGCATTCAACAAGATCTTGGAACATGCACTCACAAAGGTATGTAACACTACCCGAGATGACTGGGATTTGAATATTCTAGTAGTGTTGTGGGCATATCGCCCCACTTGCAAGAGATTGACGGGGCAAACATTGTTCAAATTGGTATATGGGAAAGAAGTAGTCATGCCTATGGAATACATTATTCCCAATATATGCAATGGCGATGCGACAGGAATGGATGATGAAGCATCATTAGAAGAGCGCATGGTGCAATTGATACAGCTTGAAGAGGACCACTTTGCTGCAGGGTTTCACCAGCGTGTCGAGAAGGATCGACAAAAGGCTTGGCATGACCGCCATATAAAAAACAAAGAGTTTCAACAAGGAGATTTGGTGTTGTTATATGACAGCAAGTTCATGAATCATCTAGGTAAGTTACACATGCATTGGCTTGGTCCATATCTTGTTAACGCAATTACTTCTGGGGCGGGAATTCAATTACAGGAATTAGATGGAGCAATGCTGCCAAGACTAGTGAATGGTAGTCGCCTGAAGCCCTACAAAACAGGGCTGGAATCACATGGTGCTTGAATCACTGTGCAATGAAATATATATATATATAGCTAGAAGAAGGGTGCACCAGGAGGAAGTGGATGCACAAGAATAGGAGTCAGTAGTGCAGTTAGAAAGATCTATCAAAACAGTTGTAGGGTCACGACATAGTCATCATCATCAATAAGTATGAAGTATTTAATATAGTTAGCTAGACAGAATCGTACACTGCTTGAGGCGTTGCTCCAAGAGAAAAGGGTTGCACCAAGAGAAAGGTGTTGTGCCAAGATAAAGTGGTTGCACCAAGAGAAAGGGGTTGCGCCAAGAGAAAAGGGATGTGATAAGATAAAGGATTTGCACCAAGAGAAACTGGTTGCACATGAGGAAGTGGTTGAACAAAAGGAAGTGAGTGTGCCAGCGAAATTCACTGCGCAAGAAGGCATGGCTGAGCAAGAAGAAGAATCGGTAGCACTGTTAGGAAGACGAATACCACCAACTGAAAGATGGTGATCGAACGTCACATTAGTACTCCATGACGACCATTAAATTCAGTAAGTGAAGGAACTTTTTGACGTAACGTTTAATGATAGCATATCCAAGTCGTATGTGGGTAAAATTGGCAGCATAATTGGATCATTAATGAATGATTTAGTCATAATGATGAACCCGATACAATAATGATGAAATCTGAGTTGAATTTGGTATCATAAGATGATGGTCGCTCACTGAGCAGACACCATGATGCGAAGTTGAACTGTGCTAATTTGCAGAGGCAATCAAAAGGGTTGTTGAGGAAAGCTCTGATGCATAAGGCAATGGCTCTGCTTCAAGAAGGTATCTGCTTCGCAAGATAGCTGTAAATTTAAGATGATATGTAGAGAACCCTCGATACAGGGGATATTTTGAGTGAGCATGCTTCACCAGGTGCAATTCAAGCAGAAGTTGCAAGTATGCGGGCTAGCCTATCCAACACAATAGTGTATGGCAAGGTCATCCTTGGCTATATTTTTCCTAGTCGGTCTAGGGCACGGACCAAGAAATCCATGAGGATTTTGAAAGGGGCACAATTCCTTGTCCCACTTGACTAAGTCTGCAGGAACATGGAATGGGATTGACTTCAGACAGCACAGGATGAAACTAAATGCAAGGAACGATAAGGTTATGGAAGCTAGAATGGATTTCAATGTAGCACATGGGCTTCAGAATTTGCAGTTGCAAACCATTGCTATGCAGCAAGTAGCCACCCAAGAAGTGGCAGACAGATGAAGGAATTTCAGCAACCAGTATTTGTGACCATAGGAGGGAGTAGTGTGTCGAGTTAAGAAGAAGTTGAACACAGGAAAAGAAGTTGCAGTGAATTATATGGTTTGACAAGTTCCAAGCAATCGACACACAGCTATCAGTGAAGCAGCTTTTGACTACACCATGTCCACCTGACGTGGCTCAAGGGCAAGCCACAAGACTGTGTTGGCGGCCTATTGGAAATGGGTTGGGGTAAGTTGTGCATCATTATGGATGTTGCGCAAGCTCAGAAGACACCGCGCAAGATGAGGATAGCGTGCAAGGAGGAACATAAACTAATTTTGAATATTTTGTGTCACTTTTTGTACTTTTGGACCATATTTTTCAGATATTGGTCATTAGTTAGAAAATCAGTTAGGAGTTAGTTAGAAGTGGACCATGAATGTAAAGGCACAAGCCTATAAATAGATGAAGAATTGTGAATGTAAGTAGCTATCTATGAATTGATGCGAGAGAAGCACTTGGTTATCATCATCGATCTAAATCTTTGTTTTATGACTGAGAGTTAAATTTTATTGTCTGTTTGGATCTATGAGTTACTGCATGGAAGTAATATGAAGAGATGAGGTTGATCTGAATTACTATTATCTTTTTATTTCCTTTTCTGTTTCTGGAATCCACTGATGAGTATGCGCGACATGGATCTATGACGCAATGTTTACTACTTATGAATGAAGTTATCTTCGTAGATCTGTTGTTTGACAGTATGGTTATTTCTGTTATATGATTCTTCTACTATGAATAAATGATGCGATCTGTCGGCTGGTGATGATGAATGGTTCTGTGAATGATTCAACAACTAGTTAGATATGATAGATAGACAAATTAATTGTTGATGCTCAAGGAGATCGCAATAATTTGAGTGTCAAAGAGTGGGACCCCTGTTGACTAGGTTTTGTTGGTTGAGGTTTGAGCCAACAATCAACGAAAACTACTTTCTCTGGTCTATTTACACAAACCTTCTCCCCGCACTTTAGGTTCTCTGATTTCATTCCCATTCTACATCCGTGAATCAACTTTTTGGAAAATGATTTCACTATAGGCCATCTTATCTGTCTCTTCACATTCCAACCATGTCTATGGTTTTCATCAGTTCTTTTCCTATGCGAACTGCAATCTCACTTCTATACTCGGATTCCTTTAACAAATGTTCATCTTCTTTCAAGCACCTCTCGAGCATTTCATTATAATGTCGGCCCTTATCTTCTGCATTCCTTTGACTAACTCCAATAACCATTTTAGTCTTGTTCAATCCTATGACATACTTCTCTTCAATATGAAACACAACTTTCCCATTTACTCCAACAAGATGTTGATCTTGTTCTTCCCCCATGCCTTGGAAAGACATGCTCTTATCGTCCTTCACTGCAGTGTTCAATAACTGCATTCCTCCTCTAGTCATAAGACTTTGAGAAGGTATTTCTTCATTGTTTTGAAAAGACAATTCTTTATTTTCTTTCATTATCATGACAACCTTACATGGTTGTCCTTCTCCATCAAAATCTGGAAAATCACATGCTTTTTTTGCTTTAAAATCAAAAGGCTTCATAGCCTCCTTTGATGATTCTGACATCATCATTTCTCTTGTTTATTGATCTTCAAATCTTATATTTTTTATGAGACTTTGAACTAGTCTCTTATCATCACCACCAAGGTCTTCTTCATTCTGATATGGGCTCTCCATACAACCCATGGGATTCTCAGCAAACCTTTTATCAACGTCTTCCTCTTTCAAGAGTACACCTTGCTCAAGTTCACAAATGTGAACTTCATCCTCTTCCATAAACTTTCTTTCAAACTCAATTCCCTTGAGTTCATTTTCCTTCAACTAACTGAGCAATATTTGTCTACGTTTCAGCTGCAAGGTCTTTCATTTGATCTTCTTCCTTCTCAATACCCATCCAAGGTATTGATCTTCCTCACTTCTTTGTAACAGCTCCATTAACTTACTAAGATTCTCCTTGATCTCAACGATCTCTCTCTCAAATGTCTTTTGATCTATCCTCTTCTTTATGCCAATGGCTTTGGAATCTTCCTTCATCTTACTGTGACCTTCCATTGAACCCCTTCTATGTCTATCAATAGTCATCTTCACTTCTATGCCTATCAATAGTCATCTTCACCTCTTCATGAGAATTTTCTTAAGCTTTTGTGAACTACATTCTTAACCTCTGTAGTGAACAAGTCTCTCTCATCTTGCCACAAACACCTCACCAAAGCTTCCCTCTAAGCTTGGCCTCTTGGTATTTCACTGGTTGTCTCTTCTCAAAACCTCTTAAGCATTCAATGCTCCTCCTCATGCTTTCACTTTTGCAATTCCCTTCTACTTGAGAACCTTATTGTTCCCCTTCTTTCCAATATTCAATTGGAATTTGAATAGCACCTCTTTTGTTGTGGGTTCCTTCTGTCACACTTCTCCAACATAGATCCATCTTATCTCCTCATTACCATTTCAGAATGTATCTTCTTCGAGCTGTTACTTTCACTAAATAAATGTATCTTTATCAAGATTTAAAAAGACAAAGACCAATAAAACTTACCAATTTCTCAAGCACTCTTCTTGGTTTTGTGACTTTGTCATATTGAGTTTTCTTGTCTGCAAAATTCTATTGCAGCCTCTACAAGCTCTCCTACTTGCTTGTTTCCTTTATTATCCAACATCAACAACTCTAGACCTTCACATTATTACCCAACAAATTGTCAGAACTGTCAAATCCCTGTCTGCAAATATTAAAGAACTCATCTATCACCCTTGCATTTTTCTCCATGCTATATGCAAGAGTTCTCTTCTTTGCTCCGCAAAACTATGGCTACAATCTTTCTACCTATCTTCTCTCTTCTATTGTTCCCAAGGGAATTCTTGTGCTCTATTCTTTATCTCGATTATGATATTCCTCTCCAAGAATATCTTTCTTCTTCAAAATAGCTTAAACTACTCTGATACCAAAAATTATGCAGGATCCACCTATACTTTGCTTTGAACCACAGAGTTCATGAGAAATATTTCACCTTCTTCTTGTCTTGAGATTTTTGGCGACACCCTCAACACAATTTCTAGTCAGCTCCACAAATCCTTGCATCCAAACAATTCTTCTATAGTTAACTCAGAAAGGCTTGACTTCCTCCCTTCAAATTTATCCTGCAAACTTAAAACCCCTCAAGGAATGTTGCTTCACGCACTTCTGGAAAACCCAGTTTAGAAAACCTCATGAACCTCTTCAACTGTGGATTTTCTCTAAAATATTCTTGTAAGTCAAATAATAAACCCCATCATGCACAAAACCCATATCGCAAAATCATTAAATTCACCTTTGTTTGTCCAAAAATTGAGTCGTAAGTTTAGTGACGGTTTTCTTTCTTCACGCATTTGTTTCATGAAATTCATAAGAACTTCAGTTCCTCAATCTGCAAGTAATCTCATACACCAACATCACCATTAATGAGATTTCAGTCTTGTTCTACAGCAATACATTTGCACAGATAAATTAAAACTTGTCAAAACCACAGTGCTTTGAATATAGATATCTATTACAGGTTAAGACCATCAATTCCATACATTCAAATACAAAGAGTAATACATAGATTAAACATAAAACTCTGTTTCTTTTTCATTAATTCAAAAATTTGTGAAATGCATGAGATCTTGCTACTCTATTGTTGCACATGGTCCATCGACCAGCTCTTCTCCTAAGGTCGGTCTCTTGAACCGAACCCCAAACCTTACTCTTGGCTTATTTATATTGGAACATAACACTGCCAGCTTACACAGCAAAATCCCTAAAACCTTGCAGTTAACTCCTACAACTTTGCAACTATTTCTAAATAAATATTTCTATTCTTATATCATTCTTGTGACTCAATCCTAAAAACCTCATCGAATACTGCCACTTACTGCAGATTCAGATACACGCTTGTCAATTTCCTAATGTCTCGTGAATCTAATCAACACCTCATCCTTTCTAAAATATTCTAAATTCTACACTTGCTAACTACGAGGAAATTTACATTTTTTTTAAGGAATTTACAATTAAGCCCCTCCTAGGGCAAACACCAAGACCTCTCAGTCTGTTTTCTTTGAAAATCATTTGGAAGGACCGATGCCCCTGCATCACTATGTCACCTCTCAAGGTCACTGGATATCAATATCAACCATCTCAAACTTTATTGTAAGTTTCTCTCGCACCCATTTATGAACTTCTCGTCCTTTATAGGCTTCTATATTCAACCTTGTAGTAAAGGTTGTGATCTCCATCACTGTAGTTGATCCTCAAGCTCCTCATGTAACTGTATGTACTATCCGTGCCTACTGAGCTTGTACAAATCCTTCTATGCATAGGTGGTTCTCTGTAGAGAGTCCCCAAATCCTAGAGATTACTCGGCATGTTCTTCTACTTTGATTACACCAATTTTTTAGTGTAATATTCATCACTAAAGAGGTGCATCTGGTCCTTATAGAAATGTATCGCCATGATAGACTCCCTCTTTCTGAGAGAAACCAAAAACATTGGTTTCTATCTCTTGATACTTCCATATGTTGTATGCTTGATCTTGTAGATCTACTTGGAATATGTTGCAAAACTTCCCTTCAGGTCTTCAAACATCATTCCACGTGATCGACGGGTACTTCTTGATCATATCATCCTTCCATTCTTTCTTCATGTATTCTTTTGAAAGGTGTCCTTTCTCATCACAACATCTGAGCTCTGAGAGGTCCTTCTTTTGAATTCCTTTTATTCTTGCGAGAATGTTATTTCTTCCTGTTCTTTATCTTCTTCATATTAGTTTTTAGGGATTGATTGTCATATTCATCCATCTCTTCTTCATTTTCTATCAATTAAGATTCTTCTTACATGCATTCCTCCATAGGTGAACTTCCTTCTATAATAAATCTATTGAATGAAATATTCTCATGAAATTAGGAGACCATTCAAGGTTGTAATCCCCACTTCTACTTCTTCAACATTGTCTCCAATGCCTTCTAGTTTCTCCTTGATCTAAGATATCCTTGTGAAATAAGATTGAATTCTTTCTAATATTTGCATCTTCACATACATGAGTTTTGTTCTCAAGGGCATCTTCTCGTTGATGTTCTTTCCTTCGTACAAGCTAGTCATTGCATCAAACATATCCTTGGGCTTCTTCAAGGATGATACATGTGGGATCCAATGGAGATGAAATAATCCTCTTGCCTTTGAATAAGTCCTTATTGTGATTTGTCTTCATCTCCCTTTGGATCTACAGCTTCTTCTTTTACATAGTTCTCCAAGTCATGCTTCTTCAAGTATGACAAGCACTCTATACTTCCATACTTAGACGTTCTCGGCTCCTTCAAGCTTGTCCTCAAGCTTGGTATTGTTTTTCATGATAAAAATGAGAACCTCAAATGGAAGTATAGAGGATATAACTTACCAATGAGATTGCTTCAACTTGATGCTTGCTTGAAAGCTTTTCTGGAAGATTGCTTCTAGTGGACCGAAGGTTTGACAGAGAAACCCTAATTTTTCAGCTTAGGTATCTTTCAGATCTAATTGGATAGAAATATGCGCCTCCCTATGGAGATTTTAATAGTCCTCCTTTTTCAACTGATCGGTGGAGGGAAGTGCCCAGATCAAAAATCCCTAGTTTTCTCCAATTTCTTCTACATAATTGTCTCATCTTTATTTTGATGTATCTTTGAAATTACTACTCCTTAAGGTCTGAAAATTCATCCTGAGATAGTCGGGTTTGTCTTCTTTCCAACCCCACGGGTCAGAGAAGAATTGAATTCACCAAGTGGAACTTGTGTGAAGTTTCCCAAGGTGACTTGTTAAGGATATTTCAGCATATCGAAATTGTACGGACTACCACGTGTCACTGTTTCACCTTCGGGGTCTGAGACTCGGACCAAAGAAATTAAAATCTGTTCCCTGTCTACAACATCTTGAGAAGTTTTATTTGGACCTTCCTAGACTGAGATATAGCAATTCTCCCTAGGTCGCATGTTTAAGGATAAATTTTGGGAGAGGCTAGAACCCTGATTTGGAGGAATCATGTCTCCTAAATTTAAGCGAATCTTCAGCTAAAAATAGCACACAATGTACATCAAGATTTCATCTTCAACCTATAAAATTTTCCACTCATGATCCATCATCAATCTTGAGTTATAGTGAAAAATCTAAGATGACTAGATTTTTCCTTCTAGGGGTTTTCAAGCATGAAACCCTAATCTCCAGTAGCTGCAGTTGCGGCAGTGTTTCGACTGCACAAAAACTTCTTTCAGGGTGGCTCTGATACCGTGTTAGATTTTTAATGGTTATACAATATCTAAAACATTTATCATCATAACATATTAACATCATAATCGTAAGCAAAATATCATTGAAAGAAAGACAGGCAAAGCAACACAAAAGAACACAGAGATTTATCCTAGGAAACCCTCACGGGGGAGAAAGTCCTGCAAGACTTCCTCTATATAGAATTCGACCAAGTACAATGTAAAACCCTAATAACAAGAGTATTTTTTCCTCTTCCACAATACTCTCTCTCTCTCTCTCTCTCTCTCTCTCTCTCTCTCTCTCTCTCTCTCTCACGCACGCGCAATGCTGGAGTGTAAAGTGTATCTGAATGAGAGAGGCACCTCGCATATTTATATTCATTGGGTGAGTGACTCAAATAACTAACTAGGTCGGTTAGGTTCTCTAATTAGGACCGACCTACCTAGGGAGACTCAAAATAACATTTATAAAATACTTTTGTAAGTGATATTACCCCAACCTACAACGAAGATTTTACCTCATAACTTTTACATAACCAATTACATCAAAAACATCTCCGAACAAAGAAATAACATCTCCAAAATAAAAATACAACGAAGATTTTACCTCATAACTTTTACATAACCAATTACATCACAAACATCTCCGAACAAAAAAAATAACAATCTCCAAATTAAAAATACAATAAATTATCTTTCCAAATTACTATACTTTAACATAACCTAAATACGCCTTGTATAGTGAAATTCTCTTTTCAATCAAAGAAATAATAATTCACTATATCATAAAGTCAATATGATATATGTTTGTTTATAATTATAATCCTGACTTGTCTTCTAAAGCTAAACCTTTGGTCGTTTAAATAAAAAGTAATAAAGTAATTTGCTGATAATTACAATATTTTTTTTATAATTATAATCATGACTTGTCTTCTAAAGCCAAACCTTTGGTCGTTTAAATTTCCTTATATGTTAAGAAAGTAAAAAAGTAATTTGTTCCATGTGAAATAGCTTTTTTGAAATTAATGTAAAATTTGTTATAACGATGACAATGATTGATATTTATTTTTATTTTATAATATTATTTTGTTATATTTTATGAAATAGAAACTTATTAAATTTCACATATTTATGTAAGAAAAAAATTAATAAAAGAATATAAAATTATTTATAACAATTGTAATGATGATAATGTTTATTTTTATTTTATAAAATTATTTTGTTATAATTTATAACATAATACATTGTTAAATATTACATATTTATGTGAAAAATGTTAAATAATTACTATTAAATAGTGCGCCGGATGCATGTGACACGCATACGAACCACATGGGTCACATGTCGCAATGGACACATGGCAACTACAATGGAATCGAAGCAGAGGGAGGAACTCTGGAATTAAATGCCCATGGTGGCGAGATGCCATCCAACCCCGCGGGAAGTTGGGACGTCTAGTTGCTACTACAGTCGCAGAACTAGAGAGTTATTACCTGCGCGTGCAGCTCAGAGCTTAATGAAGCCTCCCAGAGGCGTTATGGAGATCTTCATCCTCCAAACTTGCGGCTTGATCCTCTCCCTCGTGTTGGTAATCTTCTCCTTCACCATCGAGGCAGGTGCACAGAGAGTGACAATGCCACGACAACATGGCACTCCGGGGAGAGGTAGCTCTTGTCGAGGCGGAGCTAAGAAGAAGTTCAACCTAGGAGCCACATATGGATACACATCTCAGATAGCCATGCTGGTTAGGTGCATGATCGATGATTGGGAGTCTCGCGTAGTCTCTAAACATTTGGCTTCGGGGAGCAATGGTGGAGAAAACAACCACTACTGGATGATCAAAAATATGACGAGGATGTTTATGGAATATTTGACAAACAAATGGAATGGAGCAAGAGACATAATGAAAAGCATATGTACCTGTCTCAACTAGACTAACGAACACTTAAACAACCTCGAGGCAAAATTCAATTGGTGGCAGTTACCATTATCTGCAGCAATGAAGAAATAGCTAATGGAAGAAACATGGAGCATCATGGCATGGGTGGGGAGACATCTGTAGCAGCATAAAGATCCACTGCACCAATGCAGGAGCACCAGGACAACACCCGGCTAACGATGCCGGTGAAATGTGTCCGCGAAGCCTCCAAAAGTGTCATAGCTAAACATCCGCTTCAGGATCTACAACCTTCCAGCCAGCCAGCACGTGATGACGAATATGGACCCTGCCCCATCCTGGAGGAGACGCTAGAAGCAACGGATGGGAATGCCACATCCTAAACTCTCCACCGCCATTCTTGATTCTATCTATGACTTCCAGTTCTTCTAGATATCGTTGTTTTACAAATGTTTTGTTTTCATGTCAATTTACAATCTCAACTTTATTCTATGTAATATGTCAGTCATGGGACATAGCTCTTGGAAGGGTAGCCTGTTATTTTTGAAAAAACCCAACAAGAACTATAACTTTTTTGATAGATTGGGCGGGTGGACAAACAATCTCAGGCCCCCGTAGTATGATTCTAGTTCTCTGTACTTTGTTTTTCCCTCTGTTAATATGAATTTTATGATTTCTTACAAATATATATATATATATATTAAACAGTAAAACGGTGCCCAGGACATGGTGGTGAGATGAGATCATATCGCACTGCAAGAGCTCATTAATGAAAACCAAGCTGACCGAAAGTGAAACACTCACATTTGGTTTAATCATACCCTCGAACTGGTTGGATGATTGAACAAGAGACATTAGGGGCAAAGCGAGTCTCTCTGTTGTGGGCGATGTGATCCAGACACCGCAACATTCGGCTAAGTGTTTAATATCCCTTCGATTCAAGAGATGAACAAACAAGCAATTGGGTAATTGTCTATGTATCATTGGATCATATACGTAACCAATTATGTAACAGTGGATCCATGTATGCAACCGAGTAATTGTCTATTTACTAATTTTGCAACCTTTTACTAAATATCTGACAAATCAATGAAATAGTCACATATATTTAGTTTGGTCAATCCTTCTTGTGCACCCTTTGAATGAAACATTGCAGTTCATCACATTTTTTATAGGCCACCTTTGCACTCTCCAATTTACAACGATAATTGCTCCAAAACTCAGTGTTATATTTTTATAAACCCCGTATTTTGGAACGTAATGCTCGCTTGACCTTGAGAGGGAAAAGAAATTATCTTTATATATTTAATGCATCTCACACACGTAATATTTCTAGTTGAATATTGCATCCAAATCCATAGATATGATTCCATAGATTTTATCAGTGCCCAATAAAATGCCAACTGCTTTCAGTTATTCCATTAACTTGATTTATAGAGTAAGATATAATGCTTTGTGTGTATTAGAGTTGCTCTTATCTGCCCTCCATAAATTGCAGTCAAGGTTTTATTGATAGCTTAGATTTTACAGGTTTTATTACACCTTATCGGGTGTAACCTATATTAGCTATTAAGGGATAGTAAATTATGTCATATCACCATCCATACTATCATGTTGTAAATTAATTCTCTGAATTCCAACTTTCTCTTTTAACTCCAATTTATTACAATCATTGATACAGAGGAAAAATAAAAATTGATAATTGTTCCACATGAATCCATGCGGAGAGATGTGTGTATCTGATTTCCACGTTAATGACAGGAGGAAGAATATTATTGTTGAACGCCTATTCTCTCTCCCTACAACTGGGACACGACATAATATATTTATGCTGGCTCATATAATGTGCTACGGGATAATTTCTCACCGTAACAGACCAGAGAGAGAGACTTAAAAGGGAAAGGAACAAATATATAATATATTGCTCAATTTAATTACCATTATATTGAAAAAATACAATGGAATGTTGAGTTTAGATTGTTTTAATGCTCAAAGTAGGTACCTTCACTTGTCGTGGAACTATCTAGAACTAACAATCTACCATTATCAATACTCCAACCACTGGTAACAAATGTTTTATTATCATCAGTTTTTAAATTCATATTTCATTTTGCAGTCGGATCGCAGCTCTCTAAAGATAGATTTGAAGTTTAAACAATATTCTATTCTATAAGAGCTCACGTGTATCTTGCTACCATTCTCAAATATCTTCCCGTTGAGTTACACTTTAATTCTTTTTTTGTAGTTTGTCATTTTTCTTTGGGATGTTACTGATTCACTTTCTTTAAATGAACGCAACACTTTCCAAAAGCTCACATTTATAATTCTAGCAAGCTAGAGATTGGTGGCTATGGTTGTGGAGTCCTAGAGTGGTTGTCTTTGTTATGTTTATCGTTCATCTCACGTTTTTTTTTTTCCAATATTTTAATTAATTATTGATATTTATATAGGCGTGTTGGTGATTAATAGAGATTTAATTAGGCTTAATCGACATGCATGCTTCAATGAGCATCATTTCTGCTTTTAATGAGCCTCCTTTCTTGCAACAACAAATAGCAATGTCAGAGACATTACTACCACGTGACTCTTGTTTAAAATTAGTTTATACCAAAAAATTTGAAATTGATAGAACGTATTATTCTTATAATTCAATAAGTGATTTCCTCACTAGACATCGAAGCATCTTCTTTCCTCACTCACAATGAAATAATGTTATTTCAACAAAAACGTTAAAAAAAAACATTATCTTAACACATCAGAATTTTGCATTCTGTTTCAATTTTTATTTCGTTTTGTTTTTGCACTTAAAGATAAGTATGCTAAATCCATGCTAGAACTCTCTAGGTTTTCCAATAGGGTCATGATCCAATATTGATGATGATGAAGTGTGGATCTTATAAAACTCAATTCTCAAAATACATGCTTAAAATTAATTATTAAAGTTATGTATATGAAATGAATTGATACTAAGGATGATGAAGTGTGTCTTATAAAACTCAATTCTCTAAATACATGCTTATAATTACTTATTAAACTTATATATATGACTTACTAAATTTATGTATATGAAATGAATTTGATAAATAATATTATTTTTTAATATATATAATATATTGTAATAATAATAATAATAATAATCTATTTTTAAGGTCACCGCCAAGCGAGACACCAAATTGGTGTATGAGACCCCCTTGTTTGTGGGACAAGGGACCCCCCTCTGCGCAACGATTTAACTGCTAAAGTCTACAGAGGTGTACATACACTACCCCCCTCTGGATTTGAACCCGTGACCTCCTAAGAGGAAACACATGCTCTTAACCATTAGGCCCACTCATGCTGTATTATATTATATTAAAGGACATCCCAATATAAATATAAATATATATATAATCTTAAGGACCTGGCACCTAATAAAAGTACAAGGAGTATATGATGCATCTAAATTAGTTATATATAATTGTTTAGTCAAAATCCATATCTAAGAAATCTATATCTAAGTGTGATGTTAAATCCATATGAACAAAAGATTGGTTAGCCACCCCTTGATCCCACTAAATACAAGCGATATATGGCTGATTCGGTGCTCATTTCTCCAGTTTTAGTAATAGAGTATCTAGTTGGAGTTATAAAGTATAAGTCAAGTATAAGATGGGTTGAAGCACCACCTCTACTAGCAAAGGATTTAAGAGGTCTATGTCCCTATGTCTTGAGAAGGAGATCTATTATCGTTCATTGAATATAGTTGGTTGGCATTTAGTTAGTTGAGGCGAATCCTAGGGCAGTAGATCCATTCTGAAGGGCCACATTCAACCGATCTCCTCACCTATTGGGAGCCCGATTGATTGTGTTCCTTCAGAAGAAGGATGGGACATGGTGACTCTGTAAATGTGATATTTAATTTTCATGTATTAATTACATTGAATATTGTGATTTGACCTTTGTAAAATCTAAAATACTACTGAAAATAAGCAAATAATAAAAACATTAAATTATTATTCTATACAAATAGTTTTTATAATTATTATATCAATTAAGTTTTAGTTAAGTTGTTATCCTCGATAGTTTTAGTTAGCCTTGTTACTGTTCTTGGGTGGCTCTACTCGATTAGAGATATACCAAAATTTATGCATGCTTGCATATATTTCCAGGTTGTACCTGTGTTTAATTTAAATGTATCAAAATTCTTGGTCTTTACAAGGATTTATACCATCCTTCAATCAAGAAAGCTATTAGACAAGTTCTTGCTTTTATTTATCCTGAAGTTAGTGTCTCTGGTTTTTTATGGTGCTGCTACAAATCATTTTTGTGGTTGTGGTATGGTTTTGAGGATTAATGTCGAGTCTTCCTATTTGTTTTGGATGGGAGTTGGATATGGAACCAATACCTAGGTTGAGCTACTTGCTTTATGGGGTACCCTTCTTTTTGCCTTTGATCAAAATTTCCACCACATGGCATATTTTTAGGGACTCTACAGTTGGACCAAGAATTATGGGAATTTGAGGTTGCTAATCTTGAACAATTGAGTAAAAGGATTTGGATTCTTATCTTGAGGTTTCATGTTATCTCCTTTGCTCATATTTATATGGAAAACAATTAACTTGCACATCTACTCTCTAAAAAGGCTCTTGGTGCCGCATAAGGTTTATTTCAAAAATATGATGGCAGCACGATGGCAGTAGGATTGTGGATGAAAGGTTGTACTTTTTAGTTTTGTTATGGCATCGTGGATGTTTTTTTGGGGGGTTTGGATGTTTATGAGCCCTATATATTTGTTGGAATTGGCAAGTATCATCATACATTACTTTTATGTACATGGGCTAGAGTTGTTTATTAGACCTCCTTGTGTTTGATGTTTGGGAGTGCTCCCCACTTCTAGGTTG
Source organism: Pseudotsuga menziesii (assembly GCA_001517045.1). Taxonomy (NCBI): domain Eukaryota; kingdom Viridiplantae; phylum Streptophyta; class Pinopsida; order Pinales; family Pinaceae; genus Pseudotsuga; species Pseudotsuga menziesii. Next base: position 471,512 of record LPNX010024789.1, on the reverse strand, counting down.
TTTAGAGATATCCCAACTCATTTCGCTTGGCTCTTGTCTTGAATGACCTTGTTGGTCCTAATTTGGGTAGTCTTTATGACTATTGTACATATAACTTTGATTATTCTAAATAAAAAGTTATTATATTTTTCTTCTGAAAAAAAAAAATTCAGAATAATTGTGTTTAATTTGAATGAGAATAATTATCTATTTTACTTAATTTGTTCAATTAAATAACCAAATTGGATTTAATTTTAAATTTAATTCATTTTTATAATTTGTAGTTTAACAACAAAATTTAATTCTTCCAAAACTCATAGTAGAATTTCTATGTATTAGTAAAAATAGTAAACTAAATGTAGTTATTATGTTTAGCGATTTAATCCAAGCACCCAGGTTCTTGTTGTATTGTTGTTTGATAACTCCTTACTACGAAACCTTCCATTAAAAATCATAATAAGACTTTCCACTTAGAATCTTACCGAAAAGATTATCCTTAACTTGATAAAGACCTTCTTAAGGTTAGTTAATCTTTTTATTTATTATATTGTGAATGCCACTCAAGTTTGTCAGTGTGATCTAAAAGCTTTCAAGAAAGGTTTTACACTCTACCAAAATTCATATTTATCTCACAATCTAATGCAATTTTCACCTTCTAATAGAATTCAAATTCACATACTAGCATACCCACATAGTTTGTGGTTGGATCACGTCGATAGGGATTAAATGGTTGAGAGATACTTATGAAATAGAAGGCAGTTTAGAAATAAATATTTTTTATTCCTCGTATTTTTCTAGTTAAACGGGTTCAACTGCGAGTTATTCATGCCTAGTTACATGTTATCACAGACATTCTTCTTATAATCTATTTATCAACTATTTTGTATATTCTTTTTCTTTTTATTTCACATTCTTCTAGTTATCTGGCATGAACTGTTAGTTATCCATTCATCAACTATGAGTTATCCATGCATTGCTATTAGTGATCCATTTATCAGCTAACTACCAATTATTTTTTATATTCATTTTTTTTATAATTGTTTATTTCAAATTTTGAACGACTATACCAATTATTTTTTATATTCATTTTTTATAATTGTTTAATTCAAATTTTGAAGGACTACCATAGAATCAATCTTAACGGTACAATTGTCTCATCCTCGTCCGTAGATGAAAAAGCATAGGCTGTAGTCCACCCCAAATCTCAAATAAAAACGTTTATCGACGTAATAAGACTAATAGAATTCAAATTCACATACAAGACTCTTTTTTTTTATGTGTGAAAAAACAATTCCCTCCAAAAAAACCCATTCATAACTCATATTATATATTGGTATTTACAACATGAGTGGGCCTAATGGTTAAGAGCATGTGTTTCCTCTTAGGAGGTCACGGGTTCAAATCCAGAGGGGTAGTATATGTACACGTCTATAGACTTTAGGAGTTCCTTGTCCCACAAGCAAGGAGGTCTCATACACCAAATTGGTGTCTTGTTTGGCAATGACCATATTATTATTATTATAATATAAAATCATTTAATAAATTGTATAATACATATTTATACAAAATTGAAATAAGTATTACACATAGGGTGCTTCTAAATTTTTGTTTTGTGAAACAAGAAACTCCTTTTACATAGGCTAAAGCAATTAAACATGGAGGTTGTTACAACCCGTTATAACTACTGCAGGTCTCATCGCATCAGTACTTGTTGCAGTCGCGTTAGGCAGGAGGTCACCATCGTAGGGGTTAAGTCAGGTCACAATCTCCAATACTTGCCAAATATTTAGCAACAAAGACCATGTGCAAACCGGAAATGCCATGTGATATTGGGTCTACAAATCATTGTGCATCTTTCTCAAAGAACTGCCCTACAGATCCTCATTATAGCAAGTTCCCAAAGTCTTTGTAAGTTGGTCCTCAAATCAGAGCTTCCCCTTCACCATTACTTTAACTTTGTCTCCTTGTTCTGCATCTCTCCTTTACAACTTATGGAGGTGGCTCCACATAGCCAATGTTTGCCGTCTACTCCAGAGAGGCTCCAGCTGCATCTGTCATTCTTCCAAATCTTTTGGTAAACAAATTCTGCCAAATCCCATCCCCATCATCATCATCTTGGAAGAATGAAGTCCCATCACCATCGGTCTTTCTTCTCATTCTCTTCCCAAAAGTGCCATTCACCAACTTCGCCTTTCTTTACTTTCTTTCCCGTCACAACAACTTCTTGACTATATATCAGTTTTCAAAAGATAAAATTAAAATTTACTCAGATTCATTTAACTTTGAGAATTACTATATCTACATCATATATTTTAAAATTCACTCAGATTCATTTAACTTTAAGAATTAAAATATCTATATCATATATTTTATTATTGTTACTTGTTTTAAATATATTACTTTTAAAATACGTTCACAACCATGAATCTAAATCAAACTTATACAAAGTGAATTAAAGCAATGTACATACATGTATTTTGATCTTGTGCTTTTACCATCCAACAAATACAAAAATTTTATATCTCCAATGCTAGTTTGTTTTCATGGTCAATAATATATCTTTAAAGGGTGTATGTTTAAAGGTAATTAGTCATTTCTATGTTGAGAAGTAATTTTTTTTAACTACGATAGGTACATCGCTTTACTTTTAAATAAAAATACATCTTGCAATGCTGAATTCTTAATATAAACCTTTTTTTTCAGGAAGAAAAAGCCTGTCCTTGTTATTCTTATTAGGAATCAAAGGGCATTAATAGCACCGACCCTAAAAGGGTTACATCATAGAGAGAATACAGCTCGTCAGGAGAAAATCACATCCAGTCGCAGCCCGAGGGAAAGGCATGCAATAGATTGTAGATTCCCATCAGTAATCTGTCTCATCATATAGGGGATCGATCTCAACCAAACCCATCTACCGTGAACCAAAGGGACCAGATCAGCAATCTAAAAGATGCCACTCAATGAGTAGCAGAGCAAGAATCCAATTGAGGAGTAATCTCCCCATAGCATGACTCAAATGAGCTGAAAGGTGTCATATGAGACCAAATGGTCATCCATAAATTCAGAATAACAACCAAATCCCGGAGAAAGAGAGAGAGCAGTTTTAGATAGACGGTTTGCAATCCTATTGTGTTCACGGAAGATGTGGCTGAAAGAGAGATCCTGAAAGCTAGAAATAAGCTTTTGAGATTCCCGACACCAGTGTAGAAGTTTCGGTGGGGAGAGAAAGGTGGATCCCTTGGCCCAATTGATGATGACCTGTGAATCACCGAATATGTGGGATAAGGGGATCCCCATCATCTGGGAAGAGAGCAGAAGAGCCCACAGGCCAAGTAATTCTGCTTTTGTATTGGAGCCATATCCAACCCCCAGCGCGAAATCCAGATGGTGTGCCTCATTTAAGAACAAGCTGTATCCGACACCTACTGCTGAAGATGTAGAAGCACCATCAAAAAAACCACAAGGGAAAGTCAAGCAGGGAGGAAGCCCAGTTTGTCTAACTTTTTTTTGATAGGCCTTTATGACAAGCTGAGAGGAATTCAACTAAGCAAAGTATAAAATCTGATGAAAAATGTCGAGGACAGTCTTCTTTTTCCCATCGAAAATAGCATGGTTCCGAGCTTTCCAAATTGCCCACATCATATGGTGTGGGACATAGAAAAGGGCTAAGTGTCGTGGGTAAGTGGCAGCCCAATAATCCATAAATACAGCAATAGAGTCCGCGCAAGGAGGAATAGTCAGCTGGAATTGATCACAAATAAGATCAAGAACACTCTTCCAAACCATGCAGCGAGAGAAAAGGTGAATGACAGTCTCCTCGTTTGAGAAGCACATTGAATAAATACCTGGGCCAGACTTTCCCCGTTTTTGTAAATTATCCCAGGTAAGGACTTTATTCCTTAATACCAACCATAAAAAGCATCCAATTTTGCGTGGAAGAGTATTTGACCATAAAGTATTGTGCACTCGGTTGCCCATAGCCAGAGCGAAAGATTTTACAATACAGTCATATACTTTATCAGCAGAGATAGTACCGTCTTTTTTGTTGTATTCCCATACCAGAGAATCGGATTGAGTTGTAAGGCGAATACCATTGAGTACCAGATTTCTAGTATATGAGTTCCAAGCTTCTTTCCATTCTCCATCCAAATACAACTCCTCCGCCGTATACCAGTATTGTTGGGAGTCTGATAAAGTGTTGTGTGCCTGGGCAAGTGGTTTAATGTCTAGGTCTTCTAAATAAGATCTCGGACCTTCCAGGAGGAGGAAAGAGGAAGAGATACCAATCACTGGGTCAATACCAATCCATATATCAGCACCATTTCCTACCTGCCATGCAAGTTGGCACCCCAGCCAGGGAATAGTCTGTACAAAACCCCTCCAAATAGCAGAAACACCACGAGTACTGAATTTTTTTTCTCTAAGCAATGATACCACAATGTGTTGCTTCAAGTATTTAGAGGAGAGGACACGATGCCACATATTATCATTGAAGAGTACCTTCCAAAGATTTTTGAGGCGAAGGGCAATATTGAACCAATGGAGATTTTTTATCCCCCATCCCTCATATTTCTTTGGCCAAGAGAGATCCGACCAGCTAGCCAAGTGAAATCTGCGAATATTTTTCGAAGATCCCCATAAGAAAGCAAAGGTAATGCTCCTAAGCTTGTGCAGGATAGTAACCGGAATAGGAGCGAGTCCCAGCTAGTATACCGGGATACTAGAGAGAACAGACTGGACAAGAATCAATCGACCACCCAGTGAGAGCATCTTATGGGTCCAAGACTGATTTTTTTCTCAAATTTTTGAACCAACCAATTCCAATCCCTCGTCTTGTAACCAAGGGGTTTAATGAAAAAACCAAGATACTTGAAGCCAGTAAGAATTGGTAACTTCTGATACGGGAGGATTTTGGAAATGTCCAAGAAGTCTGATGCTTCAATATTATTATAGAGGAAACAAGACATTCCAGAAGCTTTGCAGAAAGTTTCAAGAATGACATCAAAAGCTACCCATTCCTGAAGAGTACCTGTACCCATAAGAATCACATCATCCACGAAAAGAAGATGGGTCAAAGCAAGAGAGGGTGAAATCTAGATTCCACGAATAAGTCCATGATTTCGAGCATCGGAAATTAATAGGCTGAGACCTTCTATGACCAGGATGAAGAGCAAAGGAGATAGAGGGCATCCTTGACGGATGCCCCGAGAAGCCGGGAAAAAATTATATTGGGTACCATTGATCAATACTGCAAAGGTAGCTGAGGAGAGGCAGCCAAGTATCTAGTTAACAGTCTGGAGGGGAGCCCCTATCTGAATCAGAATGAGACGGATGAAGGTCTAGTTGACACAGTCAAAGGCTTTAATCAAGTCTAGTTTGAGGATGAAGGCACAGAGGCTCTTTGTTTTAACAGAGTGGAGGGTTTTCTGAACAATTCCAATAGGCTCCACGATCTGACGATTTTTAAGGAACCCAAATTGTTCCTGTGATATACCAGAGTCCAGGAAGGGTTTAATTCTGACCGCAATAAATTTTGAGATCAATTTGTACAGGAGATTGCACAAAGAAATGGGTCAAAAGTCAGCGAAGGTCAAGGGCTTATCTCTTTTGGGTATCAGAGCAAGGAAAGTTGAGTTCAGAGAGGGGGGAATAAAACCAAAGACTCTAGTGGAGTCGACAACAAACAGAAGTTCATTGCCCAAGAGTTCGAAAAAGTGCAGTTAGAACTCAACGGGCCAGCCATCCGGGCCTGGGCTTCTATCTTTTTTGAAAGATTTCAATGCAGACTCAATTTCCCCAAGAGAAACCGAGCAGGTAAGATCTGATGCATTCACCTCTAGAATCATCCTGGGATATAGCAAGACAACCTTGATCGACACAATATTTTCAAAACCTAAGCCCTATGTATACAATTCCAAACCCTATAGCACAATGCACCATACAATTCCAAACCCTATAGCTCAATGCACATGGTGGCAAGGAAAAAACACTCTTATATCTTATGTATATATCTTATTTGTTTTCCTTAGCTCGTGCTTTTCAACAAAAGAATAGTACCCTATAGCTCATTGCACATGTTGGCCAAAAAAAGAACAAAAAGAACTTTTATATCTTATGTATATACTATCTTATTTGTTTTCCTTAGCTCATGAACTTTTATATCTTATTTGTTTTCCCGAGCTCATGCTTTTCAACCAAAGGGTAGCTTTGTAAAAGTTGTATCCAAGTAATACGTTTTGGATGCAACTTCACTTTATGGACTAGAATATGGATGCCCAACACTATCTTACATCATAATTGATGGCTATTATAGGTCAAGTTCCTCTTAACACAAGAAGTATATATGCTAACCAAATCGCCAATCGCCATTGGGTAGGGGAGGAATTTTTGAAAATGCAATTTTGAGAGTTTAAATCATGATTTCAAGTGTTTAAATCATGATTTCAACTATTTGAATAGTTTTAAAATGAGTAAACTACTTAACCGACCAATTGCACTGATCGGACGATCTAGCTCGCGTGAGCAGTCACATCCAACGTTGCCGACCGTCCGATCAGTGCAAATAGTCGGACAAATAGGTCAATCTGTTTTAAAATACAACAATTAGTCTAATGTAAAGAATTATAATTACTGAAATTCCATAATATCCTAAATTAAGATTTTCAAACATAATTTTAACTATATTTAATAAAAAATTTACCCAAAAAACTTGAGAGTTTTGATTGTCTTTTATCCCATTTGCTCTTAACCAATTAGATATCTTGAAAGCTTTTTCATAGCCATTTTTTAAAAATTATTTTTACCTTACCATATTTTTAATTTATTTTTACCTTTGTCCTATTTTATTATTTTGTTCTGTTACATTGCGTGAGTTTGAAACTTTTCGAATATAAAGTTAAGATAAAAAGTTTATATAAATTTTTTAATTTGTATTTATATTTATTAAACAAATAATGTTATTTATTATAATAAAATGCAGCTTTCATTTGCCTAGTTATGAGAGTTCCTTTGTAATAATTTGACATTTTAGTGCAAACAGATGTTTTAATTACTTTGTCACAACTTTTACTAATTAAAAGTTGATGTTTTAATTATTTTGTGACAAAATTTATTAATTAAAGATTTATTAAAAAGTTGTAATTTTAATTTGTATAAATGTTTTGATTTTCAAAATTATTATTCAATTTTAAACCATCTAATTACTTTTACTTTTAGTAATCTCTTTTGCTGACTTCATAATAACTTTTGTTACAATTTCTAGAAGTTAAAAGATATTTTTTTAGGGTGTAACACTAACAAACTTTTATTGGTTTTTTTGTTAAGGGTTATAACACTAAGATGAAATCAAGGGTAATATAAGGGAAGGTTTTCCTTTATCACTAGTTGTTTAGAGGAAATCAATGGTAATTAAAGGGAATGTACATTAAGAAATTATGTTGGCATTATGTCATCGTCTTTCTTTTTTATGTCAATTATATTATTATTTTAGCAAAGAGTAAGGTGACTCTTTAATTATGATAATTATTTGGGATGTTTGTAAATATAGATAAAGACAAGTTAATAATTATTATATCCAAACAAAAAATAATATACTTTAGTTTAGTATATGATAATAAGAATTTGAAAGAAGGTCATTTTATTTTGTAGACAATAATAGCAGATAATAGTAATTTGGACGAAGTCCATTTAATATGTATCTAATGATTGATTTTCATAATAAACTAAATTGAATCAGTGATGTTGACAAAGGAATTAATGGTGGTTGGAGACCTTACATTTGGCCTTGAGAATAAGTGTAAAGGTACACAATTTGATTCTAGGAAAAATATATAAGGTAAATACAAATCTTATTATCTAATCCCTTTTAAAAAGTTGGCCTTACTTCCATTGAGAGTAAGGCTATGATTTGGTACGGGTGTTCCCATTAACATGGGTAACACTTTTTGGAATGTGGGGGGCATGATTATGTTAAAAATCGACCTCAATCAAGCTATTTTAAAATGCTCGATCAAGGTTTAATAAAACCCTCGATCAAGCAATCGAGCTCGGGTCAAGGGTTTAATTAACCCTTGATCGAACCATTGCAATTTAAGAACTCAATAGAGCTTCTAAGCTCAATCGGTGGTTTTAGAAAGCTCAATCGAGCACCTGCAACAATTATACATATAAAACAACAACATACCATGGCTTATTTCACTATGCCAGTTGCATATAAACTCAGCCGAGCACTAGTAGAGAGGGGTTATCGATATAATAAATGAGTAATTGATGTTTATAGATGTAACTTAAATCATGGAAAATATGAAAAAGGATCCCTTATAAAAAAATTCATGATTTACCATGGGGGGCAGGTGCGTGGGGGATTATTTTTTATCCCAGAGGAAACATAGTAGACTCATTTTCTTGGGGTATCGGAATTCAAACCAACAATGAAGCAGAATGGATTTCTCTTCTCCTCGAATTGGAGCTAGCAGGTGAGGATCACATTTCAAAGCTTTTGGTTTTTGGTGACTCAAGCCAAGTTATACAGAAGATGAGATCAGGGTATAAAAATTGTTCTACAAACTACAAAAGAATCTATGAAAGGATCTTCCAACTAAACCTTACTCCACAAGTTCTCTTTTATCATATCCTCAGGGAGAATAATGGTCCAGCCGACAAGCTAGCCAAGCAGGGTGTTAGAAGGCTGCAAGGAATGGTACAATATAAAAATAAAATGAAGGCACACAAATATGTCCCCTAGATATCACATAAAGAACTATAGGCTTATGCCTTGGTTGAAAAGCTTAGGAGTCAGGCCCCCTCCATGGCCTACAACCCAAGGCGTTGATCTGTCACCCCACAAGATGTGTGGCATCTTACTGCCAAATGTCAGTACTTACCTTAAGCCTTCTTTAACTTGGAGCTTAATTCAACAGTCCTTCAAGCTCTGAGAAGACATCCAGTATGCACGATGGGCAAGTAATCCCAAGAAGAATCTTCCCATCTTGATTCATTGTATACAGCCTCGGAAGGAGACGACTCTCAACACCCCTGCAAGAACCAGGACAAAGACGAATTTTTGTACTTGCAGTATCTGTTCAAAGGTATTTCGAGCATGATTGAATCTGGCCCTAAGTGTATAATGGAGAAAAAGGGTGGAGACTCAAAAATTGTCAGACTCAAATCCAGCTTGAAAGATATAAAATTACATCTACGTAGGGTTTACGAGATGGTGGGTGTTGGCATACAGGAAAACAGAGATGCAACTTTGGATATTAGGTACATTTCCAACCAAATTGGTTTCCACAACTCCAGGATAGACGATAACGAGCGTGACTTGAGGGATTTAATGGGTACTGTTGAAATCATAAAAGATGAAGTTCTGAAAATTTCCAGAATGTCCCAGTGTAACCACTGCCAGGAATCTCTGAAACAAGGTGCTCTCCCGATGGAGGAAATATCTGTTACCCATCCTGCTTTTGAGTATAAAGGAAAGAAGATGTAGTGTTTTTTTTTTGCTGTGTGTTCCTCATTACCCAGCTAGGAAAATCCATTGTTTTGGTTGCACAGCGAATGGAAGAAAAGACCCACGATTTCTAGGTGTTGTTGGGGTTGTTTTGGCCACGTGAAGCCTGCAAACATTTATGAGTTCGAATCCATGAGATGGGAATTTGTAAGGGTTGATTTTTCCTATGTGAATCCATTGAATCGTTGTTGAATTCAAGTTGCTCACTCAGAGGTTGATTTTCCCATTCACCAAATCGTTTTGTGTTGAAAAGTGTTTCCTTCATACCCAGCATATGCATTTTGTTGTTGTGGGCGTCCTTGTGATGGCTTGGAAGAGTAAGTCCAAGATATCCACATGTTAGATGGATTCTCGTGTTTGATTAGCAGGTTGGTTTGGCTGGGTAAGTCCAAGGAACCATCTGTTAATTGGTTCATTGTGTGTTTGATGAAAAGTTTATCTTGGCTAAGTAAGCCCAAGGAACCCCCATTGTTATTGGTCGTTGCCTTAGCAGCCTATGAAACCCAATTTCTTATTGGCTTGGCTGGATATTCTGTGAAACCCAATGATGTGTTGGCTTGACTGTGGATGTATAGTTTTAGCTATGTGTGAGCTTGTTGTTGTTCCCTAGTTCCTTGTGTTAGGATTATTAATCCTCCCTTGGTGAAATGTCTATTAGATTAATTATTGCCTAACTTAGGAACCTTAAATTAATTGGGTCCACTAGTGCAATTGGGTCCAGTTGGCCCAATGAGGCCACATGTACCAGTCACTCGAGTGTGGAGAACATTGCTATAGGTTAACTACCACTTACTGCATGTGCATGCATCAGTTTGGGCACATCCTAGACCAATCCCTACATTTTAGGAGCCACTAGGAGTCCCGACACCAACCTATTGACTAAATTGTCATTGATGCCAACAGGTGTGTGTCAGTGTGTCTTGGTGCTCCTTGAGGAGCCTCTGACAGTTGAGTAAGTGTCAATGTCTAAGGAGACCTTTTGAATTTGTCCAAGCCCAATTCTGAAGCCCTTCCAGACCTTGGTACATTGCCAAAATCCCTGTAGAGTGTTCCAGTACCCCTAAGTTGCCTTATGGTTTCCCAGTACCACACCCATGCCCTTTTGTCTTAGATTGTGTCCTTAGTGTGTTGAAAAAGTTGTAAGAGTCCAAATGACCCTTTCAGTGGTCATTTGCATTTGTTAGAGGTCATGGTACCCTAAGAGAAGCCCAGGTACTCCCACACCTTGATGGTCTTGTTTATGAAGTTGTGGTAACTGAACTAAAGTCCTTAAAACCATTACCTTTGGTCCCCTATCCTACCTCTACCCTATCATTACATAATGATACCTTTGTACCTTTACACCAGCCCCTTAAAACCCACAAGATCCATAAAATCCTTAACCCTAAAAATAATAAAATCACTAACTAAAGAGAATAATAAACCTAATCTTTAAGAATTATAACCATGTAAATTTTACAAATTACTTAAAAACATAAAAATAAAATGAAACTCCTTTAATAAATAAAAAGGTGGTTATTAAAGCATGCTTAAGAATAAATAAATAAAAATTAATAAAATAGTGTTAACTTTAAATAAAACTTTTAATTAACCTTTAAGATGCCGGACCCCATTAAGTTATTATAACTTTTCATGTATATAAATACACACTCGTTACCTTTTGAATAAAAGACATACATATGCAAGTGATAGGTTGATTGAGGTTTTACGCTACATGACTGAAGCTTCCTTAGGCACGAATTTGAATAGCAGAAGAATTTTTTTGGTTTTGTTTTGGTGAATGCAAGACTTGAATGAGGCTGAACTGTGGATATTCGTTGGTTTGAGGAATATTTTTCATGGGTATTCTAGCAACAGAAGAGGAAGAATCAGAATTTACACAGTGACACATAATTTCAGTCTGGTTTTTATCTTGGTTTCTCCTTCGCTGGGTTGTGGACAGAATTTTCGTGGTAGTAATTTTTAGCAGCAGAAGAAAACAGACCCTAGCTTTTACAGTCATCAATCTTGAGAATTTTGTGGGGTTTACTCCTTCTTGAACAGTCCCGATTTCCTCCTGTTCACAGTGACGAGTTTCTTGAGGAATAATCACAGTCACGATTTGACTTATTCTCAGCAGACCATAACATAACCGAGTTTGAATTTACGATTTTATTGGTACATACATAGTCAGATTTTTGGGTACAGCTGCCTTTCTTTTTACCTCAGACCCAAACTTCTACAGCAATGTGGCAGCAGTGACTTATCATTTCCAAACCCGAATTTTTACAGAATGTTTGCAGTAGTCTGAGTTTTTCATGGGTATGACTTGTAGCAGCAGTGGAGAGAGAGCCCTGAAATTTACACTTAGATCAATTGTTTGGGTTTAAGAGAGTGAACAGTCTAAACTTGGAAGTTTAAATAGTTCATCATACAGTTAAAGCAGCTCATCCACAGTTACAGTCCAAGGTATGTTGGCATGATGATGGTGTACAAGTATTGTGTGAACAGTATTGAATGAATACAGTGGTATGATGATATGATGCTACATGGTATGATATGATGATGATAATGTATGAGTGATTTGTATACAAGTGTATGTACTAGTATATTTCTATGCACAGTGAAGTTGTGATCTATACTCTATGATGATGCTCTCCCATGCTGTGATGAATACTCTATGATGCACACTCTCCTATATCTGCTATTCACTCTGATTTGATGATACATGCTTTGATAATATTGATGGCATGATGCTTGCCATGGTGTGATGACATACTTCTATGCACTATGATGTGTACTTATTACATACATATTACATGTTGATGATGATTGCACATACTTGATGATGATAGTACTTACTGGTTGATGATGGTTCATACTTGATGGCATTGACGCAAACTCCATGATGATGGATATCCTATGATGGCATGTTCAAGAGACTGATGTTTCACAGACCTTGTTGATAAAGCAATCTCCTTGATGATGAACTGTATGATGATGATGAGATGAGTTGATCTTGATGATAATGTACACCCTATGTTACAGACCTTGATGATGACATCTTTAGACCTTTATGTTTGATGACTTGACAGTAAACAGTAGTGTTGATGAGCAGCTTGACCAGTAGTATTCATGTTTAATATGACAGTGATGACATGGGCAAAAAAATGATCTGGCAGTGATATCTACAGGGATGATTTGACAGTGACTAGAGTGTAGAGGTTATCACCAGCAGAGTTTGGTATTTGCCAGGTCCACAGGTTCGGCAATCTTCTTCTTATCAGGGTGGCAGGACAAGGCAAGGAAAGGAGGTCGTAGCCTCCTTCCAGTTGAAGCTGGAAGATTGAAGTCTATATAATAAGGGGGTTGTTCCCTCCTTCCAGTTATTTCTAGAAAACTATTTTTAAAAGGCTTATGTGGTTTTACCCCCAAAACTTGGGTTTCCACGTCAAAAACTATTATGTGTTGTGCATCTTGTTATTTTTATACACATTGATGATGTGTTGTGATTGGTGATCAGCAACTTGCTTTTGATTGAAATTTTAAATAGTACAAATACTGATTCACCCCCCTCTCAGTATTTCAACACAACCTACTTTAGTCAATTGGTGTTAGCACTAGTTAGTCTTAGTTATCTCCCAGTTACATTCAATTACTTCACGGTCACTTAATCCAATGCTATTAATGCATGGATAATACATGGTTACATGGAGAGGAGCGCTTTTCCTACCTACCACACTCAGTTGCACTGAGTAAACTAGCTGTCAGTGGTTGTTGGAGTTATTGGTCATCAAGGAGTTGTTTATTTGGACTCTGATATTGATTAGGAGACCTTGAGTTAGAGATTCAGTTAGATACAGTCATATCCACTTGAAGGATTTGAATTCATATCCCAGGCATTGGAATTCTACCTATGTAAACTATTGTAACACCGGATATTATTATTGTGAATGATACTGTAAATTCATGAGCAATACTTGTCTGTTTCCTGTGTGGTTTGTTTTGTTCAGTTTGTATCTTCATTATCCATTCTCTTGTTGCAAACATTATTAGAACTATCTGCTTGAAGATCTAAATGGCATTCAAATTCTAATATGGTATCAGATCCTTCTCAGGCAGGTTTCATGCTTGTTTCTCCCCATCGAACATCAGAAGCACCTAGGTTTCAACAGAAGTCCCCTATGAAAATTTGTTAGCTTTGGATTCATTCAGAGCAGCGGAGAGGGCATGACGGACCCTAAAAACATGTTCATGCCGAGAGGAAAATCATGATTCTAACAGTTCATATGTTTTATTATGCTATTGCAGTGAAATTGACAGGTGCTACGTAGCTTGAGAGAAGTATTTGCAGTCTTCCAATCGGAGCAATTATGAGTTCTCAAACTCCTAAACCACGAATCCTCACAACTTCCAATTAACTTGATTGGAGGATTGATATGTAGCTGGCCTTGTGCAAGCATGGATACCACAGGATCATACATGGATGGGAGGCTGAGCCTCATCAGCCGATAGAGCGGAACAAGTTCCTAAACCATTGTTATGAAGCATTCGAGTACTCATGTACTTATATTTCCAGAGATCTCCTCTTTCATCTAGAAGGATTGAGGACTCCCAGAGAAGCCTGGGAGAATGTTGATAGCTTGTTTAACAAACAAGATGAGCTTTGGGGACACATTCTGGAGAATGAGTTGGTATCTTTACATCCCAACAGTTTCTAGACTATTGAGCAATTCTTCTCCAAATTCAAGTCTCTAGTGCTCCAATGCAGACAGTGCGGGATAGAGCGGAAGGATGAGCAGAATGTCCTTTCCATACTCAGCAAACTAGGCCCTAAGTACTCTGTATATGTCTCTATGTTTCATTCCAAGTGGGAAATATTTCCTGATTGGAAAGTTCCTTCTTTAGATTCATTTTTCGAGTCCTTAATAAAGGAATAAGACAAATTGATTCGAATGGGAGTCATCAAGACCTCCAAAGATCAAGCTCGCTTGGTTATTGACTCTTCCAAAGTGCAAGAAAATGGGAAATCCAAGAAGAAGGAACCAAAGGCAGCTGATTCGAGGCCTAAACAAAATCAGCAAGATTCCGAAGGGGCCTCCAGCTCTAAGAAGATTAATTTGAAAAGAAGTTATGTCCTTATTGTGAAAAGGGATACCATCTTGAAGAACATTGTATGAGGAAGCAACTTGATGAGATGTCTGCTCTTCTCAAGCAGCACAACATTGCTCCTCCAAGAGCAAAGAAGCGTGATGAAGAAGCACCAATAGAAGAAATCGAAAGGTGTCATGCTTTGAAAGCAACTCTCTCTTCATCCTCAGCATACATTATAGATTCTGGAGCCTCCAACCACATGGTTGCCTCCAAAGAATGCTTCTCTACTCTTTCACTATCAAAGGGGCCTAATATTCACATGGGAGATGATTCCCAGATTCTAGCAGAAGGAAGGGGCTCATTCAAAGTGAAGCATGGTGAGTTCAAGAATGTCGTATATGTGCCCTCCCTTAATGCTAACATGTTATATGTTTACCAGATGACTCATATAGGCTCTCCCAAGAGGGTCACATTCGATTCAGACTCAGTTGAGATCACAGAAAAATCCACTGGAAATATTGTAGCGAAAGGTATTGCAAATCACTCTACCAAAGCTTATGAGTTTTCCCATTTCTTACCTGTTTCTCCTCTACATCTTTATTGTTTCATGCTAACAACAGCAGGAAGATTTGGCATGAGAGGTTTGGCCATCTCAATTTCAAATATCTAAAGCAGCTCCACAATTATAACATGGTTGAAGGTTCCTCCATCCAAACTTTCGATGGAGTATGTGGTGGGTGCTTGGTAGGTAAGCATCCAAAAAAGAAGTATGATGTTGGGAAGGCACATAGAGTTGTCTCTACACTTGATTTGATACATAGTGATGTATCTGGACCTATGCCCACAAACTCCATTAATGGTTGCAGGTATTTCCTAGACCTTTATTGATGATTGTTCTAGGTACTACTAGATCTACTTCATGAAACTAAAATCAGAAGTTTTTGAGACTTTTAAAAGTTTTAAAGCTATGGTTGAGAATAGTTTCAATAAGAAGATCAATTCAATAAGATTCGATTGAGGAGGAGAATATGTCAAAAGAGATTTCCAAAATTTCTGTGAATCAGAAGGGATTCAAATGGAACACTCAGTTCCACACACACCACATAAAAATGGTGTGGATGAGAGGAAGAACAGATCACTGAAAGAGATGACAACATGCCTTCTCCATGCCAAGCATCTACCTCATTCTCTTTGGGCTGAAGTAGTAAACTGTGCTTCATATTTGCAGAATAGGGTGCCCCACAAGTCAGTGATTGGGGTCACACCATTCGAAGCACTGCATGGGTATAAGCCCAATGTCTCTCATATGATAGTTTTTGGTTCCAAAGCTTGGACCAGGATACCACTTGACAAGAGGAAGGAATTCCAAGCCCAAAGTAGTGAATGCATTCTCCTAGGATATGTAGAAGATGCAAAATCTTACAAACTGATGGAGGTTTCTACCATAAGATTCTTCATTGAAAGAAGTGTCTAGTTCGAAGAAGATCAGTTGCATGATACTCCTCCAGTAGCACAGGAAGGTATAACTATTTCTCCACCTATTTTTGATAATGATGATGATGTGCTACAAGTTTCATATTTAGATGAAGCAGATCACATACAACATGATCCTGTTGTTGATACTAAATCTCAAGAGATTCTAGATCCAGATCCAGTACCCATTCCTAATCATAAGCCTAAACCCAGATGGGCTCAAAAGCTTATTGATGTAGCTGGATGTGGTGCTGGAGTTCCAGAACCCAAAAGAAGAACTAGGTCCCAATATCAGAATTAGCATGCTGCACTATCCCTCACAGATTCACTCTCTATAGAATGGTGCAGCAAAGTTCCAAGTCGGTGCTACTTGATGATGGTGAATGATCAGCTACATGGCCCACCGAAGCAGATATTTGATCATTCCCTACCTTCACCATCCAGCAGAAACAAACATAATCATCAGTTCAGAAGTACATTGAGAGGTCCACTGATGGACCATGCTGCTGCATAGAGCTGCAATTTTTTGCAGCAATGTTCTGCTCAAGTTATTTTTCTAAGGAGGAAGCTTCTTTATTCTAAAAATAGCTTGCAGATTGCTATTTTCCTACTTATTTTTGAGGTGGGGGTTCCCATGAGGTTTTCCCCTGTTTCCTCAGTTGTATTAAGCAACATTTTTTATTATCTTCTAGAGTGTATTTGGGTGACCTATGGTCTTGTTACCAGGGCCCACAGTTTTCCAAGTTAGGATTAAGGGGGGTGTGTTAGGATTATTAATCCTCCCTTGGTCAAATGTTTATTAGATTAATTATTTCCTAACTTAGGAACCTTAAATTAATTGGGTCCACTAGTGCAATTGGGTCCACTTGGCCGAATGAGGCCACATGTACCAGTCACTGGAGTGTGGGGAACACTGCTAGATGTTAACAACCACTTACTGCATGTGTATGCATCAGTTTGGGCGCCTCCTAGACCAATCCCTACATTTTAGGAGCCACTAGGAGTCCTGACACCAACCTACTTTAGTTAGTTGGTGTTAGCACTAGTTAGTCTTAGTTAGCCCCCAGTTACATTCAGTTACTTCATAGTTAGTTTGGCTAGCGCTACTAATGCATGGATAATGTATGGTTGCATGGGGAGGAGTGCTTTTCCTACCTACCACACTCAGTTGCACTGAGTTAACTTGCTGTCAGTGGTTGTTGGAGTTATTGGTCATCGGGGAGTTGTCTATTTGGACTCCGATATTGATTGAGAGACCTTGAGTTAGAGATTCAGTTAGATACATTCCTATCCACTTTGAGGATTCCAATTCATATCCCATGCATTCGAATTCTACCTGTGTAAACTATTGTAACATCAGATATTACTATTGTGAATGATACTGTAAATTCCTTAGAAATACTTGTATGTTTCCTGTGTGGTTTGTTTTGTTCAGTTTGTATCTTCATTCTCCATTCTTTTGCTGCAAACATTATTAGAACTATCTACTTGAATATCTAAATGGCATTTGAATTCTAATACCTGGTGGAATCATTCCCAGCTCGGGGGTGGCAGTGCTACTGAGAGATTGATGATCACACTGGCCTATGGTTGGGTGGAACGTTGCAACGGCATAGCTAGTTGCGGGCCAGCTTCTTTTCAAGATAAGTATTATTGTGCTTAATCTCTGCAAACTATTTGTTTTATGAATTAAGATGAACATGTTGAATGCTTGAATGAATGTGTTTTTCTTTCATTTTTTATTTTATGTATAATGCATCTATGTATGTTCTTAATTCAATGCATTTCTAATTATCATGTTCATGGGGCTAGATTTCCCGTTTGATAGCAGTAGGAGCCTAGTCGCGTCCTCTCCATCGTTGGTTTGAGGGGTGGGGACGTGACATTGTGGTATCAGAGAAATGGTTGCAGCATTGGGACTCAATGGGCCATGAAGAACAACTGACATAGGCAGGATCACCCTCTGTGGTCAATAGTAAAAGCAGCAGGAAGGTGAAGTTTTCAACAAACAAAAAATCCTCTCAATGTTGGAAATTGCATGTCGGCTCAATTAGTCAAGTTGAGCCAACACTGTTGGTTGTGGAGCCTGATCTTCCAGATCCATAGATATTATTCAGCTGTGTGTTTTACCCCAGGTTTACTATATTTTCCAATAGTTTTGCGGACCCATGGTATTGGGTTAACCGTAGTATTTTCCTATGGTATTTCCCCTATAAAAGGAAAGCATTGTAATACTGTTGTGGATGGTATTGTATTGTATTGTATTGTAAACAATCTATGTGATTGTGTGAGAGAAACTATGAGAGCATGAAGAGGAAGTGTAGCGGTGTTGCTACAGGTTGTATTCCTTCGTCTTTCTAGACGGTAATAAACAGATTGGCAACTTATGTGTGGACGTAGCCCATCGTTTAGGTGAACCACGGTATATATGTGTCTCGCTGTAATGTGTTTAATGTGTTTTGCATCTTGTTTAATGATTTAGCTATATATATGTTATTGCTCTGCGGTCTTGTTTTCTAAAAGACACATGTCGACTGAGTTGGCTAAGTCGATCCGACAAATCCTACAATGACAATGTCCGTATGAAAGGCCAAGTTGAGCCGACAACGAAGGCAGGGAAAGAAAAAATTTCAAAAAATTTCCTAAGTCTTTCAAGAAAATCCGCATGCTGGAAAAACCGGGTGAATTTTTCCAATATGTCGGCTACGTTGGGAAAAGTTGGGCCGATACATCGGTTGAGTTGGCTAATTGGAGCTGACAAGGTCGCAACGACCGTTTGAGATGCATTGGCTGATTGGAGCCGACGAAGAGAAAGACAGAAAATTTTTCAAAATGTCTCTAAGTATGGAAATTGCTTGTCGGTTGAGTTAGTCAAATTCGAGCCAACACATGTCGACTGAGTTTGTCGGAGCGAAGCTGATGCATGTCGTCGTGAAAGGAAGATTCGAGTGGATGGATGTCGGGTGGAAGCTAAAATTTTCATCGACAACAGAGAAAAGACGAAAAAATTTCCAAAAAATTTCTAAGTATGGGCATGTCGGGCGAAATGGAGGAATTTCGTTGATGCATGTTGGGAAAAATGGAATTTTTCTAATGCATGTCGGTTGAGTTGAGCTGACAAAAAGAAAAGAAATGTTTTCCAAAATTTTCTAAGTGTTGGAAAAATCGCCCAAAAAATGGAATTTTTTGTCGATACGTTGGAAGGCTCGATCGGAATAAAACTTTGAAATTTTCTGACACGGCGGAAGGCTCGATTGGAAGAAATTATGAAATTTTTTCGATGCAGAGGAAGGTTCTATCAGAAGAAACCAGTGAATTTTGTTGATACGTCGGCTGAGTTTTTCCGACGCGGATTGGAAAACTTAGGGAGTTTAGGCTGACACATGTTGGGTGGAAGATTGGAATTTTTTCGATATGCCGGAAAGATTGGCAAGTTTTGCCCATCGGAAAAAAATGAAGGAGTTCACTGACACATCAAAAGAAAAAGGTGAATCGAGCTGACATGTCAGAAAACTTTTGGTGAGTTCGTCAATCGGAGGAAAATGGAAAATTCGTCGAAACAAAGAATTTTAGCAGGTTTTTTAGTGGGATCTGCAGGGGTCACAAAGTGAAAAATGGCAGTGAGATTATGCACCAGATTACATGAAAATGGAATATTTATAATAATAAAAAAGACAAGGGGGAAATCCCCCTTGACCCCTATCATCCCCTTGAGACAGTCAGTTAAATATGATAAGAAGATAAAGGGAGAAAATGAAATGTACAAGGACATTTCTATAAAGCATATTCAAGATGGTATTCTGATGGTGAGGGAGTCACCTTGGAAGAAGAAATTATGAAAGTAGAACATCATTCTATTATAGATGAAGGGACACCATATGAATATGGTATTGAGGCACATTTAGATGGTATATCTATGCAGGTTGTGAAGCATGCTTTGAGCAAAGACAAAATTGGACCATTGATAGGGGAATATGTTCACTGTTGTAAAGAAGAACATAACATCATCTTAGAAAAGATGGTATAGAAGAAGGACTAGTTGAACACCTTACGAAATCTTGGGAGAGTTCAGACCAATAGAAGAATGTGTTGAACCTTGTAAGGTTTCCCCATAGGTAAATGAAGAAGCAGGGGAATACCACCAGGCAGGTCATAACTCAACTGTGGTGGAAGTTGAGGATGAGAATGTTGAGCATATTGCTTCTGTTTGGATTGACCCTGGATCGACTCATAGCTATATCACCCTATATTTGTTAAGATGTGCACTTTGAAGAAGTCAAAGCATAGAAGATCATGGTTAGTCCAACTAGCCACTGGAACTAAGAAGAAGGTCAGTGAAGTGGTAAGAGAATGTAAATTGGTCATGGATGGGTTAATCACTTGTGCAGATCTTAATATGTTGCCACTTAGATCCTATGATGTCCTCATTGGAATGGATTGGTTGGAAGCACATAGAGAAAGGCTTGATTGTTACAACAAGACTTTTGAGTGCTTGTATGAAGAAAGCAACCTAAAGGTTGTGAAATTCATTCCAAAAGTGATATCCAGTAGGCAGATTTCAGCAATGCAGTTGAGGAAGTTTTGTGAGAAAGGTTGCAAAGTGTATGCAGCTCATGTTTTGGAGGAAGCAGAGAATGATATTCCTAGGTTGGAGGGTTGTCATGTGTTGCAGGAATTCAGGGATGTTTTTCCTGATAAAGTTCCATGGCTTCCTCCAAAGAGGGACATTAATTTTACCTTTGAGCTTGTGCTAGGTAAAGCACCAGCTTCCAAGACACCCTACAGAGTGAGTACACCAGATATGTTGGAGCTGAAGAAGCAGCTACAAGAGTTGTGGGAAAATAAATATAACAGGCCAAGTGCATCTCCTTGGGGAACACCATTCTTGTATGTGAAAAATAAATATGGTACACTCTGGTTGTGTATTGGTTCAGGCAATTGAACAAGGTAAGAATCAAGGATGAAGATGTTCATAAGACAACCTTCAGGGCAAGGTATGGATCTTATGATGTTGTAGTGGTACCATTTGGTTTCGCAAATGCACCAGCTACATTCATGTGCCTCATGAATAATGTTTTCAATAAGTTTCTGGACATGTTAGTTCTTGTTCTCCTTGATGGAATTCTTATTTAATTTAAGATGAGGAAGAACATGTGGAACATTCGAGGCTGACTTTGAACTTGCTCAGGAAGCATAAGTTGTATGCAAGGTTGAGCAAATGAAACTTCTATGAAGAGAGAAGTCATTATTTGGGTCACATTATCTCATATAAGGAAATCTCTGGAGACCCTGAAAATATTGAGGCCATGATGAGTTGGCCTGCTTTAAGAAAGTTAACAGATGTAAGATCTTTTGTGGGACTTGCAGGGTATTGCAAAAAGCTCACTAAAGAAGATTATGTAGGTAAAGTGGATCCTATGTATAGGATGAGGAATCCTGCATGTGAACTTGTAGTTCCATGAAGAAATGGTCGTTGTGTGTATGGGAATACATATGAGGACTTCTTGAAGACTCGGGTAGAATGACCTGAGCAAAGCAGTATGGTTGTTCCCAATGAAACCCAGGGCAGGAAGCTACCATGTGCTATGAGAAGAATCTCATGACTAAGAACATATTTTCAAAACTTGAGATTGCAAGTTTTTATGTTGACTATGGGAGACGGGGATCTCCTGTGATGGTTTTTAATCATGCTAACATTGGATATGCTTATCTTGCATTGCTTAATGTCTAAGATTTCTTGTTGCTAACTGTGACTGTTTGGCTGATTTAAAATTGTGTCAAGATGACATGTTGTATGTGGATGTCCAGGTTTTGGGAAGCATGTGTAAGTAAGGGATAAGTACTCCCACTTGCAAAATCCAAACAATATAAGGATGGCCTCATGGTTGCAAAAATATGATTTTCTGCAAGAAGCAGAATTGTGAACTCAGATTTTTATTTGACTATCAATGTTATTGATTGTTCGATGTTTGGGAAATCATGCATGCATGAAATAGATTTGAAAATCTATAATTGAAATTTTTATGATGGAATCTCATGCGAACTACATACTTGTATGTAACGTAGGTGAGATGATGGAGGTAGGCCTCTGGAGTACATAGCTTCTCGGAAGGATGTGTTTGGAATACATAAATCGTCGGAAGGATGTACTGGGTGTACATGGTTCCTCGAAAGGATGTAGTGGGTGTACATAGCTTCTGGGAGGAAGGTGTTTGAAATAGGTTTGGAAACCTATGATTGAAATTATTTTAAGATGACATCTCATATAAACTTCATGCTTATATGTAACGCAGGTGAGATGATGAAAATATGTACTAGACGTACATGGCTCCTCGAAAGGATGTACTGGGTGTAGATAGCTTCTCAGAGGGATGTGTTTGAAATAGGTTTGGAACCCTATGATTGAAATTTTTTTATGATGACATCTCACATAAACTGCATGGTTGTAGGTAACGTAGGTGAGATGATGAAAATATGTACTAGGTGTACATGGCTCCTCGGAAGGATATATAGGTGTACATAGCTTCTCGGAGGGATGTTTTTGAATAGGTTTGAAAACCTATGATTGAAATTTTATAATGACATCTGATGTAAACTGCATGTCTGTATGTAACGCAGGTGAGACGGTGAAAAATGTACAAGGAGTACATGGATCCTCTGGAAGGATGTACTTGGGTACATAGCTTCTCCACCTTGCCAGATAGGCACCGATATGCATCACTGGGGACACCCAATGTGTAAGACACCCGGTTAGACTTCTTTCCGCACACATTCACGTCGTAAGGGGACTGTCACGAAAGAGGGGGCTCCATGAAGAGAATAACCCCTAGGTATTATGATGTCTGGAAAGGAAGCGTCTAAGCATTGGTAAGCACTTGGAGGAGGTGATAGGCCCTTAAGCCAGAGCTGTCATTAAGCACCCAAGGAGGTGTTGGGCTCTAATGCGGGGTTGATTGGATCTCAGTTGAGCGATGCTATACAGATAAGTATTGGATTACATGGAAAATCCTGGTTGATTTTATGTAATTACACATGTGCATAAGGATTCAACTAAGAATTTCAAAATCTTGTTAAGAAATAATTCCTGCGAAAATGAATCTAACATGTGAATTAATCTGTTATGGTGCTTGGAAAGGAAGCACTAGAGCAGTGGTGAGCACTGGAAGAGGTGTTAGGCCCATAAGATAAAGCTGCCATTGAGAACCCAAGGAGGTGTTAGGCTATGAAGCAGGGATGACCAGATCTTGGTTGGGGGATGCTATACAGATAAGTGTTTGGTTTACTCATCAAACTTTTGTTATTGTTGATTTTCTGTAAAAAAATACATGAGCATATGATGCCGCCATGATTTTGAAAATATTGTTATAGATTGCATCCTATAGGAATGAATCTGACATATGAATTAAATTCATTGTGGTGTTCGAAAAGGAAGCACCTAGAGGAGGTGCAGGCTCTTAAGTAGAACTGCCATCAGAGCACCCGAAGAGGTTTTGGGCTCAAGAACAGAGCTGTCATACCTCGGTTGTGAGGTATTTTCAGGTGAACTTAGGCTTACATAAAATTGGCTACCCTTTAATGCACACCCAGGTGTGGGGTGGGGCAGGGTTGTAAGCGCCATGGTTGTATAAAGCCCAGTCGGACACCTGTGGAACCAAAAGAAGATACTTATGCATATGAGTATTTGGTTCACTTGGAAACTTTTTGTTTATTTTATGTCAATATACATGTGCATGTGATTCATCTATGATTTTGGAAAATCTTGTGAATATTGACATGGGAAGTGACCCATTGCTTGGGGCTTGTGCATAGGTATTGCTGGTTGCCAAAGACATTGGAAATGTTCCAAGATGAGGAGAAGGATTCTCCAAGACCTAGAAAAGATTCGATGGTGTGTACTAATGCATGCAATCAAGGACTTGGAGAAGTTCGTATGCAAAACAACCACCAAGTGGACGCAAGGAGGAGTTCCAAATCGTACCATTGGACAGGTAAAGGTGCAGAGGAAGCACGACGGTCCTTACATGGCTACATGGGAACTAGAGGATTCCATGCGATTGGCACACCCAGTTTTGGTTCAATTTTCCAAAGAACTGAGGGCAATGCTAGTGTAGCAATTGTTAAATTTTTGTAAAGGACTAAGGACAGTGTTGTTGAAGGCGAAGGGGAATGTAACACCCCAGTTTTTACCCCATGGTATTAAGTTGCATATGATGTAAATATTGTATTAAATCGTGGTGTGCAGCTCAAAGCAAAGGCTCCGCCATGGATTTAGTGTTGTATGTTTCAGTAATTAAAATCGGTGTCGATGGTTTATGTGCTAGCTAGGAACAATATGTTTTTAGACATCATGTAAAATGAAAATTAATAAAAGTGCCACAACCATCTATGCGGCGCAACGTTAAAGATATGGGGGCATGATTTCACAAGGAATAGGGAGGGGGGAATAATCAAACCCTTGAGCCAAGGGGGAAAAGGAAAATGTCTAAAGGGAAAACCCATAAAGTGGTAAACTACCCATTTTGTCCTTTTGTGCCCAGTCATCTAGAAGTTGGTTGAGAAAGTTATTGCATGGGAATGGGAAAAGCATGGGGGTCAATTTCGAATTGGACAGAGCACCCATTTTAGAAAAACGTGTTTTGACTTAATGGGAAACTAAGAACCCAAAAATTGCTCACTCACCCATTATGCATTCACGTGGAGGCTCTCTCACGCAGGGAAAAAGCTTAAAGGGCTCTCTCGTTCATGTTTTTGGTCTACTATGTGTTTCCTTCACATTTGGGGGCAGTTTTCTTCAATTTTCCCATGGATGGGAGGTCATTTTGGAAACGCTCAAGGGCTGGGCTCTCTCCTTGACGTTTTTTGTTGTGTGTTCCCCATTACCCGGCTGGGAAAATCCATTGTTTTGGTTGCACAATGAATGGAAGAAAAGACCCACGAGTTTTGGGTTTTATTGGGGTTGTTTTGGCCACGTGAAGCCCATAAACGTTTCTGAGTTCGAATCCATGAGATGGGGATTTGTAAGGGTCAATTTTGCCTATGTGAATCCATTGAATCGTTGTTGAATTCGGATTTCTCACCCAGGGGTTGATTTTCCCATTCACCAAATCATTTTTGGTTGAAAAGTGTTTCCTTCATACCCAGCATCTACATTTTGTTGTTGTGGGTGTCCTTGTGATGGCTTGGTAGAGTAAGTCCAAGAAATCCATTTGTTAGATGGATTCCCGTGTTTGATTAGCAGGTTGGTTTGGCTAGGTAAGTCCAAGGAACCATCTGTTAATTGGTTGGCTATTTGTTTGATGAAAAGTTTGGCTTGGCTGAGTAAACCCAAGGAATCCCCATGTTATTGGTTGTTGCTTTAGCAGCTTGTGAAACCCAATTCTGTATTGGCTTGGCTGGACAGTCTATGAAACCTAACAGTGTGTTGGATTGACTGTGGATGCATGGTTTTGACTATGTGTGAGCCTGTTGTTGTTCCCTAGTTCCTTGTGGAATCATGCCAAGCTAGAGGGTGGAAGTGCTACTGAGAGATTGATGAGCACACTGGCCTATGGTTGGGTGGAACGTTGCAACGACGTAGCTAGCTGAGGGCCAGCTTCTTTTCAAGATAAGTATTTGTGTGCTTAATCTTTGCAAACTATTTGTTTTATGAATTAATATGAACATGTTGAATGCTTGAATGAATGTGTTTTTCTTCCATTGTTTATTTCATGTATAATGCATCTATGTATGTTTTTAATTCAATGCGTTTTTAATTACCATGTTCATGGGGCTAGATTGCCCGTTTGATAGCAGCAGCAGCCTAGTTGCATCCTCTCCATTGTCGGTATGAGGGGTGGGGACATGACAACTGGCATACTTCATACCAATGGATTTGTTAATGAATCATTCTATTCATTGACATATAATTTATAGGTTTTTGAGTTCATATGATAATTCTTTTTTTATTTTCTTTCTAAGCTCACACTTAAAAAGCATGTCCACAACTTCGAATCATCACAAAGAAAAATCAACAACATAAACGTACACAACCAAAAAACTAAAAAAATAGGCCCCACATCAATGCATCGCTTTCAAAAGGGTATTTTTTGTTTTTTCGATTTTTGTAACCAGTAAAAAACATTGCGTGCACACACATGTACAAAATGCGATTAAAATTTTCAATGGTCAATTTCGAAAATTAATAAAAAATATAATTTTCCAAAACAAATTAAAAATAATATGTGTGCCCCATTGCATTCTGTGTATAGAATATGTTCATATAATTTTTTTCAGAAAATATGCTTTATCACTAAATTATTTTACACACACATAAGCCACTTGTTAACTTTCCCTAAAATTTACAACAACAAACATATCATTAAATGTAATTTTGGCATATTAAATATTATTGTTATTTTTTAGCCCGTGGGCATAGAATAGATGGGGAATGGGTGTATTGCAAAGGCACTTCTTGTGTAAGGTCATCGGTTCGAACTTCGTAGGTACTAGATTACCAAAAACAATTATTATTATTAAAAGAAATAAAGGTGGAAAGACAACATAATTCCCTACGATTTGTTTTTTTTTTGTTATATGTCGGAATCCACAAAACATATATGAGTTTTGAGATCTTTAGTTTAATAAATGAGTGAAAAAATGAATTTTCCCCATCACTTTTATCCAAAAAAGTGTTACCCATCTTCATGGATTCACCCATACTTTTTTTTTTATGTAAAAAACTTGCAATGTATTAATCAATAGATCACATTTTAACATAGATCATAAATGATCATACAGCTAGACGTATCCGGTTTGGTATGTTGACCAAAAATACCTCAACCAAGCACCATTGAAAAAAACTTTCATGGTCCTCCAATACACATATAATTTTGAAATTCTACCTCCCTAAGTAAACAGTAAAATGAATTCCACCATTGAAGTTGTAAATGGAACAAAAAAGATACATAAAATTGCCAAAAAAATCTATTCGCCCAAGAAAAAAGGATAAAAAGGATTTATCCTTCCTTCAGTAGATAAAAAAACTAAGGAACTTAACTATGGTATAAATCAAGGTAATAGGATTCACCCATACTTTTTCTTAGTAAATCTGAAAATGGTATTAAACTACTGAAACAAAGTTTATATCAACCTTTACATCACGAACATAGTTTTGGGGTGGTCTGAAACAGAGGAACCACCACCCCAACCACTCAATACTATGGACTTGTCTTACAAAAATATGGCAAAAAAACCCATCAACCGATGAGGGCCAAACAATAGACATAAAATTCATGTTGGTATTCTTCAAAGACACATTAACCAGTAGTCTAGAAAGCAAATTAAAACATATAAACTGAAAATCAGAGGTGGAACCAGTGGTGGGTCGAGTCGGCTTCAGGGTCTTCATCAACAACAAGCTAAGGGGGAGGAATCTCCTCTATGATGGGGCATCCCCCCTAGAAATATTCATCAGCCTTAATGTCTGGTTGCTTAGAAAGAAGAGGAGAAGTTTTTTGGACAGGTACCTCAGTTTTGCGGGTGTGCTTGTTGATCAAAGGCGTGATAGTGGAAGGAACGGGGAATGGAGCATTCATTGTTGTAGCCATAGCAGGAACCGAGCTCCTTCCAGTGACACTAACGATCCCCTGTAACCACCCTGTAACATTGTTACTTCCACATTCAGTGTTTCCTGTAGTGAAAATCCCAATGGCTAAGCATTTCCAAGCGAAAGTCGTGTCCAACCTATTGAGTTCGGTGTCCAGCTCAATCAGTTTGGTCTTCGCATAAAGCACCAAAGTTGTGTGTGTAGTTCCAATTGCTCACCATTTCCTCCATTATAGTGTCCATCATATTTTTGATGAGCCAATAATGATTAATTTGGTCACCCCCTCTACCTCTAGCCAATTCCTCAGTAACCAGGCGAGCTTCCCATTCATCAATCAGGACTCTCATCGACATGGAGACATCAGTTTCATAACCTTCTTCCATCATCGTGCTCATGTCGCATTGTGCACGACCACGACCACTACTAGCACGGAGAGGGGTACCACATTGTCGCGACATGATGAGAAAAAAAAATACTATTGCAGGTTCATGTTTGAACCCTTACTAACCAAAGCCCACGGTCTTGATTATTGATGCAGGTGAAAACTTGGCTTCAAAGAGAACCAAGTGGGCGTACCAGAACTGAAATGGGAAGAATCTCTGCTAATAACTAGACCCCGAGGTCTTAACTGTTGATGCAGGTAAAGAATCAGCTTCGAGGTAAACCAGGTTGGCATACCAAACCCGAGTTGGGATGAATCTTTTCTAACGAAACATAGGAGTAGGAGAATGAGGCAAGGGGCCTGCCATTCAAAATCCTTAATCCTGCCGGCCACGCGAATAAGCTCAGAGGCCATCAAAGGAGAATTAATGCATGGGTGGCTCTTCCAACCCCAGACATGACTATGAAGTGGCTCTTCCAACGCCAGATGCGACTGTGAAGTGGCTCTTTCATCACTCGACAAGATCGATTGAGCATCGTCGGATTGAGGTATTCACTATTGAACCCTTTCGTCGTCGTCAGCTAGGGTAACCGCTTCCGCATAGTGAATGCACTTTAAATTCCACGTAGGGGGAGGTAAAGAGGGTCCAACATGCAGGGTGCCACGTTGTCGTCTCACGGACCGAAGCACCCAATGCTGTCAGTCAAACAAGAGGCACCTGCATCCAAATAAGATTCACCCCTACTTAATGTAAAAAAAATTAATTAAAATGAAAAATGATAGACTTCTTATCACTATTCCAAACAAACATTAATAAAAATCATTCAAAACGTAATTTAAAGAGGTTGGACCATAAATGCACCCTCTTGCTTAAATATGATGGAGATGGACACCTACAAAATATAAACATGGTTTAAAGTTGTATCATAAATTAGTGTAAAAGGAAAAGAGTAAACGAAATGAAGTAATTACTATTAGAAATCATTAATTATTTCAAAAGCTAATTAATTAAATTTTTAAACACTAATTAGTTAAATTTAAAAAGTTTAAAAGACAAAGAGAAAAGTTAAATTTAATTATTTCAAAGGTTAATTAATTAAATTTTTAAACACTAATTAGTTAAAATTAAGACAAAGAGAAAAGTTAAATTTAAAAAGTTTAAAAGGAAAAGAGAAAATGAAATGAAGTACTAGAAGATAGAAATTATTTCAATTTAACTTTTCTCTTTGTCTTTTAAACTTTTTAAATTTAACTAATTAGTGTTTAAAAATTTAATTAATTAAATTTTTAAACACTAATTAGTTAAATTTAAGACAAAGAGAAAAGTTAAATTTAAAAAGTTTAAAAGGAAAAGAGAAAATGAAATGAAGTACTAGAAGATAGAAACTTATCTCATTATTGCGAGATTAAAATAAATAAATCTTTCAAATACTAATTAATTAAATGTTATAAATTAGTAAAATGGTACTAGATGATAAATATAATAATAAGTTATTTAAATATATTTTAAAATAATAATAATAATAAAAAATCAAAACAAACTGAAAAGAAAGTTATTACTATTTTAAGAAACACCTTGCACACATGTATTTTGAAATAAAATTAGTATTTACTACTAGTTTTTGTGAGAGAATATTTAGAGTCATATATAGGAATGTATAAGAAATAAATATATACAAAAATTTAAAAACTTAATTTTTCAAGTCATATATATGTGAATGTATAAGAAATAAATATATACAAAAATTTAAAATATTATAAAAAAATATGTATTGAATTAGGAAAAATATAAATATAATTATGAAATAAAATTATATTAAATGTTATTTATTTAAGAAATTTTAATTATGTTTTTTTAAAGACTTTTTACAATTATATATTGAATTTATCAGAAATAAATATATACAACGATTAAAAAATGAACTTAATTATATTGAATTTATAAGAAATAAATATATACAAAGATTAAAATATAAACTTATAAAAAAATGTATTAAATTAGAAAATATAAATACAATTATGAAATAAAATTATATTTTACTCATTGTTAAAGATATTATAACATAAAAAATTCAAAAAAAATCATTATAAATATATGATGGTTAAATTATTTTGTTTTAATAGTATTATATTTTTATTTTTTATTTTTTATAATAAATAAAAATAAAACAAATATTTTATTAAATTTAATAATTCAAAATATTAGAATAAGTAAAATTTTGGAAAAAGAACATTAATGATTTTATATGAGATTTGAGTAGCCATAAAGAGGTTTTTTTTTTTTAAATGTCATAGATACACTTATGTGATGTCTTGCATACATCCACAAATTTTAATTTTAATTTAAAATAGTTTTTACAATTATGATCTTCTTAATTTTTTAACTTGTTATAATGATAATTTAGAAATGATTTTCTTAAAAATTTAGAAGAATAAAAAGACAATAAAACAAATCAAATAAGTTCTTGATTTTAATGAGCTTTCCTAATAACTATTATTATTATTATTTTGTTTATAATTTTAATAACAATAATGACGAAAATTAACATCTATTTAGAACAATTTTGGTTTATCCTAAAAGTAAAGGAATAATAGGTTGCTTTCAAGTCTCATTTCAATTATGTGGATCTTCTTCACTTAAAAAAGTTTGAACATTGTTTTTATATATTTATTTTGCTTTTGATTTTGTGTCATTTAGAATTGTTTGAACATTAAGGCATTGCTTTGCATTTAGTATCTTTAATGTAATTTTATGTAGGATTTAGTGAAGTTTGAGTATTATTTTTAAAATAACATTTAATATAAGATTTAGTATTTTTAATGTAAGTTTATATACTATTTAATGAAGTTTGAGCATTATTTTTTAAATGACATTTAATATATTTAATATAAGATATTGTATGTATAGTATTTAGTGTTTTTAGTATAAAAAAAACATAATTTAAAGATTTTTTTTTAAGATATGAATTTTTTTTTTTTTAATAATTTCACTCAAGTTTCAACATTTAAAGCGTTTCTTTTAGAACATTTAATAATTTTAATGCAATTTTTATGTGAAGTTTGAACATTTTTTGTTAATAAAATTTAATGCACTATAAAATTTAGAGAAGTTTTAACTTTAAGACACTAAGGGTTCTTTAATGAAATTTTATGTCAGATTTAAAGAAATTTTGAAGATGTTCTTTGCTTTTATGTTATATATAGTATTTTTAAAGCAATTTTACCATAATTAATGAGGTTTTAAAATCACTAGGTTTTAAACTTTAAAGCGTTGTTTCTATAACATTTAGTATTTTTAATTCAATTTAATGTCTTATTTAAGGACGATTGAACATTTCTTTGATGACATTTAGGGTTTCCAATACAATGATTTAGAAAAATTTGAACATTTAAAACATTACATTCAGTGTTGCAGTTTTATGCCAGATATAAGGAATTTAAAAGATTTTCTTTATTCACAAATTTATCATTAATGTCAAGGATGGTCGGCTGCGATATGCAAGTCCTTTCCTCACGAAGAAAACTTGAAGTCACATTGTGTTACGACAATTTTCATGTTCAAATTTATATTAAGAGAACGGGAAAAGATTATATTACGAAGGATTAGAGCAAAATCTAGTCTAATTGATGGAAGGAAAAGAAGTATAGTGATTTGTATTTTTATATAATTTTAAAGCGAATGCATTTTTTCCACGTGTTATTTTATTTTATTTTTCTTACATTCTTATTTACTATCAAAGGGTTAACTACTCTATTGTTTTCCTCAAGCTTACTAAAATATAAATCAAATCAGAATATATTATATGATCCAATTCTTTAGCATTTTTTTTATTAAGACAGCACTCTTGGTAATAATTGATGGCAAATTTCATCTTTCCAAAGAGTAATTAAAAGCATAGATAGAGCTATTTTTTAGTCAAATACATACTTATACCTAAGTTTTCAAGGCACAAATAAAGCAGAAATCCACAAGCAATGCCACAAACCAAAAACTGATTCACGCATAAGGGAACTACCATTTCCAAATAAAGCAGCTCTCCAATAGAGCTTGATCAGGAATTGATCAAGATTTTGCTCCTCCACAAAGCTCTAACGGCCTCTAGCAAATCTACAACCCCCAAAATGTGCTTAATTGTCTCCAATCTTTGTCACCCTAGGCACAAACCTTCCAAAAGGCCAAGCGTAGCCAACTTGGCCTTGGCTGGGAGCCCCTAGTAAATCACCAGTGAAGCAAGCATACGCAACTTGTTGGAAAGCCGCACCAATCAAACATCATGCATCCTACAAAGCCACCAAGCCTATAGATCTTATGATACCCATCTCGCTTTGAGTACTACCAAGAAGGGGTGTCTCTGATGACAAACTAAATACATATGACAAAAATCATAAAGTAACAATTATGTGCCAACAATCCACTTCCAAACGCTCTATAAGGGCCCAAGTATTACAATGTTCATCATAAACAAATCAAGCTCTGAAAGGAAGGAATGCAACTCCATGATCGAGGGGTGATCCGAGGCCAACAACCTAAATTCCTGAGCAAGTGGTCTTCACTCCTTCCATGAGTGGGCCTCAGAGTCCCAGAGGTATCACCAATGAAAGATACCCTTCTAACTCACTCGACTTGCCCAAAACTGTAACAATACAAACTATATTATCTTGCCCAAGTCTAGATCAGGTAGGCAGCAATGTCCCACCTAGCTCTACTTTCTTCCCATTGACGGCAAACCAATCTAGCCATCGATTTCAAAGCCACCCAAATACTCCTAAAGAGAATAGAGCCCCCAACTTGAAACAAAGAGGTGAATAGATGAAGTCACATCAACCAAACCTACCACACACCTTGCCTAAATGTTGTGCTAACATAATATGGCGCCTAAAGAGAACCTACTAAGGTGTTGGACCCTCAAGACACCACACCACCCACTTGGCAACCAAAATACTACACTATGCTACCGCATCAATCAATCCTAACCATCCTCATCCTTCAGAAGCGTGCAGACATACCATGCAACTGGGGGAAGACTTCTTCCCCTCCATACTTTGACCAAAGATAGGATCTCAAAATCTACTCAAGCCGTTTGAATTGAGGCCTACTAGAAAACCAACACAACACATAATACACATGTGTGGCATGAAGAATGCACCCAACAACCATCATCTTCCTTGCAAAGGGGAGATCCTTATGATACCATACATGCATCTTGCTCAACATCCTCTAAAGGCATGAATCCCACACAGATATTGGAGATAAGCATGTCCCAAAAGGATTAGCAAGATACCGCACAATCATCCCTAGGTGAATAAATGACCAGGCCTCAAGAATCCAAGCTAGGGACAAGTTAACTTCAAACAACCAAAAATTTGTTTTGTGAGGGCTAACAATGGCTCCAGAAGCCTTGCAAAAGGTATCGGAGACTTAATCAAGAGATTATTAAGTTGATCGCTAGCAAGAATGGGGCATGTGATTCCACTGGTCTGTAGCATACAAGCTTATGGCCAAGGTTTTGGCTATAAGGGTGTGGCCATTGTCCATGTATGTTGCGCAGTAGCAGGAGCATACAACTTTTGTGTAGGGGATATTCATTTTGGACATGGTAGTTTCAACTTTGGAGGTTATCGAGGGGAACCAACAATAAGGCGTGTTCCCTTGTTTGAATATCCTTAATACAAATAGCATGACCCATTTGATAACATGGGAATTTTTCTTAATAGACTATCAATGTCAATAAAGAATTGGTTCTTAATAGAGAATTGATTGGATGTTAAAAATTTTAAAAAGAATGGTTAGTTTAAATAACAAGAGCCATGATCTAGCAATGTCCCTAACTCTAGCAATTGCTTTTGGAGGAGAGAAAATTTGCAATTGCAACGAAATATTATGAGTTGTAGTTGCTAAGTTGAGATTTGCTCTATTGTGAAACCCAACTATTGGGCTTTGATGAAAAGGCTTCCACGCCTAAGACCATAAAAACACTAAATCAACATAATAAAAAAATTTGAATAATTATCCAATATTATTATTTATATAATAAATGTTGATCTCTTTTAACAAATAATATTCATTACACTATCCAATTTAACACTATCCAATTTATTTGGCATCCTACACTTTATGTTTACAATTTATATTAAATTTTTGCTATAAAAATAACTTTTTAACTTGTGATTATTAAATATAAATTAAAAGCACAATTTTGAATAAAGAACTCACTCACTTTAAGTATCCAACGATTATTGTGACCCATTATTATTATAATTTATTGATAATATCAAAAGTGAGTGGTAAGTTTAAGTAATGACCCTCCTTTTAGATTTGACCATATTGAGTCTCGTGGCCTTTGTTTCTATGACCCCGGTGACACATGTGCTTTCTCATGATAAGACAACAACTCTTGGGTCATGTATATCGTTAACTTTATCAATGAAATAATAAATAGTGATTTTAGATCATGGCATTTTTGCATCAATATCATTGAGTAAGAAATTTATCTAAGTTTAAATCATTAAAGTAAATTAATGGAAGGAAAGCAAATATAAAATTGCTAAGCAATTTTAATAATGGAAGTTTAATTAGTGTCGGATCTTTTCATTATTGCGGAGTAATAATGGAAGTCTCAAAATTTCTCACAAGTTAAAATATATTAAGTACATTAATTGATATCCTTATTTCACATTAACTAATTTCAAATTTATAATTAGTCTTTTAATTTGTAAACTAATTTGATTAGATTAACTTATAAAGTAGAGTGATATCTAAAATTTCAAATATCTCACAATATCAATATGAATGGAAAATAGAGTAATTGATATCATTATTTCATTAAAATGTTTTTCAAACTCAGTCTTGATGGATGATGACCCAAAAAACCTCAACCATTTATAATTTTTTTTATAACCCAAGCCAAGCACATGATAAGAGTGCGTTGGGAGCGCATGTAACTAGCAACATGGAATAGTAAATGTAGTATGAATTGGGGCTGTACATAGTTGGTTTTCAAATGTTTCAATTCCGGCTAATCTAAATTTCAGTCAATAATGGGTTAATACTACAAGATTTATCTTAAAGCAATACAATACATTTTGGTGAATGCAAGATTTATCTCAAAACAATACAATACATTTTGGTAAATGCATATTGTTATTAATGAATGTGAAAAACAAAGTTTAATATGTTTAAAATTCAATAATGTATGTCTAAGTATATATCTTTAAATATAAAAAGTAAAGCTTCCATATTTTTTTGTGGATAACCTTTAGAAATCCATAATCCTCCTTCCCTTCACTAAAATTAATATGATAGGATTTGGTATAGTAGAATGGTTTTGGTTTTTGCCTTGGAAGGAAGGCGCATACAAATTGTATGTTGAGCGCGTGAGCCCATGTATGTATATATGTATTTATATATGCTCTTATAGTGTTGAAGTGTGATATTTCTCATGATTGATGAGGCTCGAAGTGAAACATTATTTTCATTTGCAAGTTATTATGTTCAGTATTATTGGACTAAGGAATGAAGGCTTTAAGAAATCCTTGATGTAGAAGGAAATAACTCTCTAGCTAGTTTTAACGTTGAACTCTTTTCAATTCAATTCTTCACCCTCATAAGTTTTAAATGACTAACCTCCATGCACTTGGTTGAGAGTACATAACCATATACCATGATATTTTAGTATAGGATTTTTAATGAACCTATCAATAGGTTGGTCTTGTAGAGAGCTTAGTATTCTATTAATATTTCTATTTTTTTAAAGAGGGTTACAAATAGTTGGATTATGTATTTAAATAACTTACTCAACTTATGGTATACCTTGAATATCTAAATGGTATTTATACCCTAGAAAGGTTAAAATATCAAATCCTACAAAATTAGAGGATATTTCAACTCAAAATGGGCCTCCTAAGGAAAATTAATAAAATAATATTTATTAATTTTGCACGAAGAAAAGAAAAAAATACTTTTTTGTTCGTATTTTCGACATATCTCCTTGTGTTTTTACTCAAATTTTGATCGGGAGAGCTCGTTGGCTGCGGAATTAAATTCGGCATCCAACGAGTAGCCACTCGGCATACTTTTGTTGGGCCGCACTACCCTAAAAACAAGAAATACCTGAAAAATGTGATGATGATGTCATCATCAAATTTTTTTCAGGCATTTCTTGTTTTGGGGGTAGCAGGGCCCATCAAAAGTATGTCGAGTGGGTACTCGTTGGATGCAGAATTTAATTCTCCATCCAACGAACTCTCCTAATCGAATTTTGAGTAAAAACAAAGGGAGGTATGTTGAAAATATGAACAAAAAAAGTAGTTTTTTTATGATACCTATCCCCAAATTTATATTAAAAATTTGTTTAAGAGGTGCTCCCTTTTTAAATTTTAAAGATTTTTTATTGGCTAATACATGATGACATGGAATTTGTATTATTTTTGGAATGCCCATTTTAAATTGAAATTTCCTCTAATGTATGGTGCTCTTATAATAAAGATTGGTTTTTCGTCACGTTATTTATTAGGAGAAAATTGTGGGTTTAATGGTTAAAGGTTTGGAGATCGAACTCTAACCTTTTAAATAGCAAAAGCTAAATTTTGGGATTCAAACTCTCGGTAAAAGTATATGGATATTTAGTTTCACTTGGTAATTTCAAACAAAAGAGGATGGATGAACATAATATCTTGTATTAAGATTGGAACTACATGTGAGTTATTTACCTTCATGTGGAGAAGGGATTTCTAAGCTTAGCTGCAAAATTCATTAAGGAGTTGCATCACGTGTGTTGCGGATTGTAACCCTTTTGAATATTGATGAATAACTAAAAGATGATCATAAATTTGGTGGACGTCCCCAAGGTTGGGGTGAACCACGTACATCGATGTCTCTCTTTTTCATTTACATCTTATGTGTCTTATTTCTGTAAATTGACCCAAGTTATTGATCTGTTATCCGGGATTGCTAAAATAATAATCGTTTCTTTACATAGGGAATGGGTTATGAATCTTGTTAATATCATTATTAAGACCTTGAAACATTTGATTGTTCAAGTTATAAGAGAAACTAAAATAATAGTATTGTGTGATCATTTAAGAATGATGGATGATAGATGATAATTGTTGCGGTTTATGGATATATCAGTTTATGAATATAAAATTTGATCTCAGAGTCGTTGATATTGATCTATGGCGGTTTCCATTTCCTGCGACTGTTCTTATTATGATTTTCGTGTGTCTGTAAATTACTAAAATGTAGACCATGTATTTTTAGTAGTTTCCAATGCTGCAAGTTGGACATAGTATGTACCTAGGATCAGTATTAGATATGGTTCTATAGTTGTTAAAGACTATATTTTAGGAGTGACCTCTTGTAATTTTGGAATATGTTTACAGCAAAAAGGTTTTCTATCTTAATGGAAAACCTTACAAAGAGGGAAAATAGTAATTGGAGAGTATTCTCGGGGGAAGAGATTGGCGGTGAATGTGCCACGAAATTGTAAATCTTCTTTTGATAAAATAATATAATGACTAACAAGCTTTGGTGGACATAGCCTCATGGATGGGGTGAACCACGTATATGATGTCTCTCTTTTTGTTCTATGTTTTTATGTTTTCATATAGTCATTTTCATGACGGTATTTGATTTATGGATGATGCATAATAAATGTTTATTATACATTATCTTTATTGGTACAACAGTTTATGAAAAAAACTCACAAGAATACAGTTAAAGGAATATATTTCATGGAGGAAAGATATTTGGATAGTTAAATGATTCAATACCTTTTGTTTAACATTTTGATTTCGATATCTTGAATTTTAGGTAAGTAATTAACAATTTGTAAGATCTTACTACCATGGCATTTGATTAGGGTAAAGTGTTAGTAATGTTTACAATGTGAGAAAGATGAAGTAAAATAATGAGAACTTGTGATGTTAGTCTTCTAATGTATTAGTTTTTACAATTATGTGAATTCACACTCTCAAGAGACTAACATGGGTGACTTGTTGGTTATAGTAAAAGTGAAAAAAATTCCACCATTTTCTCAGATTTTACATTGGGAAATTTCGGGTATGTTACAAATGGTATCAGATCTCAAGTTGCAACACTTTGGCCTTTATGGGAAGAACGCAAATCAGAAGGTACAAGTTGGATAAAATAATGATTGGGTGGAAACATATTATGTAAAGAAATAAGGTAAATATCGAGGAAGACTTGTAGTCTCGTACTACGAGTCGTTTTTATTCTAAGGGATGAACTGTAAGTATATAACTAATCCATGTTGAACTCACCAATGTGACCATTAGAATGCAGATTAAAGCAAGTAGAAAATAAAATAATTATTTATTTTATATATGTCTTTATCCTTGTCATGATGAATGCACGATAAATTTTGAAATTCATTTAGTATGAGATTCAATGACGAAGGAAAACTAACCTTGCATCTTTTGCGTGCTGGGAAGTAAATGAGGGTCGCAAAGTTCCTTCGAAAACCTATGGATGGACGAGGATTGCACTCGAACTAGAGTGACCAGTTGGTCATCTAAAACAAGATAAGTACCATTTTCGATTTTTAATTATAAACATGATTCCTATAAAGATAAATTTGGTTAAGCATTATCAAAAAGGGCCTTATAATATTGTTAAATGCGTCGTGCATAGATTCATTACAATATAGTGTTGTGGACTACTAAATACTATGTTATCCTTTGGGAATTCAAGAGGAATAATTCAGATGCCAATTAAACTAATACAAGAAAAAACCGTAAGAAGAAAGATCTAGACGTTATAACCACAACAAACCTTACAAAAATATTAAAAAAGAGGACAACCATTATTCTTTAGTCATATTGCCTATCCCTTGTATCTCAAGTATTTTGAATAATAATCCATGACAAATTGGAAGTGTCAGATCAAAGGAAAACTATGTGTCATTAGAAAAATGCATTTTGTCATAAAACATGGTTATCACATCAGTAGGAAAAGCATGGTGTTAATGATGTATATTTACAAGAGACATTAAACATTGATTAATAAGAATTGCGGTTACAATTTCAAAGTGTCCTTAATGTTTTATGAAGCATCTCCTTAACTTTCAATGCTAAGTGATAACACTTCCTTTTTCAGATGTGATTAAAAATGTTGATTGAAAACATAGTAAAGTATCTTATTAGAAGTACTCATTGTATGTATAGACAATCATTGAAAATTCAGGACAAGAGATGTATGACTACTTAATATTTAGTTTGAATAAAATATCGACGCATTTTGTTGTATAAGGATTAATGGTGTTGTAAAAGTAAGTGACCAAATAGAACATATTTGGAATTGATTATTAGAGTTAAAACCACTTATGGGTAAGTGGCGAGTTTAGTCTTATTAACTTGGCATGGGTATATGATTATATGAAAAGCTAAGAGAAAGTCTTCTATGACTAAAATA
Organism: Pseudotsuga menziesii; assembly: GCA_001517045.1. Classification (NCBI taxonomy): domain Eukaryota; kingdom Viridiplantae; phylum Streptophyta; class Pinopsida; order Pinales; family Pinaceae; genus Pseudotsuga; species Pseudotsuga menziesii. The sequence continues at coordinate 432,082 of LPNX010024789.1, read as the reverse complement.
TTCACCTTATGACTATGTTATGAAATGTTGTGCTAACAAATAGTTTTGGATACAATTAGTATTTTCTATGACGTTATGAAAAACTTGAACATTGGAATTGTTCATTGTTGTAGTTGAGTATTAACAAAGGAAGCTCAATTGAAAGTTGAGTTACGATGATAGAGGCATGTACTTTGGCAATTGTACATATACAGATCAAATAAAATGAATATAAGTTATGTTAAAAGTGCACAGGTATAAATACCAATATTATATCATTGTTATGCAAGGAATGGGGTGATTCAAATCATTATATTGCACTTATGAATTTTAATTAGGCAAGAAATCGATTGCTTATGCCTATTGAATAAAGATAACATATAAAGTTGATTGAAATTGTTTATCGGTGGGAACCGTTACATGAAATGGTAATTGTTATACAATTTGATATTGTGACTAACTGTTCATGGTGAATTTTAGGCATCACGGACTTGGTTATGGCAATAATATAGAGAGCCATGATGGGAACCAAAGTTCCATGACTGCAACCAAATGACATGAGAGACATTTGGCACATGTGAAACTAAAAATAAAAATGTACAGGACGTACATGTTTACATATATGTACATGAGGTACATGTTTCCCCCCAGCCAGCTAAGCACCAGCATGCATCCTAGGGATTCCTAGTTGTAAGACATATGGTTAGACTTCTTTCCAGACGAATTTATGTTGTAAGAGACTATCATGTGAGTAGGGGCTCCATGAAGAACATCTGGGTATCATGGTGTTGGGAAAGGAAGCGCTTGAGCTCGGTGAAGCACCCTAAATAGCATAGGTAGGAGATATGCCCAAGAACGAGTATCGACCTCGTGTTGGGTAGCTTGGATTAGTACATAGAGTACTGTTGGCGCTGTGTTTGTTTGGATGGAGGGAATCCAAGAGGAACCGAAAGGTATTTAATAATACTTGTAAGAAGTATATGTGTTTTCATTCCTATGAGGTAATGTGCTTATCTATCGATAATTAAAGTAAACATGAATACTTGAACCATTATAAATCCTAAAATTAAATAGGGTTGGATTATTTATTTATGCCTAAATGGTTGAAATTGATCATAGTAGACATACAGTGGTATGTTTCGTATTTTGGGTTAGTGGCCTAAAAACACGTGATGGAATCCTGTTAATCTAAAGGATTAAGTGTGCATGAAGAATTTCCATAAAAGTGACACTCTAAAAGAGGACGAGTAAAACATGTTTTTACTTATGCAATATTATGTTGAAATTAGAAGTATGTATGAATATGATGATATTCTGGGTAGACGTTGTGATGCCTTACAGAGTACAGTTTATGAATGATAAAAGCTAGTGGGAATCACAAAGGATTGAAGATGATCAAAGCAAAGCTGAAAAAACATTGCGAAATATATATTGGGAAAATTCATTTCAGTGGACTCCTCCTTTAAGGAAAGTGGTTTCAAGACAATGGTCATGGTACTAGTAGAAATTCTCAAAGGAGGGGTTGGTAGAGAGTGGATATAGAGCTCGAATTCATAATGTATATAAAAATTTTAGATTATCGTAATGTTCCTTTCAAATGAATTTGGAGTCATGTGCAAGTTCAAACTGTCAAATATTGTGCAAAGGCATTTTACAAGAAGATCGGAGGAGAAGTCTAAAAGGAGGATGTCTCCCTTGATCCCATAGTAGAAAATCTAGAAGTAGAACAATATAGTTTATATAAGGATAGATCTAATCATGTCTGAGTAGATTATCAAAAGGCTTCAATGTTTAAGGTTCAAAATTCCATAGAACTTGATCTACTGGAACAAGCTTAGGATAGGCCAGACATCTTAAAGGAGGAGGTTCCATAATCAAAGGTAGTGGACTAAAATAAATCTAGGGTTTTGTGCAAAGTAAAAGGTTTGTTCCAATTAGATTATCCTCCTTATAACAATAGTAAAAATGTTAATAGTGCTTTGGGGTTTGGGACTTCTAGAAAAAACTTTTTGAATTTAGTTATAAGCCTTAAAGGATCATCCTTGGAAAATAATGAAATGGGGAATCTATCTACTAAATAATAATAATAATGATATTTTAACATCGCAGCCTCCCTAGACACTGACTATTAAATTCTATGGAGGTCTACATACCCTACCCCACTCCAAATTTGAATGTGTGGCCTCCTTGAAGAAAACTCATGTTCTTAACAATTAGGCCCACTAATAGTAAATATCCTTTATCTCCTGGTGATAATGATATTTCTAAGTATTTTTATGCTTCTAGGGAAGATTCCATGGTTAGGATTTTGTACAGATCTGAACTCTTAAAAGAGGGTCAGAAACCCTCTTGTTGTTGTCGTCTTGGACCAAGGAAGAAAAGAAGGGGGATCAAGGTTTGGGGGATTGGGTAGTTATGGCATGAAATCCAAATGTAATAAGAAAATATGGGGGATCAATGTAATGCACCTTCAACTATAACACACAAGAGTAGGGATTGGTTGTTTAGCAATTCATTGTTAAAAGTTGTATATAAATCAATTATCAACCATGGAAGACATTTTCAAATAAATACTTCCTCCTAGTTACTAGGATAGAGATTAAAAGTATAGTACTCAACACAAGTCAAGCTTTCGAATTTTTAAATTATTATTTTTCAATTAATTAAAAATATAGTATTGCCATTCAAAACACATAGTATAACATACTTTCCAAGATAAATATATTATAAAAAAAACTAAGTACTTGCATCATTATCATATCACCATCTACTCAAAATAGGAAACAAAGTCAATCATCATTCATATTCTTATAATGCGACTGACTACTCTATATGTAGCTTTTTTCATCATTTTAAGGTGCATATGTGCATAACATATGGGGTTGAGGGCAAGAGTCAGTTGTGGTGTCTAATGGTTGTCTCGACGGAAGCACAAGTTCAATTCCCTACAAGGGGGGTGGGAGGAAGACATCATCCGTAAAGGCCTCATGCAACTACGATGGTGATCATATTCTTGTTGATTATGTCATATCCAACATTAATATTGGCACTCGGTCGAGAGTTTGGTATCCAGGTGGCGCGGTTGACAATGCTCATTGGGAAGTTTGGAAAGGTTCTCACGGTTAGAAAAATATATGCATAACATATCACAAATCCTCATATAGTACTCATAGTTATGATATTTCATTATTTTGTATTTTAGCATAACTTGGAAGCATTCAACCACATACGCATTCTCATTGATAATATAAGTTAGCACATGATCATGTAATCTCAAATGTTTATTAGTCTTAATTCTTGGATTGATCTAGACATTGGTGAATATGTCAAATGTTATCATTCATCTGTATATCAACTAGATTGCAAGTTCATCTTTATATCAACCAAATTGGCTCTTGAAGGGTTGTCCTTACCTACTTAGCATTCATTGTTGTTTTGACTTCATATTAATCTTGTGTATGGTTATAGTTATCTATAAATGTCAAAGTAATTAAATCATGAGTTTGGTTATTTGCTCTTAAAATTTGTATACATATATATACATTAAAGCATTTTGAGATGTCTTTATTGCATCTAGAATGCACATTTATACAACCTAGGTAGAGGGAAGTGTTCGGCTGTCCGACACAAATTAAAAAATTGAAAATTGAAAATTGAAAAATAAGAATGCATGCATCATTGTGTTGTAACATAGTAGGGAGAGATAAGTGTGTGCCTATCCCATAAAATAATAATAATAATATAGATAAATACAAATAAAATAAGAATGCATGCATCAATGTGTTGTAACATAGTGATGAGAGGGAAGTGTCCATATGTCTTACAAAAATAAAAATAAATAAAAATGAATGCATCATTGTATTGTAACATAGTGATGAGAGAGATGTGTGTTGTAATTTAGTGGTGAAAAATTTACAAATTTAATCTTCTCAACACTCTGTAAAACCAAAGTCAAATAAATCTCTACTAATTTATTTAGTGGTGAAAAATTTACAAATTTAATCTTCTTTCCCAAGTCCAGATCAGGTAGGAGGCAATGTCCCACCTAGCTCTACTTTCTTCCCATTGACGGCGAACCAATCTAGCCATCAATTTCAAATCCACCCAAATACTCCTAAAGAGAATAGAGCCCCCAACTTGAAACAAAAAGGTGAATAGATGAATTCACATCAACCAAACCTACCACACACCTTGCCTAAATGTTGTGCTAACATAATATGGCGCCTAAAGAGAACCTACTAAGGTGTTGGACCCTCAAGACACCACACCACCCACTTGGTAGCCAAAATACTACACTATGCTACCGCATCAATCAATCCTAACCATCCTCATCCTTCAGGAGCGTGCAGACATACCATGCAACTGGGAGAAGACTTCTTCCCCCCCATACTTCGACCAAAGATAGGATCTCAAAATCTACTCAAGCCGTTTGAATTGAGGCCTACTAGAAAACCAACACAACACATAATACACATGTGTGGCATGAAGAATGCACCCAACAACCATCATCTTCCTTGCAAAGGGGAGATCCTTACGATACCATACATGCATCTTGCTCAACATCATCTAAAGCCATGAATCCCACACAGATATTGGAGATTAGCATGTCCCAAAAGGATTAGCAAGATACCGCACAATCATCCCTAGGTGAATAAATGACCAGGCCTCAAGAATCCAAGCTAGGGACAAGTTAACTTCAAACAACCAAAAATCTGTTTTGTGAGGGCTAACAATGGCTCCAGAAGCCTTGCAAAAGGTATCGGAGACTTAATCAAGAGATTATTAAGTTGATCACTAGCAAGAATGGGGCATGTGATTCCACTGGTCTGTAGCATACTAGCTTATGGCCAAGGTTTTGGCTATAAGGGTGTGGCCATTGTCCATGTATGTTGCGCACTAGCAGGAGCATACAAATTTTGTGTAGGGGATATTCATTTTGGACATGGTAGTTTCAACTTTGGAGGCTATCGAGGGGAACCAACAATAAGGCGTGTTCCCTTGTTTGAATATCCTTAATACAAATAGCATGACCCATTTGATAACATGGGAATTTTTCTTAATAGACTATCAATGGCAATAAAGAATTGGTTCTTAATAGAGATTTGATTGGATGTTAAAAATTTTAAAAAGAATGGTTAGTTTAAATAACAAGAGCCATGATCTGTCAATGTCCCTGACTCTAGCAATTGCTTTTGGAGGAGAGAAAATTTGCAATTGCAACGAAATATTATGAGTTGTAGTTGCTAAGTTGAGATTTGCTCTATTGTGAAACCCAACTATTGGGCTTTGATGAAAAGGCTTCCACGCCTAAGACCATAAAAACACTAAATCAACAGAATAAAAAAATTTAAATAATTATCCAATATTATTATTTATATAATAAATGTTTATCTCTTTTAACAAATAATATTCATAACACTATCCAATTTATTTGGCATCCTACACTTTATTTTTACAATTTATATTAATTTTTTGCTATAAAAATAACTTTTTAACTTGTGATTATTAAATATAAATTAAAAGCACAATTTTGAATTAAGAACTCACTCACTTTAAGTATCCAACAATTATTGTGACCCATTATTATTATAATTTATTGATAATATCAAAAGTGAGTGGTAAGTTTAAGTAATGACCCTCCTTTTAGATTTGACCATATTGAGTCTCGTGGCCTTTGTTTCTACGACCCCGGTGACACATGTGCTTTCTCATGATAAGACAACAACTCTTGGGTCATGTACATCGTTAACTTTATCAATGAAATAATAAATAGTGATTTTAGATCATGGCATTTTTGCATCAATATCATTGAGTAAGAAATTTATCTAAGTTTAAATCATTAAAGTAAATTAATGGAAAGAAAGCAAATATAAAATTGCTAAGCAATTTTAATAATGGAAGTTTAATTAGTGTCGGAGCTTTTCATTATTGCGGAGTAATAATGGAAGTCTCAAAATTTCTCACAAGTAAAAATATATTAAGTACATTAATTGATATCCTTATTTCACATTAACTAATTTCAAATTTATAATTAGTCTTTTAATTTGTAAACTAATTTGATTAGATTAACTTATAAAGTAGAGTGATATCTAAAATTTCAAATATCTCACAATATCAATATGAAGATTGTAAATACATGGAAAATAGAGTAATTGATATCATTATTTCATTAAAATGTTTTTCAAACTCAGTGTTGATGGATGATGACCCAAAAAACTTCAACCATTTATAATTTTTTTTATAACCCAAGCCAAGCTCATGCTAAGAGTGCGTTGGGAGCGCATGTAACTAGAAACATGGAATAATAAATGTAGTAGGAATTGGGGTTGTACATAGTTGGTTTTCAAATGTTTCAATTCTGGCTAATCTAAATTTCAATCAATACTACAAGATTTATCTTAAAGCAATACAATACATTTTGGTGAATGCAAGATTTATCTTAAAGAAATACAATACATTTTGGTAAATGCATATTGTTATTAATAAATGTGAAAAACAAAGTTTAATATGTTTAAAATTCAATAATGTATGTCTAAGTATATATCTTTAAATCTAAAAAGTATATTTTTTTTGTGGATAACCTTTAGAAATCCATAATCCTCCTTCCCTTCACTAAAATTAATATGATAGGATTTGGTATAGTAGAATGGTTTTGGTTTTTGACTTGGAAGGAAGGCGCATACAAATTGTATGTTGAGCGCGTGAACCCATGTATGTATATATGTATTCATATATGCTCTTATAGTGTTGAAGTGTCAGGATATTTCTCATGATTGATGAGGCACGAAGTGAAACATTATTTTCGTTTACAAGTTATTATGTTCAGTATTATTGGACTTAGGAATGAAGGCTTTAAGAAATCCTTGATGTAGAAGGAAATAACTCTCTAGCTAGTCTTAATGTTGAACTCTTTTCAATTCAATTCTTCACCCTCATAAGTTTATGACTAACCTCCATGCACTTGGTTGAGAGTACATAACCATATACCATCATATTTTAGTATAGGATTTTTAATGAACCTATCAATAGGTTGGTCTTGTAGAGAGCTTAGTATTCTATTAATATTTCTATTTTTTAAAGAGGGTTACAAATAGTTGGATTATGTATCTAAATAACTTACTCAACTTATGGTATACCTTGAATATCTAAATGGTATTTATACCCTATAAAGGTTAAAATATCTACAAAATTAGAGGATATTTCAACTCAAAATGGGCCTCCTAAGGAAAATTAATAAAATAATATTTATTAATTTTGGACGAAGAAAAGAAAAAACTACTTTTTTGTTTGTATTTTCGACATATCTCCTTTTGTTTTTACTCAAATTTTGATCGGGAGAGCTCGTTGGCTGTGGAATTAAATTATGCATCCAACGCGTACCCACTCGGCATACTTTTGTTGGGCCGCGCTACCCCAAAAACAAGAAATACCTGAAAAATGTGATGATGATGTCATCGTCAATTTTTTTTTCAGGCATTTCTTGTTTTGGGGGTAGCGGGACCCATCAAAAGTATGTCGAGTGGGTACTCGTTAGATGGAGAATTTAATTCTGCATCCAATGAACTGTCCCGATCAAAATTTGAGTAAAAACAAAGGGAGGTATGTCGAAAATACGAACAAAAAAAGTATTTTTTTTATGATACCTATCCCCAAATTTATATTAAAAATTTGTTTAAGAGGTGCTCCCCTTTTAAATTTTAAAGATTTTTTATTGGCTAATACATGATGACATGGAATTTGTATTATTTTTGGAATGCCCGTTTTAAATTGAAATTTCCTCTAATGTATGGTGCTCTTATAATAAAGATTGGTTTTTCGTCACGTTATTTATTAGGAGAAAATTGTGGGTTTAATGGTTAAAGGTTTGGAGATCGAACTTTAACCTTTTAAGTAGCAAAAGCTAAATTTTGGGATTCAAACTCTCGGTAAAAGTATATGGATATTTAGTTTCACTTGGTAATTTCAAACAAAAGAGGATGGATGAACATAATATCTTGTATTAAGATTGGAACTACATGTGAGTTATTTACCTTCATGTGGAGAAAGGATTTCTAAGCTTAGCTGCAAAATTCATTTAGGAGTTGCATCACGTGTGTTGTGGATTGTAACCCTTTTGAATATTGATCAATAACTAAAAGATGATCATAAATTTGGTGGACGTCCCCAAGGTTGGGGTGAACCACGTACATCGATGTCTCTCTTTTGCATTTACATCTTATGTGTCTTATTTCTGCAAATTGACCCAAGTTATTGATCTGTCATCCGGGATTGCTAAAATAATAATCGTTTCTTTACATAAGGAATGGGTTATGAATCTTGTTAATATCATTATTAAGACTTTGAAACATTTGATTGTTCAAGTTATAAGAGAAACTAAAATAATAGTATTGTGTGATCATTAATGAATGATGGATGATATATGATAATTGTTGCGGTTTATGGATATATCAGTTTATGAATATAAAATTTGATCTTAGAGTCGTTGATATTGATCTATGGTGGTTTCCATTTCCTGCGACTGTTCTTATTATGATTTTCGTGTGTCTGTAAATTACTAAAATGTAGACCATGTATTTTTAGTAGTTTCCAATGTTGCAAGTTGGATATAGTATGTACCTAGGATTAGTATTAGATATGGTTCTATAGTTGTTAAAGAGTATAGATCAGGAGTGACCTCTTGTAATTTTGGAATATGTTTACAACAAAAAGGTTTTCTATTTTAATGGAAAACCTTAAAAAGAGGGAAAATAGTAATTGGAGAGTATTCTCGGGGGAAGATATTGGCGGTGGATGTGCCACGAAATTGTAAATCTTCTTTTGATAAAATAATATAATGACTAACAAGCTTTGGTGGACATAGCCTCATGGATGGGGTGAACCACGTATATGATGTCTCTCTTTTTGTTCTATGTTTTTATGTTTTCATATAGTCATTTTCATGATGGTATTTGATTTATGGATGATGCACAATAAATGTTTATGATACATTATCTTTATTGGTACAACAGTCTATTAAGAAAACTCACAAGAATACAGTTAAAGGAATATATTTCATGGAGGAAAGATATTTGGATAGTTAAATGATTCAATACCTTTTGTTTAACATTTTGATTTCGATATCTTGAATTTTAGGTAAGTAATTAACAATTTGTAAGATCTTACTACCATGGCATTTGATTAGGGTAAAGTGTTAGTAATGTTTACAATGTAAGAAAGATGAAGTAAAATAATGAGAACTTGTGATGTTAGTATTCTAATGTATTAGTTTTTACAATTATGTGAATTCACACTCTCAAGAGACTAACATGGGTGACTTGTTGGTTATAGTAAAAGTGAAAAAAATTCCCTCATTTTCTCAGATTTTACATTGGGAAATTTCGGGTATGTTACAAATGGTATCAGATCTCAAGTTGCAACACTTTGGCCTTTATGGGCGGAACTCAAATCAGAAGGTACAAGTTTGATAAAATAATGATTGGGTGGATACATATTACAGAAAGAAATAAGGTAAATATCGGGGAAGGCTTGTCGTCTCGTACTACAAGTCGTTTGTATTCTAAGGGATGAACTGTAAGTATATAACTAATCCATGTTGAACTCACCAATGTGACCATTAGAATGCAGATTAAAGCAAATAGAAAATAAAATAATTATTTATTTTATATATGTCTTTATCCTTGTCATGATGAATGCACGATAAATTTTGAAATTCATTTAATAGGAGATTCAATGATGAAGGCAAACTAACCTTACCGCTTTTGCGTGATGGGAAGTAAATGAGGGTCGCAAAGTTCCTTCAAAAAACCTATGGATGGACGAGGATTGCACTTGAACTAGAGTGACCAGTTGGTCATCTAAAACAAGATAAGTACCATTTTCGATTTTTAATTATAAACATGATTCCTATAAAGATAAATTTGGTTAAGCATTATCAAAAATGGCCTTAGAATATTGTTAAATGCATCGTGCATAGATTCATTACAATATAGTGTTGTGGACTACTAAATACTATGTTATCCTTTGGGAATTCAAGAGGAATAATTCAAATGCCAATTAAACTAATACAAGAAAAAACCGTAAGAAGAAAGATCTAGACATTATAACCACAACAAACCTTATAAAAATATTAAAAAAGAGGACAACCATTCTTCTTTAGTCATATGGCCTATCCCTTGTATCTCAAGTATTTTGAATAAAAATCCATGACAAATTGGAAGTGTCACATCAAAGGAAAACTATGTGTCATTAGAAAAATGCATTTTGCCATAAAACATGGTTATCACATCAGTAGGAAAAGCATGGTGTTAATGATGTATATTTACAAGAGACATTAAACATTGATTAATAAGAATTGTGGTTAAAATTTCAAAGTGTCCTTAATGTTTTATGAAGTGTCTCCTTAACTTTCAATGCTAAGTGATAACACTTCCTTTTTCAGATGTGATTAAAAATGTTGATTGAAAACATAGTAAAGTATCTTATTAGAAGCACTCATTGTATGTATAGACAATCATTGAAAATTCAGGACAAGAGATGTATGACTACTCAATATTTAGTCTGAAGAAAATATTGACGCATTTTGTTGTATAAGGATTAATGGTGTTGTAAAACTAAGTGACCAAATAGAACATATTTGGAATTGATTATTAGAGTTAAAACCACTTCTGGGTAAGTGGCGAGTTTAGTCTTATTAACTTGGCATGGGTATATGATTATATGAAAAGCTAAGAGAAAGTCTTCTACGACTAAAATATTCACCTTATGACTATGTTATGAAATGTTGCGCTAACAAATAGTTTTGGATACAATTAGTATTTTCTATGACGTTATGAAAAACTTGAACATTGGAATTGTTCATTGTTGTAGTTGAGTATTAACAAAGGAAGCTCACTTGAAAGTTGAGTTACGATGATAGAGGCATGTACTTTTGCAATTGTACATATACATATCAAATAAAATGAATATAAGTTATGCTAAAAGCTCACAGGTATAAATACCAATATTATATCATTGTTATGCAAGGAATGGGGTGATTCAAATCATTATATTGCACTTATGAATTTTAATTAGGCAAGAAATCGATTGCGTATGCCTATTGAATAAAGATAACATATAAAGTTGATTGAAATTGTTTATCGATGGGAACCGTTACATGAAATGATAATTGTTATACAATTTGATATTGTGACTAACTGTTCATGGTGAAGTTTAGGCATCACGGACTTGGTTATGGCAATAATATAGAGAGCCATGATGGGAACCAAAGTTCCATGACTGCAACCAAATGACATGAGAGACATTTGGCACATGTGAAACTAAAAAGAAAAATGTACAGGAGGTACATGTTTACATATATGTACATGAGGTACATGTTTCCCCTCGGCCAGCTAAGCACCAGCATGCATCCTAGGGATTCCTAGTTGTAAGACATATGGTTAGACTTCTTTCCAGACGAATTTATGTTGTAAGAGACTATCACGTGAGTAGGGGCTCCGTGAAGAACATCTGGGTATCATGGTGTTGGGAAAGGAAGCGCTTGAGCTCAGTGAAGCACCCTAAATAGCATAGGTAGGAGATATGCCTAAGAATGAGTCTCGACCTCGTGTTGGGTAGCTTGGATTAGTACTTAGAGTACTGTTGGCGCTGTGTTTGTTTGGATGGAGGGAATCCAAGAGGAACCAAAAGGTATTTAATAATACTTGTAAGAAGTATATGCGTTTTCATTCCTATGAGGTAATGTGCTTATCTATCGATAATTAAAGTAAACAGGAATACTTGAACCATTATAAATCCTAAAATTAAATAGGGTTGGATTATTTATTTATGCCTAAACGGTTGAAATTGATCATAGTAGACATACAGTGGTATGTTTCGTATTTTGGGTTAGTGGCCTAAAAACACGTGATGGAATCCTGTTAATCTAAAGGATTAAGTGTGAATGAAGAATTTCCATAAAAGTGACACTCTAAAAGAGGACGAGTAAAACATGTTTTTACTTATGCAATATTATGTTGAAATTAGAAGTATGTATGAATATGATGATATTCTGGGTAGATGTTGTGATGCCTTATAGAGTACAGGTTATGAATGATAAAAGCTAGTGGGAATCACAAAGGATTGAAGATGATCAAAGCAAACCTGAAAAAACATTGTGAAATATATATTGGGAAAATTCATTGTAGTGGACTCCTCCTTTAAGGAAAGTGGTTTCAAGACAATGGTGATGGTACTAGTAGAAATTCTCAAAGGAGGGGTTGGTAGAGAGTGGATATAGAGCTCGGATTCATAATGTATATAAAAATTTTAGATTATCGTAATCTTCCTTTCAAATGAATTTGGTGTCATGTGCAAGTTCATACTGTCAAAGATTGTCCAAAGGAATTTTACAAGAAGATCGGAGGAGAAGTCTAAAAGGAGGACGTCTCCCTTGATCCCATAGTAGAAAATCTAGAAGTAGAACAATATAGTCCATATAAGGATAGATCTAATCATGTCTGAGTAGATGATCAAAAGGCTTCAGTGTTTAAGGTTCAAAATTCCATAGAAGTTGATCTACTGGAACAAGCTTAGGATAGGCCAGACATCTTAAAGGAGGAGGTTCCACAATCAAAGGTAGTGGACTAAAAGAAATCTAGGGTTTTGGCAAAGTAAAAGGTTTGTTCCAATTAGATTCTCCTCCTTATAACAATAGTAAAAAAGTTAATAGTGCTTTGGGGTTTGGGACTTCTAGACAAAACTTTTTGAATTTAGTTATAAGCCTTAAAGGATCATCCTTGGAAAATAATGAAATGGGGAATCTATCTACTAAATAATAATAATAATGATATTTTAACATCATAGCCTCCCTAGACACTGACTATTAAAGTCTATGGAGGTCTACATACCCTACCCCACTCCAAATTTGAACGTGTGGCCTCCTTGAAGAAAACTCATGTTCTTAACAATTAGGCCCACTAATAGTAAATATTCTTTATCTCCTGGTGATAATGATATGTCTAAGTATTTTTATGCTTCTAGTGAAGATTCTATGGTTAGGATTTTGTACAGATCTGAACTCTTAAAAGAGGGTCAGAAACCCTCTTGTTGTTGTCGTCTTGGACCAAGGAAGAAAAGATGGGGGATCAAGGTTTGGGGGAACCTTGGGGGATTAGGTAGTTATGGCATGAAATCCAAATGTAATAAGAAAATATGGGGGATCAATGTAATGCACCTTCAACTATAACACACAAGAGTAGGGATTGGTTGTTTAGTAATTCATTGTTAAAAGTTGTATATAAATCAATTATCAACCATGGAAGACATTTTCAAAGAAATACTTCCTCCTAGTTACTAGGATAGAGATTAAAAGTATAGTACTCAACACAAGTCAAGATTTCGAATTTTTAAATTATTATTTTTCAATTAATTAAAAATATAGTATTGTCATTCAAAACACATAGTATAACATACTTTCCAAGATAAATATATTATTAAAAAAACTAAGTACTTGCATCATTATCATATCACCATCTACTCAAAATAGGAAACAAAGTCAATCATCATTCATATTCTTATAATGCGACTGACTACTCTATATGTAGCTTTTTTCATCATTTTAAGGTGCATATATGCATAACATATGGGGTTGAGGGCAAGAGTCAGTTGTGGGGTCTAATGGTTGTCTCGATGGAAGCACAAGTTCAATTCCCTATGAGGAGGGTGGGAGGAAGACATCATCCGTAAAGGTCTTGTGCAACTACGATGGTGATCATACTCTTGTTGATTATGTCATATCCAACATTAATATTGGCATTCGGTCGAGAGTTTGGTATCCAGGTGGCGCAGTTGACAATGCTCATTGGGAAGTTTGGAAAGGTTCTCACGGTTAGAAAAATATATGCATAACGTATCACAAATCCTCATATAGTACTCATAGTTATGATATTTCATTATTTTGTATTTTAGCATAACTTGGAAGCATTCAACCACATATGCATTCTCATTGATAATATAAGTTAGCACATGATCATGTAATCTCGAATTTTTATTAGTCTTCATTCTTGGATTGATCTAGACATTGGTGAATATGTCAAATGTTATAATTCATCTGTATATCAACTAGATTGCAAGTTCATCTTTATATCAACCAAATTGGCTCTTGAAGGGTTGTCCTTACCTACTTAGCATTCATTGTTATTTTGACTTCATATTAATCTTGTGTATGGTTATAGTTATCTATAAATGTCAAAGTAATTAAATCACAAGTTTGGTTATTTACTCTTAAAATTTGTATACATATATATACATTAAAGCATGTTGAGATGTCTTTATTGCATCTAGAAGGCACATTTCTACAACCTAGGTAGAGGGAAGTGTTCGGCTGTCCCACACAAATTAAAAAATTGAAAATTAAAAATTGAAAAATAAGAATGCATGCATCATTGTGTTGTAACATAGTGATGGGAGGGAAGTGTCCATATGTCTTATAAAAATAAAAATGAATGCATCATTGTATTGTAACATAGTGATGAGAGAGATGTGTGTTGTAATTTAGTGGTGAAAAATTTACAAATTTAATCTTCTCAACACTATGTAAAACCAAAGTCAAATAAATATCTACTAATTTAAATTAGCAGAGCAATAAATTTAAATTAGTAAAGCAATAAAATAGAAGAAAATAGTCTTCCATATGTACTTTGCAACTGACATTTGGCATAAAATATTCGTATCCATGGGAATTATCCTAAAATACTAAAGAATCTTCTCTGAAATTTACTTAGAATAAAAAAGAATTGTATTATTGTGCACAACTCAATAAAACAACGAAATAACGACAAATTATTGTACTATAGAATTGTCAAGGTTTGTTTTGAAATCACGTGGGTTTTGATATATTCATATGCGTCACCCCCACCTGCCAATTGTCAAGAGCATTATGTATAAATATACTGATTAAAAGTTTGTATGCTTGTTGCAATTACAATAAATTACATGTAATAATACCCAACGCTGCCATCTATGACACACAGAATTTTCTCTAATAAAGTGTAAGTAAAGTAATGTTAAAACTTTAACTTCAACATCTAAAACCTGCCAGCTTTGGAATGAGATGAAACTATATATGTTCGGGTCTTGGCTCTGCCTCCAACAATCTTGAATTATAGTGTAGGAACGAACGATCTTCAAAAGGAGATATATCTAAGCAACTACCCCACTTAATCCAATTACTTTGCAATTGGTAGAGAAATTATTAGATGATATTCATAGGCAACGGTCAATCATAAATCAAGGGTTTCACATTTGTAAAATAAACTTGTATTTATTTGACCTCAATTCAAATTTTTATTAGGAATTTTTATTTTACAGGTATCTACACAATATTTTATTAGCATATTAAAGGTTTAGTTAGAAGATTGAGTCTACAAATTTCAAATTTTTATAGGTGTTCAAACCTCTATTAGCGTATTAAAGGTTTAGTGACAAGATTGAGTCGACAAATTTCAAATTTATATAGGTGTTCAAGCCTTTAAGTATCATTCTTACCATAAAGCACACATACTCAAATCAATATTAAAAAATACAAGGGATTACAATATAAATTTCCCATCATGTAATCTTAACACAAATCTATTGACAAACAATTAGGATATATGAGATGTTATATATTTCCACATATAAATGGCATTTTGAAACAAAAGCCCATTTACTCATCAATCCTACATAATTTTCATGTAGCAAACTCATAATCAATTGAAGGTTTTCTTCATCATAAAAGAATAATTTCATAAGAAAGAAGGAGAACTCGAAAGGATTCTTATCTTTTTTATTGACTAAACTCAAGGAAGCTTGCTATGGATGAATCATTTTTCTCCCAACCATAGGCTATTCTATGAGACCACTAGGGTGAAAAATACTTGTTCAAAAACAAACTATTGATGTTATTTATTCAATCTCTCAATTATACCAGCTTTGGCACTCACTGTACTACCCCATACAACACAAGAAGACTAATCTCTTCAATCACTCAAAAATGCTATTTTGCTCTATGCTCTTCATTGTGTGTAGTATGAGTCCAATCATTGTCCACTTTCATATTTCATTTCCAGCATTGTGTAGTTTATTGAGTATCAATTTATGGCCCTCTTGGACATCCCAATAAGCCGACAATTTTTAGTAAGGTATCACCCTACTCAATCTTGATGTCTCCATGGACAATATGTGAATTGGATTGATTTTCCTTCATCATTACTCTTCATCTCTCTTCAACAACCTCTTTTTCGTCTAGCTCTCTCTTAATTCTACTTTTCATGAATGGATGGGTGAATGGAGTGTGAGGGAGGAGTCTTCAATCCACGCCTATCTTGGTTCCTTGGCAATAGGAGGCACTTACTACAAAGTAGGAGGTTACCAAGCTTGAGTATAGGATATAATTACTTGGAATAATTAACTCATTTCACTAGTCTCTTATTTTAATAGACATAACTATTAGGATAAATTGGGAATAGGACATTCACATGGAACATGATAATGGATAGGTTGTGACACCATCATAAAACATAGGCCAATCCCCCGTTGGACCCCTTTACCTTTCCCCTCTCATTGAATTATAGGTCCATGAATGGTTTCTCTTTATTCAACCATGGAACCTATTTATTAATTTCAAAATTATCAAGTTATAATTCTTTGGCATTGCCATGGTAAGTCTACCTCACGGAATGGAGAAAAGCATAATTACAACACTAGCAAAATCAAGTCCAATGCTTCCAAAAGGTTGGAATTGAGATATTATACCAAGACACCTATTAGTCAATAGAAAGTCAATTATTAAAATTGAAAAGAAAAGGCATTGAGGGAAGTCCAGCAAGGAAAACAAAAACAAATCATCAGGGTCCTTAGAGCAAATTGGACCCTATAGACTGGGTTGAAAGATGATTGTAATGTCCTTAAACATTAGAGGGTTGTGAATCCCCTCCAATGAGTTTACCCTTTCTAAAATTATTGAGATAGAGAAGATGTATATTCTATTATTACAAAAATCCATTGTGAGAGGGGAAAATATTATTGAGCTATTGAAATCCTTTTTAAGAATTGGGCTTCTTTTCCATTGATGAATAGATATATCGGGGGATCTTGTCACGGTTTGGAGATGAAATGTTTCTCTCAATGTTTATGCACGACCTTTGAAGTAAGGGCTTTCAAAATACATGTGTATGTTATAAATGTATGTGGTCTATATGATGATAAAAATGGTATTGGGATATGTTTTTTCCCCTTGAGTCATTAAAAGAATATTTTGTTATTAATGGAGGAGACTTGAATTTCACATGGAGCATATCAGAGATATGGGTATTTTCGATAAGATTGGATATAAGGCTAGAGGATTATTTCAGATTTAGGTTATAGTAGGAAGGTTTCAATGAGATAGAGCCAATCAATAGTTCACCAACTTGGAGAAATAGTAGACTGGGAAATGATGGTGTTTGAAATTGTTTAGATTGGTTTTTTAATGACTAAGAACATCATAGGGAAATAAGATAGATACAAGTTGTGGTTGAAAGTGAAGGAGGTTCATATCATAATCCAATCTTTTTAGAGTTAGAGTTGAAAAATGGAAACCCCTCCTCTCCATCCAAATTCAACCTTAGTTGGGTGGAGGAGAATTTAAAATCTTGGTTAAAATTGCATGGAGGGGTTACGATGATAGATTGGGGACTTTAGTGTGTGTATAGTTTTAAGAGACAATGAAGAGAATTAAGAGTTAGTGGTGAAGTTAAAAGCAACTAGATACAAATTCAATGATAAAAATTTGAAGGATGTTGAAGAGGAGGTAAATCATATTCATAAGAGCATCTTATACTTTCCCAATATCTATTTATGAATATTAGAAAGGGGATTTCTTAGAAGTTATATCAAAGGAGGAACTCAAGGTAGTCTTGTCACTTTTCAAGAAAGATAAGAGTCCAAGCCCTAATGGGTGGACCACTGATTTTTTTTGTTGGCTTTTATGATCTAGTGGAATCTGACTTATTAAGGGTTATAGAAGAAGTTAAGAGTTCTCTAGGAGTTTTAATGCAACCTTTACTACTCTAATTTCAAAGAAAGATAAATTTGATTCATTTGATGATTCCAAATCCATCTCACTTTGCAAATGTATATAAAAGACAATATAAAAGGTCTTAGCTATGAGGTTGAAGGATGTGCTCTCAAATGTGATCTCATCTGAACGATTTGGATTTATAGAAATTAGACAATTCCAATCAGGCTTTTGGCACTACACAAGAAGGGATTTATTTCATAAACTAAAAAGAAACCAGCAATTGTAATAAAGATAAACCTTTAAATCTTATAAAATAACAAATTGGTTGTACTTGAGGTTAATCCTAATACCTAGTTTTAACATTTATGTTGTTAATTGGATCATGGGCTATGTCACCTTTATGGACTTTGGCATATTGATTAATATAGAAGCATCAATCTTCTTCAAGCCATCTAGAGGCTTAAGATGAGGGTGTCCATTATCACCCTTGTTATTCCCCTTGGTATTTGAAAGTTTGGGTAGAGTTGTTGTGGATGTAAAAATACATAAATATTCAATATTCAAATATGAAGAGAGGCAATATTCAAGATATAAATATAGGTTCTATTTCATCAACGCACCTTTTATTTTCTGATGATATTCTATTATTTCTAAACTGTCATATGGGAAGATAGGAAGATTCAAGAAATTATTAAAATATTGCGTACGGCTACTAGAATGGAGGTTAATGCATATAAGTCCTCCTTGTATCATTATGGATCTAGGGGAGATGTAGCACAAAGGTTAGTTACCTTGTTTTGTTTTAGAAATTTTGACTTGTAGGGTAGACTAAAATACTTGGGCTTTATTCTGAAGCTTGATAGTTATGGTAAAATGCATTGGAGATGGATTATAGAAAAACCAAAGGGAATAATTTGACTAGATGGTTATCAAGGGGTATAAAGTTACCATTGGTAAAGTCTATATTGGAAGTTGTCCCTGCCTATTGCCACGCACTAGCATCTATTCCAAAAGGTGCACTTGAAAGGTTTAATAAAGTATGTTTGAACTATTTATGGGGAGGAAAAAATGGAAACCAAGGGATTCACTTGGAAAAAAGGATGGATATTTCTAGTCCAAAGAAGTTGGGTGGTCGGGGCCTAAAACACTTCTATATTTTTGGGAAATAACTAGTTACTAAAAGTTCATGAAATCTATTGATAAGGATAGTTTGCGGAGGAAAGTAGCAGAGGAGAATTATATAGCCTCGAGTT
Source organism: Pseudotsuga menziesii (assembly GCA_001517045.1). Lineage (NCBI taxonomy): Eukaryota > Viridiplantae > Streptophyta > Pinopsida > Pinales > Pinaceae > Pseudotsuga > Pseudotsuga menziesii. The sequence continues at coordinate 412,834 of LPNX010024789.1, read as the reverse complement.
CTCTGGTAGATTGGATGAGAAATCCAAGAAGAGCATTACAAATGTGTCAAATCAATGGAAATATTTAGAGTTGGCCTTTCCTATTATTGGAGACAAATTGGCTTAGAAGGTTGGGAGGGGAAACCAATCAAGGCCTGGAATTGATTCTATCTTGGGTGTGGGAATGCAGTGTTACTACCTAATTATGATTTAGTACAATTGCATGGTCAAGGTATTTATTATTTAAAAACAATTATATTATTTGTCTTTGACCACTATCTGATCTCAAGGGTGGAAAACAACATAATCCTTGGATCTAGAAGGGACTCAGAAAGAAAGATAGAATTTACTAGTGGTGGCGTTGACCAAGGGTTATCTAAGATTGAATGATGAGTCAAATATATTGGCATGGGATCAAGATAAGGCTTGTAGAAGTTATTCGCAAGACTCGATTACAATTTTATGATAGATGGTGGAGATCAAGCAAAGATCTGGCAGTGGTTTAAGATATGGAAAATAAAGGAGCCTAAGAAAACAAGGGTTTATTTGTTTTTGGCCCTTTGGAATAGAGTTTTTAACATGGGGTATGTTACAAAAAATGGGAAAAATTAGACCAAGCATATGTTATATGTATACGATAGCATAGGAAAACATCATACACCTAATGATCAATTGTCCATATGCACAACAAATTTGGAAGGATGTAGAAAAAAATTACAATAATCTCAAATGATTGGAATGGAAATTTTATATAACAAACTTTGAGGAATTGGTTTAGGAACAAGGAATTGAAGGGTTTCAAGGCATTACCTATATAATATCGGGGGGGGTGTTGGATAGCATGTTATGATGGTTTATTAATGATAAGCAAAAGACATCTTTCCAAGTCTTCTAGAAAATATGGTTTATTTCAATGTTACAAGTTAGAATTGAAGGAAAGAATCCTTAGGCAAGTTGGGGAGCTATTGATTGATAAAACATATCCATCGGATTTCTTTGATTGGTCCAAGCAAGGGCCTTAGGACTTCAATAGTGTTGGAGGAATATTGTTTTTTATCAAATAATCGTTTTGTCAAAATCAAAGGAAGCTTGGGTACAAACACTAATAATTCAGTTGAGTTGGTGCCTTTGATATGTCTCTTGAGGTTGACAAATGAGAAAGGAATTAATTAGTTACAATTTTATGGGGATTAACTAGATGAAAGGGTAATATTATATACAAAATGTTACTCTTAGGCCTCTAGTTGTCGAGTTAAAATTAATTTTAGTACTATTTCAAAGTATCTTATACACAAACATCTACAAAGCCTGCACAACATCAATGTTGGCCACTCTCCAAGGATTGACAACAAACTCAAACTAGAATTATGGTACTCGGTGATCTTTAGATGGGTTTCTTTGAGTATCATCTCAACAAATCATTTGATGTTCAACTTGATGGGTGCAAATGGCCATGATAGTGATATTTTATGTTTCTTAAAAGAATCTTTAGTTTTTATGTTGTTTTTTTTTGTCAATATAAAATCAAGAAAATTGAATAAAATTGTATGAAAGATTATTTCTATGTTTGTTTTAGTTTTGATGATTGCTAAAGGCATAAATACAATTTGGCTATGTAGGAGTATTTTATGGAGTCCTCAAGGATTGTATGGTTTATATCAAGTGTATGAATAAGAATTAATCTTTATTTCTATAATAATAATAATATTTATGAATGATAGTGTCTCCAAAGATTTTTAGTTAAGATTTTGGACATGGAGTGCCTTTCATTATCATACTTTGTTTCTTTATCTAACATAGAGATTTAGGCTAGCTCATCTCATCTAAGGGTAGTTGAACCTTCCCTATTTAAGATGTCTTATTTAGCAGGTAGGAGGAGTTGAACTATAATATCTTGTAGGTAAGTATTTAGCCAATTATTCAACAATATTTAATTAGACAATTATCTCATTAAACTTAATATAGAAATATACTCTTAATAGTATATATATATGAAAAGCAAATGTTTTTTTAATAAAACATTTTTAAGAAAGAAAAACTCTATTAATATTAATTATTATTAAAATGCTTTTTTAATTATTTTATTTTTTAAATATATTATATTGTTTTTTATTAAAAAAAAACTATTAATTTTTGTATACACTTTCATCACAGCAAATATAATATTTCTTTCTCATCACAACACAACAAAATATAATATTTTTTTCATAATCAGATAGTCTTAAAAAAACAAAACCATTCCATTAATCATGTATGTATATTCACTCTGTAATTTTATTAATTTCTAATTATATCCTTACCAATTTAAAAAATATATCGTTCACTTAAATTTCTTATTATATATTTAAAATTTTAAGATTTCACAGCGGGAAAAGCACAGAATCTCAAATCTTATTATTATTATTATTACAATAGTCAACGTTTATGATTATTTTTCCTAAATGTTAGCTGTCTTAAAGATTCTCAAATCATAATTTCAAATATACTACAGTAGGTTTAGGTTTGATAAAGAGGCTTCATATGACGACAAATTATGAATAAGCTCGGCAGTTGAAAAACAGGCATTGCAGTTCAATCTCAAATTTGAGGGAATGGATTGCCATTAGTTGACTTGGAATGAAAGTTAAATTGACAAATGCATGTACTACTAAATAATTGCAAGTACTCAGTGTTTGTTTGTTTAAATATGATACATATGAGGGTTTTGGTAAAAAACATATATTTATAAAATGAAATCAATAAATAAATATAGTATAAATGATGTTTAATAAATATAGTATAAATGATGTTTAATAAGAGGTTCGATCTTTTTTATATAAACTTTAAAATTCCAAATTATAGTTTTCTAATTATGTATGAAAGTTCATCATTCATTTATTTAAAAATATTAAAATGTATTGTGATAGATATTGTGAAAATGTTTTGATTTGACATTTTATTTAAGAGATCATGTTGAGAAATAGTTCGTTTTCGTTGAAGCAGTTGGCTTTGAAATTTTTAGATTGACTGATGTTCAGAGGATTTCACTATTTGTGATATTTTTTCAATAGAATTTTGTTAAAAATGTTGAAATCATAGTTTTGGGTTGCTGAAAATCTATAATCTGAGTGCTCTACCGGTAATTGAGATAGCTGAATCTATTTTTGTGGTCAAAATTGCAATTCAGTCAACTAAAACTGCTATTTCAACCATTTTGTTCATGACTGAATTCTAGCAAAAAGTGTGAGAAGAAAATGTAAATAGTCTAAACATTAACTTACTCCAAATAATTACAGTGGAATTTTTTTTTTCTAATAGAGAAGAATCCTCCAAACTACTCAACAAACAATGTTGACTGGTCCATCTAAAAAAGAAAAGCGAAAATTAAACAACCTAGGGTAGAGCAATGATGCTCATTGCTGGTTGTTGGATGACTCAGACTCATTGCTGACCATTGGACAGAGATCCATTGGTCCAACAGCCTGCGTCATCCAACGATCAACAATGAGCCTGAAGCAGCATCATTACTCTGCGAGAGGCTGATTAATGATCACCAAAAAAACTACATTTTAGTAGATAACTTGTATATAAGTCATAACCCTCTCAACAAGCAATGTTGACTGCACCATCTGAAAATACTCCATTTAAGTAAATAACTTGTATCTAAGTCATGACCGTCAAAGCAGATGAGCAACTGATGAAGCTGGGTGAGGAGTCTGAATGTAGTCCATCAGCATTTGACCAGTTTAGAATTAGAATACCAACTATGACCAACATTGTAAAAATTTGACAACTTAGACTAATGTTATAGGAAAGCTATGCCTATACATTCCATTTTAAATGGTCAGTGCTTTATTCTGTAAATCGCTGGAAACGGTGATGTGGGTCCTGGGACATCCGGCCATGGTATTGGTGGGGAAAAGGCGATTCTGCTTTGGGCATTGCAGCAGCTGCAGTAGCAGCATTAAAAGCGTATTCTGCTTGACGCCCTATTGAATGTACAGTGGCAGCCAGTGCATTTCCGTGAGTGGGTCCCTGAGGCTGTACTGATTCCTCTACCACACGTCGTCATCATTGCAGACATGTTAGTCGGTCGCCATCATGGCAGACAATTGATTGATGTCATCCACTACTGCCACCTAATCCCAAGAGCATCTTCCTAATTGTAATCTTCGCTCAAGTTGCTGGACACAGATTTCCATTTCAGTATATATGAAGATGTGCAGCGGGCTGCGGCAGCCATTCTCATTTTTCATCTCTAGCAGTAGCGATGAGACATTTTGACCAAGTACAACCTACTTCACCTACTGTCATTTCTCTCTAAAACTGCCGCGGTACCAGCAACTTTGAATTTTTTTGCAGGTCTAAGTAGAAAAAACAACCAGTGAAAGTGATTTTATTTTTCGGTATTTTAAAATGGATAAATTACAATACAGATTTGTTTCGATGGAAATAAGAATATAGAATCAATTTATAATGTCATAGAATCCATTTATAATGTCAAAGTTAGTTTTTTTTTTCTTTTTCTTTATTTTTTAACCAAAATTCTATCACTGGATTCCGTAAGTATGTGTGAAAGATGAAATTTGTTACACCAATAAACTGTTAACCAACCTCGGGCTAAGCATAAATTAAAATGTCCCTCTTTCATGTCTTTTTGGTTTTCATGATTTAGTCACCCATTGAAATCTGCAATTTCTCATCATGGTTCAACTGCATTGAAAAGAGTGTTTTGGTTCAAAGTGGGTTCCATAAATCTATTTATAAAAGATGTATAATTTCAAGTTCAATATTTAATTTTTTGTATTTGAAAAATAATAGATTGTTAATAACGAAGAAATATTTCAATGTGAATATCTTAGATATCAATCAAACATTACAATTAATATATATAAAATATTAAAAATAAATTATTCAAAAAGAGATGGTAAATAAATCAATAGTATTTGAATGTATATTTTAAATCATTTTTTAATATTTAATTTTATCGCACAGTCACAAGTAAAGTGGCTAGTGAATCTTCATAGGTACAACCAACTACTTAGTTTTGTGAAGATAATCAGCTATTAAACAAAAGCTAAAATATATAATTGTATATCCATTATCCATACTGACTTGTTAGAGTGAATATAAGCACAAAACAATAAACAAAAACTGATAGGAAAAAAAAAAACAAATTGTTACCTATTTCTTTAACCACCATTTAACTAAAGCTTATTTAAATCTTAATCAATATGCATTTAAGCATAACAAAATAAGACAACCTTAATATAAATCCATGTTATACACTTGTTACGCTTGGATTAATTTTGTTAATCCCTTAAAATAATATCTAAATATTTATTTTTTTCTTAAAAAATATAATTTTAAAAAAACATATATATGTTTAAAGCACATTACAAAATGTGAAGCAATAAAAATATTGCATTGAAAATAATAAAATTAAATAATTAATAATGTCTATGTCATTTTTTACTTTATAAAAATCGATTTTCAATCTTTTCATCTTCTCTTTTTTATCTTTTTAACATCGGTCCACCTATATAAGAAATGATTCATAATCTACTTGTAATTCGCAGATTAAAAGAATGGAGATCCAAAGGTAGGAATGGGTTCGTACATGAGTACAAGAATGATGTAAACGTGGGAGAAGATAATCATGGCTATGTAAACTTTTTCTATTTCAAATCATTTTGTCCATTGCATATATGCGCCCAGCTATAACTGTTACTTTGTTATTCATATGTGCATAGCCTAGCTATAAATGTTACTTTGTTACGCGTAATTGTAAACCGTTTAGTTTGAAAAAATTTGTATAATCATAATTGTAAACAGTTCAGTTTGAAAAAATCTGTATATGAGTACCTTATGTATATGTAATTAAATAATATTTTGTTATTCATAATTATAAATAGTTTAGTTTGAAAAAATCTGTATGATGATGATTATGATAATAATGGTTAATTTCCACTGAAACCAAACTTTGGTATATCTAACGTAAGGAAACCAAATATTTAGTTTGTTTTAAAATTGTATTCCCATGCATGGAGAGAAGGGTCCGGAGCTCACTATAATTTTGGCATGTTAAAAAGCTAGGAAAGGTCGGTATTGCAACAAAGATTATGAAACTGAGATCTAGTGTGGGTGTAGGCAGGGCACTCTAAGAGGAAGTGATTTTCATCCTCAATGTTCATATTTTCACAGAGATGGCAGATCCTTTCCACCCATGGTGTTTTAGAAACTTCCCAACGTCGTGTTTCACTATGGAGCTCATGAGAGTTCGTTCTTATCTTGGGTATATTAATTTTTTCTTTGAAGTAGATAAAACATAGAGATACTTTCAATCTTTTAGAGTAGGGTTGATGACCTCCTTATAATATCATAATTTTCTTTTAGCCTCTAAATCTTTCTCACCCCATATTTTCTCTTTAAATTTAGAAATAACGATATTTTTAATGTTATTAATATTTTGCAACGCAACATTTTCGTGGATCCCTCAATGGTTTAACGAGGCCTTGGTATCTTTATATCAACCTTGCTTAAGCCTTAGGTGGTTTTGGCTAGAATTTAAAACTAGTTTAAGAAGTCTATGGTCTACCATGTTATTGATTTGGTGCTTGTACAAGAGGAGCCTAACCATAGGCTCCTCTATAGAAAGATTTTTATAATTTTGAGGTTTTTCTGGATTTGATCATTTTTTTCCAAGAATCTCTCGAGATGCTGCAACCCCAAACCTCACATCTATGGCAAGATAACAAAAAATCTAAAGTTTCAAAGATGAGCTTATTTACCTTATATATAAGTAAATAAACAATACTTTATTATTTATAATGTAATACTTTATTATTTATAATGTTGAGAGTTCAATTTGAAAAAATTTGAAAAGATCTGTATATGATTACCTTATAAATGTTACTTTATTATTCATAAATGTAAACAATTCAGTTTGAAAAAAATTGTATATGATTACCTTATAAATGTTACTTTATTATTCATAAATGTAAACAATTCAGTTTGAAAAAAATTGTATAGGATTACCTTGTGTATAAGTAATTAAACAATACTCTGTTATTCATAATGGTAGATAGTTTAGATTGAAAACATATGTATATAATTACCTTGTGTATAAGTAATTAAATAATACTTTGTTATTCATAATTGTAAATAGTTCAGTTTGAAAAAATCTGTATCTGTATATGATTACCTTGAGTATATAAATTAAACAATACGAGAGTAGTCTTTAAAGACAAAAAATGAAAGATTTTGAATAAAATTTAAAAACTCAATTTTTAAAAATTGATAATTTTAAAGTTAAAATAAATAATTCTGAAGTTAACATAAATGTATTCAAATTTCAAAATTGTTTTATGATGTGGTTATATTTTTTGTGTATTTATTTACAATTATAATTACACTAAATTTACTAAAATTTATTTCAAAATTCTTATAATTTCAATAAATGCTTGAAAATTTATATTAGCTGTGGTTTTATATTTGAATGTTTGTTCACTTATTATCCTTCATAGATGATCCACAATTTTTGATAAATACTTTTTTAAAATTATCTTTCATAGATCATCCACAATTTTTGACAAGTACTTTTTAAACATCCATTATTTACTCTTGAAAATTTATATTAGCTGTGGTTTTATATTTGAATGTTTGTTCACTTATTATCCTTCATAGATGATCCACAATTTTTGATAAATACTTGTTTTAAATTATCTTTCATAGATCATCCACAATTTTTGACAAGTACTTTTTAAACATCCATTATTTACTGTTTTATTGAAAAGAGGCAAATGTTTAAATGAATGGAACAGTCATATTCATATATTCATAAAAGGCAAGCTTAGGCATGCCTGCCTGTTACAAATCGTAAATAACAACATGGTCCTCTTATGAATTTGTCCCTTTTCTTTCTTCCTTCACAGTTCGTGTGCCCAAGCAGTCCTTCGGGGGCCATCTATCTAGACCAATACATGTAAACAATAACTCACGCTGGCAATGGAGTCTGCTATGAAAAAATTTGGAGGAAAACTCTCTAATGCTAAATAGCTAGTAGCTAACTAGCGTTTTTTTTCTTTTTTTTCTCCAATCAAATGCACAAATGTAGAGTCGTGTGGTGTCCATTTCAAGAATGCTTGAAGATCACCCGCGAGCCAAGAAGAGTTAAACGAAAACCGGAATATATAGCAACCAATTCCGCGGTGAAAACACTTTACTGAAATACTGGATATAAATGAAATAAATCACGAAAAGCCCATGATGCTGGCAACTGTGTTGTTGTACTATGGACAGAAACAGAAGAATTTCGACTGTCAGGGTGTGATTGCTGAGGGGGTGCGTGCTTCTGGTGTGGCTTGCTGGGGTGGAGTTTGTCCGTTGGATTCTTTGGACTTATCGTCAGAGGATTGTCTGTTTCCATCGTCTGTTTCGAATTGCCTCATGTCCTCGATCATCTTCACCACTTCTTGCATTCTGGGCCTCTGATCAGGCACTACAGCAACGCAGGCCATGGCAATCTGGAGCAACTGAACCATTTCTTCTTCTATGTTTTGGTACCTCATTAACTCCACGTCGAAAACCTCTGCGGTCCACTCTTCACGAACCACGGATTGAACCCATCTTGGCAGATCGATGCCCTCGTCGTTGAGAGAGGCCTGGTTGGGAGCCTTGCCTGTGAGGAGCTCCAGGAGTAGCACACCGAAGCTGTAGACATCGGATTTCTGTGTGACTTTGCGAGTTTCTATGACCTCCGGGGCTCTGTAACCAGCGATGCGATTTGCTGCTGCTGCAGCGCTGAATAGCGGAACGAGGCCGAAGTCTGAAACGCTGCCATCCAAATCGGTCGTTAACAGGACGTTGGATGACTTTATGTTTCCATGGGTGAATTTGCCTCCACCTTCTTCGTGGATGTGGGAAATGCCCCTTGCAGCACCCAATGCAATCCGCATCCTAGTGTCCCAATCCAAAGGAGTGCGGCCAGAGCCTCTGCTGCCTGCCAAAGAAAGAGCAAGGGAAAGGGTCAAACAGTTCAGGTTATAAACTTCTAGTTCAGTACAATACAAACCCTAATTCTCTTGTGCATGAATGAAACCACTAGAAAGAGATGAACAAATGGCATTTTTCCCAGTTGGAATGCAATGCAGATTTTGAAACTGGCCTAAAGTAAAACCATAAAACTCGCAATACAAACCCTAATTCTCTTGTGCATGAATGAAATCACTAGAAAGAAATGAACAAATGGCATTTTTCCCTGTTGGAATGCAATGCAGATTTTGAAACTGGCCTAAAGTAAAACCATAAAACTCGCAAGATACTTGGCATTGTTTATTTCCAAATGAACCCAATAAACTTGAGTACAGGTTGCAAACAAAACATTCAAAGTAGCCAAGCAACACCTGACACCCAAATCCAACTTGGAGAAGGAACACGACAAAGAAAACTCGAATAATAATAAACCCAGCTTCAGTGCAGTATTGGAGATTGATCAAGAATGTCTCTGGGAAAGAGGACATTCTAAAATTTTAGAAACCATTCAAAAAATTTAATAGGGTGTATTCAATTCTTTATGATTCACATATATATGTATTTACATTCTCATAAAGGAGGGAGGGGAAGCCTAACAAGTAAAGCATATTCATCCCACAACCAGTAAGCACAAGTAACAAGTAAAGCATATTCATCCCAAAACCAGTAAGCACAAGTAGGCACTGTAAAAACAAATTGAAGTAGCCAAAATAAACTTGACCCCAAATCCAACTTGGAAAATGAACACAACAAAGATAAAAAACAATGCAGATTTTCAAATTCACTCTACACAGCTAAATAACTTCGTTGCAGTATTGGAAATTGATCAGGAATGTTTCCACACAGCTAAATAACTTCAGTGCAGTGTTGCAAACTGATCAGGAATGTCTCCAGAGGAAGAGAAACTGGAGGAGATTTCACTTCGTATTAATAATATAGATACTCACCCACATTTCCATAGAAGAGGGGAAGGCTCAGCAAACATATTCATTTCACAACCTATTAACCATTTGTTAGTAGGCCCAAACAAAACAATCTTAAGTGGCGAAGAAACACCTACCCCAAAATCTAACTTTCAAAATGAACAGAACAAAGATAACAAACAATGCAACCCTTGCAGAACTACATATATTCAGTGCAGTTTTAACGATTGATCCCAAATGTCTTCAGAGAGAAAGTGGACATTTTAATTTCTTCAGAGAGTAGTAAAAATAATTCCCAAACCCTTCACATAGTGTAAACAACAGTTTATTATTCACATATGTAGGCACCCACATTCTCAAAGAAGAGAAAGAGGGAGTCAAGTAAGCATATTCATCCCACATTCATCCCACAACCAATCAACTGTTATACCACTACCTCTATAAACATATCCTATTAGAACAAGGATCAAAAAGTAAGCAGATTCTAGAGGCGTAGAAACTATTCCAACATATTTAACATGGCCTAGATCCATCTGCTTATTATTCGTATGCATCTATATAACATACTCTGCTTATTATTCATATGCATCTATATAACATACTCTTGAGGAGGAGGAGCATATTCATCCGAAAACCAATCAACCATTATGCTAATTATTCATATGCATCTATATAACATACTCTTGAGGAGGAGCATAAGAAAAAACAAATAAAAGAATGCAATGCACAAGACCAAAGACATAATTGTTGCAAGAGAAATTCTCCAGTGTCAATTTAAGGCAAGCCCTCATCTCATCTCATCACCTCTAACCAGGGAGTGACAGGAAAATGGAAATATATGAATAGATACACATGATACTGTATATGGATGAGTAAGTGAGTAGCGACTAAAGCATAAGCATGAAAATGAAAATTTGAATAGTTTACATAGCTTGGGTTTGACTATACTTTAGAACTTCAAAACATCAGTATTGAATTTTGAAACCATAGATAAAGCAGGTACCGACAGTACCAATCTGATACAGATTAGTTCAGGCCCACGGGAGGTGATCCAGCTTGTATTATCTTTGAAACCGGGGTTCAAATCCCCCTAGTGGATGCTGATGAGGCCAGCTGCATATCCTGAGTGTCTTTGATGACAAACCCTAGACGTAAGGATGAGTTAATTACACGCTTATCACAGTGCAGTCGGCCAATTCTGCCCACACCAGCCCTTCAGAAAAGAAATTCCAGTACAACTACTGAACTAAATAACACCCGCCATAGCGTAGTAGCTAAGCCAAAGGCATAAGCAACATTTATTTTTAAAAACATGCAAAATAATTCGAGGAAGCTCAGATTACAGCAATATCAATCTCAGGATTATAAGACAATGTAGATGTTCAAAAATGAAACCCATACAAAACAATACAGTTTGCCAATTTACAACGAGTTCAATCTCAGATTCTCTAGGACAATGCAGATGTTCAAAACTGAAACCCATACAAAACAATGCAGCTTATCAAGTATTTTAAGCAAATCCAGCCAAGTACAGGAAAATGGAGATTGCTACCAAACAAGCCTATCAAATGCATGACAACAAACATTAGTCTTGATGGAGCACAACGATACATACCATGCAGAAGGGCTGATAAGCTGCCTGTAGGCATATAGTCATAGACGAGCAATTTCTCATCTTTGGAAAAGTAGAAGGCTCTCAAGGGCACCAAATTCCTGTGACGGATTCTTCCCACCAGTTCCATCTGCTGTTCAAAATCCCTCCTGTTGGCAGCCACGTCTTTCAAGCGTTTAACCACAACGGTAGTCCCATCTTCCAGAACTGCCTTGTAGGCCGTCCCCACGCTTCCTTTCCCGAGAACCTCTGCAGAAGCGCGGAGCAGGTCTTCCAGGTCGAAAGTATACTGGCTACCCTCGAAGAACACGAGTTTATTGCGCTCCGCCTCTTGCGCAGATCCCATGTATTCCTCCTTCGAAGGACCCCCTTTCTCGACCGTGGTCCGCTCATCTTTCTGAGGCTTCTCCGTTGCGCTCTCGCCCCTACGTTTTCTGACGCAGCACAAAAACAGGCAAGCCAACAACAAGAAGAGCACAGCAACGGCGCCCACTATGATGGCCACTATCACACCGGTGCTCAGCTTCGATCTCTTGGATTTCCCGGACTCGGAGGCGCTGGGAGAGGGCGACGGCGACGGGAAAAACGATTTGCACAAGGTCAATGGAAGCCCACAAAGCCCAGCATTGCCTTGGAAATTAGCCTTGGGAAACTTCTGCAGTGACCTGGGAATCGAACCGTTGAGCTCATTGTTGGCCACACTGAAGACAGTCAAGTTGGGGATGTTGAGATTGGGTATGCTTCCACTCAGCGAATTGTTCTGCAATAAGAGGCCGGTCAGATGCGTGAGGTTATTCAAGGAAAAAGGAATAGACCCATTGAAGAAATTGAACGAAAGATCAAGGCGATTCAAGCGCCCCCACTGAGAAAGAAACGGAGGCAATGGCCCAGAAAGCAGGTTATGCTGAAGATAGATGCTCCTCAAAGCCTTGGCATTTGCAAGGTCTGAAGGCAAAGAGCCCCTGAGCAAATTTGATCTTAGGGAAAGAACTCTAAGCTGTGTGAGACGACCCAGAGTGCCAGAAGGAATCTGTCCATAGAGTCCCACGCCTGGCAATCTAACTTCCCAGATTTGATCCCTGTTACTGTTGCAGATCACTCCAACCCAAGTGCAAGCTGAGCTATTGGCATTCCAGTTCAGCTTTCGCCCAGGGCGAACCTGTCTAATAAAATCAAGAAGGGCCTGTTTATCGGCCGTTGGTTCCCCCGTAGCCATAGCCATGACTAGCAGCAAAATCAAGAAACCATTAAAAAGATGCCTTAGATTCCCCATCTGCGACCAACACATCACAGCACGCCAAACACAGAGAAATACTTGCTGCTATTCTTCTCTGCAAGTCATGCATGCCCAACAAACCCACATTGCAGAGAACAATGCCGCAGATGAGTTTACCTAATCGCGTCTCAGCAGAGCTCCGATCTTCTGAAAATCATGGGGGCGCTTCTTCTTTCTAAACAAAAATTGGGGTAAAGCTTAACAGCCAAATGATTCTTCCTCTACCTCCATTACAGCCACCAGCTCACAAAGTAAGACAAGGCATTGAGACAACAGCTACAGGACAGGCTTTGAGAGCTGGACTGTGGGCACTGGGCACTGAGCACTGCCAGGGGCAGGCATTGCTTCTAAGAATGGCAATGACACACACCTATGCCTGGCCTGGATTTATCATTACTATTATAGACCCTCAATAATATATATATAAGCTTTTAGACTTTCCAGGCTATAAAGCAATTGGGCATTGGGGATTCTCATCCCTTCTCCTCCGTCTCCATTAAAGAATTTGTGTATCGTCTTTTCCGCTCATACATACTTTACGATTCCTCCTCTTCAAAACCTCTTCCCACAGACAAACAGATATCTATGCACATATATAGACGAGTCTAAGTAAGAAGTAAAAGTAATTGAAGGCAGCTTATAACTCATATGTGTGCAACACGTGGCCAGAATATTTAGGGTTGTATTTAACTTTACCGCCTGACTCCTCCTCCTGAACCCGTGACTGCACAGAAGTCGTGAGTATATTTACCGCGGCCGCGGCCGCGACCTCGACCTCAAGTCTAAGTCACTGTTGCGTTCGGACGACTTCATTTTTTTTTGGGCGAAAATAAGGAAGGTTGAATTGTTGTGTTTACATCTCATCAACGTAATCAAAATGGAGTTGCTTAATTTTATTTTTTTTAATTCTCATCGTAAAATTTTAGCTAAATTGTTATTTTGAAATGTTTAAATTTTTTTTTATCTTTTTATTCGTAAAAATAGGTTTAGTTTTTTCAAATTACTTGATTGTATCTAAATTATGCAATTGGATTATATAAACAATTTATGCCAATTTCAAAATTTTAAAAAGATGACCAGAACAAAGAGAAAAACACATGAAATAAACTACTTTAAAAATTATATCAAATGCATATAAAAACATAGTTATATTACTTTATTTTGGAACAAGTAATTTAAATAAGGTTGAACCCATTCTTAATTAAGTTTAAAATTCAAAAAAATAAATAGAATTGTAGATTATTGAGATTGTATAATCCAAATATAATAAAAATATTTAAGGTATTAAAAGATTGTGCAATCTCAAGAGTCTATATCCATAATTTGAAGAGCCAATAACAAAATAAATGGTCAAAATCATTACTCTTTAGTTATATTGTATCGTCCTTTAAAATGGAAAATGATTTGAAAATATGTGTACAAGGAGTTGAAAAAAAATTGGTTTATATAGATGTTATCTATGTTATTATCACCGTTTAAGCATGGAAAGGGATATGAAAAAATTGCAAAATTGGTTTATATAGATAGTATTTATGTTATTATCATTTAAAAAATTGCAAAATTGGTTTATATAGATGGTATCTATGTTAATATCATTTTTTAAGCATTGAAAAATATATTAAAAATTAGCAAATAGTTTTGAAGGTATCAAAAAAAATTATTTGCAAATGGTTATATGTATAGAATTTGTTTTATCTATATTATTACTACCACATCCACATAATTTGTGGTTGGATCACATCAATAGGGACCAAATTGTTAAAAGATAGTTATGGAATCGAATTTGGAGATTTTTTTTTATTCTTTATATTCTTCTAGTTATCCATGCTTAGCTACATGTTATGTGTATAGGATTAGCTACATGAACGTAATTATTATTAGAAAGTATTTAAAAAAAAATATTATTTGGAAATGGTTATGTGTATATTATTATTATTATTATTATTATTATTATATACTTTCATTGGAAAGCCAAACCCTTTTGACTTGGTATTAATCCTTAATTTATGTTATTTTTTACAATGTTTTGTTGACATAAATCCATGCACCAAGAATTTAATTTTAAGAAACTAAAATTTATTTAAAATGAATTTAAAAAATAAACATTGGAGAATTTTAGAGTTGTTATATGTTTGGGTGATACAATGAAGGACAATGTTCTTTTACAAAAGTTGTGGTGGGTTTTACACGAAACTCTCCAGGAAAACTATGCATATTATATATGTAGCTGCCTCAACAAACTGGATATTGTCTACACTACTTTTTGCTCCACCAATTTGGGTTTCCAATGTACACACAACAGTTTAAGCGTGCCAACAAGATCTAAATCAATCTTTTGAAGGACAATAATTCCAATGAAATATATTTTAACGACACTATTGGAGTTCCATACTTGATCATAGTCACAATCTCTTCATCTGCTTCATGTGTTTTCATTGCTATATATTTTGTGAATACCAACATAGATTTTGCTTCTCAGATAAAAGAAATAATACCCACATTCTTATTCTTGCTAAATGTGTTACCAAACTTTAACTAATTGTGTTAAAGCAGCTTTCCCACCAACAGTTTGACGAAATTATTAAGGATGGCTCAAATTTTATCTTCCATTTCAACAACATCGATCTAGGCTTTGTTGTGGGTATGATCGCCAAGAATGTTAGGAAATTTCTACCAAAATTTATTCATGTTGTATACAATTGATCATAATTTGTAACTTGACTGTTCCAAGAAAATCCAACCAAATAAGCGGGAGAAACCTTATACCAAGTATTATACACACCTAATTGGCTTTGTTTATTGAGGTTTCATTGACACTAAAGTGTTTGATAAGTTTCTTGAAACCAACTTTGTCCACAAAGAACCACATTGTGAATTGTTCCAACCAAATCTATTGTGTGTGATTTATAGGTGCTTTCACTTTCTATAATTGCTAGTGTAATTTGGGTAGAAATTACGTAGGTAATATAGTGGTCCTATCCTTCTCAACCAAACTCTATTTCTAGGGCCTGCTGGCATCTTAGGGCATAACTAGGGTTTCCTACCGTAAACAAATCCTTTCGAAGGGCTGGACAATGCTCATTTTTCACATTCTCAGCTTTGAAAATTGGATCTCAGCAAGGGTTTAAATTCGGACCTGGAAAACTTCTAAGATCTCACCTGTGTAGTGTAGCAAGGTCTCCTTTACAACATTGGATATTTACTTGTTTTCCATGAATGAATAACATGGATTTGTAAAGTAACAGAATTTCTGAGGTTTGGATAAGTGTGTTTAATATGTTATTACTCTACATGGACAATGTTGAAAGAAAGATTGATAGGTGTAGATACAGAGGCAAGATAGTCACAGGATTCAACCTCTTCACCACCTGCTATTTTTTCTTTCACTAAAAATTGGCTTCACTTTATCATATCTCTGTGAGTTGAATCTTGGAGTGGCTTCAAGTGATTATGAGATAATTAGTCCTCTCGAAGAGCCCACCCAGTAATAGTCAATGGTCGTTAACCACAAAGCATCCACCTCCATAACTTGGAACTCACTAAGTTCCACTGTGTTGGAATATTGGACAATATTGAGGGGGGGCGTGAATTAGTATTGTTAACTTTTAACAATTAAAACCACTTTAATCTATTCATTAACACACATGATCAACAAGATACACAGAACACAAATTTATCGTGGAATCCCAATTGGGAAAACCACCAATACTTCCTATTACTGCAAAATTATATTTACAAAGAGTTTATGCTTGCTTCTACAGACAAGGATGCTACAACACCCTATTTACCAACAACTGCTAGAAGGAAGCTACGACCCACTTAATTTATCAGTTGCCACTGAAAGGATGCTACGACACCCTATTACCAGCTACCATTGGAAGGAGGCTACAACCCCCCTTGCAGGCATGTAGCTTGCCCTAGCACCACCCTGCCACCCCTAATATGTTTTTATCAAACTTCCAGATCTACTTATGTCTTCAATTCTGTCACTAGTTTCTCATTACTTACTTGGTCTCTGTCTTCTGGAGCTGTTATATAGATCTGGACTACGGAGACATCTTTTTCTAAACTTAAAATCTTGCTTATTAATACATCATTCATTTTACAAATGGATATCTTCATTTTGGAGTTACATAGTTGCGCCCTTTCAATCTAGATTCGTACCAATTCATCAGACACGTCACTTCCTAAATTATGTCTCTTCATCAAACGTGTATCCTTACTTCTTTGTTTAATTATTTTTAACTATGTTTAAATTTATCAGTCACGACCTTCCGCAATTGCTTTTTCGCAACAAACTTTCTGCAACATAAATCCTTCTGCATTTGTCTTTCTGCATTTATCTTTCTACAATTACCTTTCTGCATTTGTCTTTCCGCAACGATCCTTTCTGCAATTAACCTTTCTACATTTATCTTTCTGTGTTGATCTTTTCACAATCTACGGGAACACTTTACTTCCGCAATTGCGGGTTGCGAATTGCGGGTCTACTTTTCAACTTTTCTCGAAACTGCTTCCGTAATTCCCTTTCCACAACACTTCTTCCGCAATTGCGGATTGCGGGTCTGCTTTTCATAAATTCTTCAAACATGACTTCTGCAATAGTCTTCCCACAGGTTTAACAAACTTGAACCTTGGCATTGCGGAAGCTATTCTAGACCAATGATCTTTCTCTCTCTTATGATCTGGGTCATCCAAATCTTCACTCCATAGAAACTTAGCGTTATAATGCTTTCAACTCCACTTGGCCAACTTGTGTTATTTTGGCTTCCACAAATCTCTTTGGACTAGTTCATCAATGTTGCCTTATGATCTTATGTTGACAACAATGTCCATTTACTCAACGGTCTTTTATTCCTTTGTCATTACTGAACTCCTTTCACATCAATAACAACCATACCCAACACAATGCTTCTCTGATTAACTTTCCATCGATTTTATGCGGATATCGTTAAATCAATCCACAGGAAATGTACGTGACTGCTATACTCCTTCATAAAAATATATATATTTATCGAGGTACTTGTAATATGTGTGCTTGGATGGAATTCTAGTTATAGTTAAAGGTTCAAATTGTATGAGTTTGTGTTGTGGCCTCTATATTTGTGTTTCACGAAACATTATGACTTAACAACGTCGGAGCGTTATGGTGGGCCTAACGCTTGTGCTTCGATTGGATTAAGCAGACAACATTGGACTATTATGGTTTCGGGCTTGACCAATCAATTGATCGCTCCCAACTAATACACGAGGTCAAGATGCGACGAAGTAGCAAATGTAGGCACATCTCATAGGGAAGGGCAGAGTCCACGTCGCCTATCCTAAGTCCACTATCAGAGCCTTATCACTTATGGCCCCAATGTTGCCACCCGACTACCACATTATGCAACACTTTACACTTCTTTATACATTCAAAGAGTGTTAAAAGGATATAATTTTATATTTCTAAAATAACTTTTAGCTATGTATACATATGTGACGTCTTTTCCCTTGAAATTATAAAATACTTTACACTTCTTTATACAATTAAAGAGCGTTATAAAGATGTAATTTAATATGTTAAAATAACTTTTAACTATGTTTTGTCATTGTAAGCCAAGAAATAGCTGGGCTTGGATATAATTGCTTGGCTCCCGCCCGGTTCTAGAAAACAGCCTCTCCTTTAAGCACCTTCTTCGTTTAGCTTCTTTATGAATCACCTTTGAATTATGCATGCCTAAAAGGATATAATTTTATATTTCTAAAATAACTTTTAGCTATGTATACATATGTGACATCTTTTCCCTTGAAATTATAAAATACTTTACACTTCTTTATACAATTAAAGAGTGTTATAAAGCTGTAATTTTATATGTTAAAATAACTTTTATCTATGCTTTATAATATGTTGAGAATAAATTTACACACGATGACCCAACACCCCTTTAAGGTGTTGTTAAACACCTCTTAAGGTGTATGAAGCCAAAAGCTTCGCTATTTTTTATAATTTTTCTCAAATTTCCGTTCTTAAGAATTCAAGGATTGTTAATAAAGAAATTTCCGTTCTTAAGAATTCAAGGATTGTTAATAAAGAAACTTTTGACAAATCTATATATTGAAATTTTTTTAATGGGCTAACACACGGCAGGCTTAGTATAGGAGACGTTGGTGGCTTAATTCATATATAGGAGTATAGTTGTGCAACAAGATTTGGGGCTTCTACCAACAATAAGGTTGATTTGTTTGGATGCCAAATTTGCTTATTTTGGCATATTTTTTTGGTATTAAGATCCACTTTTATGGTGAGTCCAAGATGGTTGTAGATTTCTTGAAATATGGGAGGGTGTCTAATAATATTCACCTACTTCATATTTTTGAGGACATTTACAAGATCATTTTTTTTTATATGACCAGCTTCCATCATATTTTCCGTGAACGTAATGATAAAGCTGACGAGCTCTCTAAGAAAGGTTTGATGATAATATAAGGTAATTGAGAAAAATGGGAATGCGATGATGGCATTGTCATTGAACTGGGCATTATCCCTATTTGTTAAGATCTTACTTGTATAGAGTCTAGTACTCTAACTTTTATTTGGTGTTTTTTTATGATGCTTGTTGGCAGATGTGTATATGGGTTTATCCCATAAATACATTGTGATATGTGCAAAAACTAATGTTTTTTCTTTACATGCTTGTTTCATGGCATTGAGTACTAGATACTCAAATTTTGTATGGCCCCTAAGGCCTTGTAAACAATGTGGTTTTAATTTAATAAAAACTACAAAAAAAAAAAATTTGAGAAAAAAAAACATACCCCTTCGGTAATGTGATTTTATTTCTATGGATTTGCCAAAATCAGTTTTTACATTACATACTTATTTAATGGCATTAAGTACTAGATACTCAACTTTTGTATGGCCTAAGGCCTTGTAAACAATGTGGTTTTAATTTAATAAAAACTATAAAAAAAATCTGAGAAAAAAAACATACCCCTTAAAGTAATGTGATTTTATTTCTATGGATTTTTGCCAACACTTTGAGGAATATGTTGGTGTACTTTCGGTCGACCTAGGTTCAGATTCCTCGTTTGTCAACAAAGCCCAAGATATCGGTCCATCAAAGCATGACTTTGTCGGCAACACCTGCGACACAGATGAAGTCTCACCCGAGATAACTTATTTTGTACTGCTAGAACCAGGTTTTTGCAGTTATGCCGGGGATTTCTTCCTTACAACAATACAAATTCCCTTGACCGAAACCAAAATACACCTTTTTCTTATATATTCATTCACGATAACTATCTACCAATCCGTTGACATAAATAACAACATTAATCATGAAGCATTAACAATATTCAAGATGCGACACAAATATAAGTTCATTCAACATTTAAGTATGTGCAACACATTTAGATTAGCTGATCTATATCATTATGCATTCGACACAAAACACACATTAAACACACAAAGACAAAGATATAACCTGGAAACCCAGCCCCAAGAGTTAGCTCAATCGGTAGAGTACTCGTAGTTAGGCCTCCCAGCATGTGAGGTCGCGGGATCCATTCTCATCGACTCTCTTGGGGTTAGGCACGCAGAGGCCGCAGGTGTGAGGCCCCTTCGGGTGGGTCCGCCAGAAATTATTCCGTGGATGTAGCCCGTCGGTCAAGCCGGCGCGTGAACCACATTGAAAAAAAAAAAAAAACCTGGAAACCCATCCAGCAAAAATCATAAAGGTTCTCTTCATCTGGCATGAGAATTGGTTTGGCACCTTTGGTCTGCACACTCATCTTGCATGCTCTTCTTTTAGATCTTATTTACAATGCATACTTTCATTTCTCATCTCATGCTCTCTTATTTTGGTTCTCTCTCTTCTTTTCTTACTCGTCGATCCGCATACAGTCTAGATCAAGCTTATTCCTCTCTTCGACCGACTATCCTTAATCAAACTGAACACAACTTGGGTTCGTGCTTTTATATGATTTTACAATTCTTGATCCAACCATCAATTGAGTCACAACTGTCAGTTGACATGATGTCTTTCTATTTCAATACATTCTATTATCTCTAAAAATAGGCACTATCGACCCAAACTACAATCATGCTTTATTACTAAAGAAATCTTTTAGTTTAACTAATTCTTCCTGCAAAATCAGTCGAACTCTACTTTTCGACTGCTTTATTCATCTTTCGTCTTGGTTCCTTCTATCGTGACCGCTTATGTCGTAATTTCTTCCATCATGTTTCTTTTGTCCCAACTTATTTCATTGCGCAGTCAGAATCTTCATCTTTCTGAACAATATTCTAGCAGAATTATGTCTAACTTTTATGTGCCCCAACAGGCCCCCAAAACTCACCCGTGGCTCTTCCCGAGCCACATTAGACTGAAACTTTCGTGATTGTGACCTTGCTTTGAAAATCATGGAATATTTTCAGTACTTGCTATGTTTCTTGTCGCACTTCTTCTTCCACTGATTTCAACTTTTCCACAAGTTCAAAACTAATGTGTTCTGAAGTTGTGAGTTCTGTCGACCCCAAGGCTTGTCGCACCTTTTCATGTACAGGATGAATGATGCATGTTATTTTCTCTGCTTCGGCTTCAAGGTCTGTGACCCAATTGGTTCTCTTTTACTAATGGGTGCATTTTTTGTTACTTGATGTTGTAGCTTCTTCATGTCATTTGCCTTGGCCATTTTCTTTGCAGTTGACAACTTCTTTAGATCGCTCTTCAGTTTGTTGAAGTCTTCCTCCGTAGTATGCAATTGCTCTGTTATTTTTTCCAATTCTTTATCGTCGATCAAAGCTTCCCATGATTGAGAAATTTTCTCGACCGCTTTGGTACAAAGTGCTTCAGCCTCTTCTATCTTCATCGCAGCCTTAGTTGTTTTTTCTTCTTCTTTATGCCAGTACCTCTGGAGGTGTACCGAGATTTATCTGTAATTCCAACTCCACAATTTGCTTACAGAGGTTGTCCAATACCTCGCCAAGTCGAAAGACTTTAGCTTCTGAAAACATTTATGTTGTGATGCCTTCATCTGTAAAAGTGCTACAAGCCAATGTAATAGCCGTATCCAATCGATGCCTATCATCCTGTGATGTCTTTTCTTTCTATTTTGCTTCCTAGACTATTTTATTCATCTAATTAACAGACTTTTGTGAAGACTTGATTTGAGTAACCAACACGCATTCTCTATTCTTCATTTTAGTGACTGCAACATTCTGAATGGCATGCACTTCATACATCGACAATGTAGAAAAATCCATTGCAATATGACCAAGGTCCTTGAACATAGTATTCAGTTCTGATGTGCCTAGGTCGATTGCTTGACCCAATACTTGAATCTTTATAGGTGGAGTATCGACGACCCCTCGTCAGGTCGCTCCTCAGATGGGCCAGCTTCGTCCAGTGGCACAGTCGAGTACAACGTTTGGTCAGCCGCCACTCGAACTTCTTTTAGTGCTTTACAAAGTGTCTGCGGTAAAAATACAATGTTGCTTATCAACTATGTTTGTCTTTCGTCCATTTTTCTGCAGCTTTGATCGAAAAATTCTGCCATTGTTTCTGTTAAAAGAGTGTAATCATCATTGGTGAGGACGACAACTCCAAATGGCATGTCATCCTTCCTCTTCTTAAGACTCTACTAAGACTTCCATATGGTATTCTATCGTGTAGTATGTAGCCATATTGGTTCCAAGTTCCACTTCCACATGGCATTCTCTTGTAGTATGTAGGCATAGTGGTTCCACTACCACATGGTATTCTAGTGTGTTTTATGGTCTATTCTCTTGTGCTACTTTAACACTTTGGGTAGTGATTCCAATGCTAATTTTTTTTTAACATGTGTCATTTCCATGTATTATTTGGTTGAGATAGTCACATTAGTTTTATTTCCACAAATTATTTCACTGTATTTCACTATCTTGAATTGTTTTGGCACCTTGAAATATGTTATTTCAATGTGTTTCGGTCTCATGAATTGTTTTGACACCTTGAAGTAGTCATAGTAACTCCATTGCCATTGATTCCAAATTCTGATAAAGTGAAAGGAATGGATAATCTCATGCCCATATCTTTGTGCAATTTTGAATGTATACGCTAATTGCAAAAGTTGTAGCTAATAGAGTTAGGGGTATTGTATAATTCAATTACATTTGAGAAATTTTCTTTTCTCATGTCACGTCCCCTCCCCTCATCTCGACGATGGAGAGGATGTGACTTACAACTGTTGCTGTCAATCTAACCGGAGAATCTAGCCCCATGAACATAACATAAAATGCATTGAAATAAAAAAACATACACAGATGCATAATGCAATTCATATACAACAGAAGCTAAACTCATTCAACACATTGAATATGTTCATAGTAATTTATAAAACAAATACATTGTAGAGATTAAACACAAGAAATACTTATCTTGAGAATAAGTTGTCCCACAACCAGCTATGTCGCTACAACATTCCACCCAACCATAGGCCAGTGTGCTCATCAATCTCTCAGCACCACTTCCACCCCCAAGTTGGGCATGATTTCCACAAGAAACTAGAGAACAATAGGCTCACACATAACCAAATACACATCAAAACTCAGCCAAGCGAAACAAGGTTGGGTTTATCAGGATGCTAAGGCAGTGGAAAGGAGAATTGCTAAGCTAGTGAGCTCAACCAAAAAGCTATGGACACCTACACCAGATCCGACTTTGCCTCCACAATTCCTACACCACCCAACACAAGGAAGTATTCCCTTCACTGCTACACAGTTCCCTCAGGCCATACCTTCCCTTCTAGTGCTCTTCAGTGTGTGCAGAAAGGATTTTCTAGCCCCTCTTGATCTATCTGTGAGGTTCCTCTGGTCACTAGACTACCAATCCAATTCTGTCCTCTTCTACTCCTAACAGTTCAGACCAAACAAGGATTTACAAAACCACAAAACACAAGGGTCCACAAAACAACAAAATACACAGCTGGCCTTGTAGAAAAATGGTTTTGGCAACAAAAAAATGATTTGGTGAAAGGGAAAGCAACCCTGTGATAGCCAATTCGAGTTCAGAAACATCTATGGACTTCACGTGGGAAAAAGGCCTCTTCCAACCCCCAATTCGTGGATCTATTCTCCCATCGATTGTGCAACACCAAAAATGAATTTCCCCAGCCTTGTGAATGAGGAAACAATGGGAAAAAATCCAGGAGGGAGCCCAACCACTGAGCATTTCCAAAATTACTTCCCAACCATTGGGGAAAAAGAAGGAAACTGCTGAGGACGTGAGGGAAATGCACAAGAGCTCCAAACACGTGAGGAAGAGGAGGACGTGAATGCATAATGGGGTGGACAACATTTTTGGGCATTTACTTGCCCCATAAGTCAAAAAAACATTTTAAAAAAATGGGTGGCTTCCCAAATTCGAATTTGACTGCCATACTCTTCCCATCCCCATACATGAAACTAACTCAACCAATTTCTAGAAGAAATAAATGATTAGGCACAAAAGACAAAATGGGTAGTTGACAGCTTGATGGGTTCTACCTTTGACATTTGGTTTACCTTATTGGCTCAAGGGTTTGAATATTTTCCCTCCCTGGTCCTTGTGAAATCATGCCCCCATCTCTTTAATGTTGTATTGACATAGCTAGTTGCAGGTATTTTTATTAATTGCATATTTACATGATGTCCAAAATTATAATGTGCCTGGCTACCATGAAATACCATCGGCTTCGATTTTAATTGTCGATACATACAAACGCTAAATCTATGGTGAGGCCTTGACCTTTAGCTCCCCACCATGATTTAATAATGCTATTTACATCATTTACAATTTAAGATAATGTGGTCAAAACCGGTATATTGCATTCCCATCCCCCTTACAAAAGCATTGTCCTTAGTGCTCATCAAAACTGAACAAAAATGCTACACTGGCACTACCTCAGTTCTCTGCAATATTGAACAAAAATGGATGTTCCAACCGCATGGCATCCTCCAGCTCCCATGTAGCCTCTTCAGGACCGTAGTGCTCCCATTGCACCTTTACCTGTCCTATGGCTCGATTCCGAAGCATTGTGACCTTCCTGTTGAGGACGTGCAATGGCTCGATTTGGAACTCTCCCTTGGGTTCCACCTGGAACACATCCCAATCAATCACACGGTTAGGATCATGTACATATTTATTAAGCAAAGAAACATGAAAAACATTATGAGCTCTAGTGCTAGCAGGAAATGCAATTCTATATGCAACTGGCCCTATTATTTGAAGCACTTCAAACAACCCACAATATCTAGGTGACAACTTGGCACAACTTCCAAGATTCAAGGAACTCTTCCTTGCCCTCACTATGAGGTAAAAATGATCCCCAACATTGAACTCTCTGTGCACTATATGCTTATCAGCATAGCTTTTCTGTCTGTCCTGTGTTGCTTTCATATTCTTCCTGATCTTTGCAACCTCTTACTCCATTTTCCTGAGAAATTCTGGACCAATCACAATATTGTTCACTGGATTATCCCAAGTCACTGGTGTCCTACACCTCCCACCATACAAAGCTTCATATGGACTCATCCCCAAGGATGCTAGTTTTCCATTGTTATATGCAAATTCTACCAAGTGTAAATAATCCTCCCACTTGGTTGGTTTGTCCATCACATACATGTGAAACATGTCTTCAAGCACCTGAATCACTCTTTCTGTATGCCCATCAATACGAGGATGGTAGGAAGTGTTGAAGTTCAACTTTGTACCCAAATCTGCAAACAAACCCTTCCAGAAATTGGAAGTGAACTTAGGATCCTTGTCAGAGACTATTTCCTTAGGCAATCCATGCAATATGAAAATCTCCTTTATGAATATTTTTTCAATGTCATCAGTCTTATGTGTGGACTTAACTGATATAAAATGTGATGTCTTTGTCAACTTGTCCACCACAACCATGATGGAATCATGTTGTCTCCAAGTCATTGGAAATCCTGTAATGAAATCCATGGAAACAACTTCCCATTTCCACTTTGGAACTGTAAAAGGTTGCAACAAACCTATTGGGTTTTGATGCTCAACCTTCACCTGTTGACATTTCATGCACCTTGAAATATACTTAGCAATATCCTTCTTCATTCCTGGCCAAAAATATTGCTTTCTAGCTATAGCAATTGTTTTCTGATATCCTCAATGACCAGAATATGGAGCTTGATGGATTTCATCCATAACAACTCTCCTCAAATCTGCTCCGTTTGGAATATAAATTCTATTCTTATAAGTAAGAAGTCCATCTTCTTCCAACTTACATCCCTCATACCTCTTCTCAAGACTTTGCTGCTGCAATTTGTCCTTTATCTGCACATACATTTCATCCTCTGCAGTATGATTAACAATCTGTTGTCTCAAATCTGATTGGCAAATAATAAGATATGCCACATGCATTTCATGCACCTTCCTGCTGAGTGCATCAACCACTTTATTCTCTTTTCCTTTTATGTGTTTGATTTCAAAATCAAACTCACATAAAAACTCCAACTATCTAGCTTGCTTAGCATTTAGAGTAGGTTGATCAAACAAATACTTCAGACCACAGTGGTCTATCCTTAACTCAAACTTTCTTCCCATTAAGTAATGCCTCCACATCTTGAGAGCATGTACTATGGCTGCAAGTTCTAAATCACGAGTGGCATTGTTATTCTCACAATCCTTCAAATTCCTTGACTCATAGCATATCACGTGGTTGTCTTGCATAAGAACTCCTCCAAGTCCTTGACCGCATGCATCAGTACACACCACAAAATCTTTTTCTGGGTCTGCAATTTTCAGAACTGGTGCACTTGTGAGAATATTCTTCAACTGATGGAAGCTTTATTCGCACCTTGGTGTCCATTCAAATTTTATTCCCTTCCTTTGCATAGAAGTGATTGGAAGTGCAACCTTGGAGAATCCTTCAATGAATCTCATGTAGTATCCTACAAGTCCCATAAAAGATCTTACATCTGTCACATTTCTTGGAGTAGGGAAATTCATAATGGCCTCAATCTTCTTAGGGTCTACATATATTCCTTCATCTGAGATCATGTGACCCAAATAGTGAATCCTATATTTATAGAAGTCGCACTTTCTCAACTTTACATACAACTTATGCTCCGTGAGCAATTGCAATGTCAATCTTAGATGTTCTTCATGCTCTTCCTCATTCTTAGAATAAATAAGAATGTCATCAAGGAAAACAAGAACAAACTTGTCCAAATACTTGCCGAAGACACTATTCATAAGCCACATAAATGTAGCTGGTGCATTTGTGAGACCAAATGGTACCACTACAAAATCATAATGTCCATACCTTGTTCTGAAGGATGTCTTATGAATAGGCTTCATCCTTGATTCTCACCTGATGGTAATAAGACCTTAAGTCAATCTTGGAAAATACCTTTGCTCCTCTCATTTTATCAAAGAGGTCATCAATCCTAGGCAAAGGGTATTTATTCTTCACAGTGACTTTTCTCATTTATTTGTAATAAATACACAACCTGTGCATACCATCTTTCTTCTTCATAAACAGAACTGGTGCTCCCCAAGGAGACACACCCGGCCTGATATACTTCTTCTCCAACAACTCTTGCAGTTGCATCTTCAACTCTAGCATTTCTGGTGTATACTCATCCGGTAGGGTGTCTTGGACACTGGTACTGCTCCTGACACAAGTTCAATTGTGAAATCAATGCCCCTCTTGGGAGGAAGCCCTAGAATTTCATCAGTAAAAACATCCCTGAATTTCTGCAACACATGAAAATCCTTCGACCTAGGAGCTTCATTCTTCACTGCCTCCAAAACATGAGTTGCATACACCCTGCAACATTTCCTATAGAACTTCTTTAGCTGCATGGCTGAAATCTACCTAACATAAATCACCTTTGGAATGTCTCTTACAACCCTTAAGTTGCCTTCTTCATCTATCCACTCAAAGGTCTTGTTGTAACAATCAAGCTTTACTCTGTGTGGTTCCAACCAATCCATTCCAATGATAATATCATAGGAACCAAGTGGCATAACATTCAGATTTACACAAGTGACCAATCCATTCATAACCAATGGACATTTCTCTACCACTTCACTTATTTTTAGGCTTAGTTCCAGTGGCTAACTGAACTAACCATGATTTTCTATGCTTTAACTTCTTAAAAGCACAATTGTCAACTACTCTAGGAGTAATATAATTGTGAGTAGATCCATGGTCAGTTAAAATAGAAACAGATTGCTCAACAATCTTACCTGCAACCTCAACCACAGTTGACTGGTGGTCTACCTGACGGTCCTTCAATGCTGCATAAATCCTAGGGACAACCCTTGCTACCTGACCCATTGTTTTAGCTTCTTGAATGTTGTAACATGGCCTTGCATTCCCATTCTCAAGTGGACAATTCATGTACATGTGGAATCCTCCACATTTCCAACATTGGAGTGGTTCTCTGTTCTGTTGTGGATCTCTTATCTTTTCTGCCACCACTCTGGTTGGTTGCTTCTCAGCTTGCGATTGATGCTTCTGCTGATTTCTGGAATGAGAAGGTTTGAAACCTTTTTTTCTTTGGTCAGACTTCTCATTCTTCTTGTCCTTCAAGGCCCTATGATAATCAATTTTTCCTTTTCTTTTCTCATAGCAATACTTAGCTTTCCTTATTGCTTCTTCCAGAGTTCTAGGTTCATAAAACTCAATTCTATGTCAGTATGCTTGAGGTAGCCCGCTTAGAAAATGATGGATCTTAACTTTATCATCTTTGATGTATCTGACATACCTCAAAAGTTCCAGGAACTTGTTTGCATACTCTTCCATGGTCTGTTGTCCCAATCTCAGCTCATGGAATTCTTTGATCTTGTCATTGTAGTACCTGTCAAAAAGGTACTTTAAAATTTTAAAAACATTGTAAAATAGGTATTGAATTTATCCTCACAGGTTACGTTCTCTCAAGCAGGAGGTAAAGGTTTGGATCAAGGACAAAAATTCTCATATGGATTCTAAGTCGACCCGTCTTGAATGTGCTATTGTTTCACTTGTCTTGGGCTCCTCTGCGGGTATACTTTCCCATGAAGACCAGGAGTCCTTAGCACTTCTTCAGGCAGAAAAAAAAAAAAGATTCAGGAGCACTATCTACTGACTTGGAAACTGAAAAGCCACACCAAATGGGACCATTTGGGTGATTCGAACACCAAATATTTCCACACATTGGCTTCAGGGAGGCGGAACCAGAACTCGATTGGTCATTGTGTGATGAGAATGGTGCTGTCTATGAAGATGATTCCAACCTTAAGGAGTTGGGACAACAACATTTTGCTCATA
The DNA here is from genome assembly GCA_001517045.1 of Pseudotsuga menziesii. Lineage (NCBI taxonomy): Eukaryota > Viridiplantae > Streptophyta > Pinopsida > Pinales > Pinaceae > Pseudotsuga > Pseudotsuga menziesii. The sequence goes on along the minus strand of LPNX010024789.1, from coordinate 383,751 downwards.
TTTTTTGTGATGATAAAAATACCTACTTATTGGAGCAACTCAAGGTAGTGATGCTTTATCCTCACATGATCTCCATCGATGGTGCCCTCTGTCTCTCTGACCCTGTTTCTCTGAAGGAAATTGAATCATCACTGAAATCATTCAAAAAAGATAGAAGCCCGGGCCCGGATGGCTGGCCTGTTGAGTTTTACTTGCACTTTTTTGATATTTTGGGACATGACTTAGTGAATGTTGTAGATTCAGCTAGGGTTTCGGGCTTTATCCCTCCCTTCCTGAATTCCACCTTCCTTGCTCTGATCCCCAAAAAATATAAGATGTCCTCTTTTGCTGACTTCAGGCCCATTTCCTTATGCAATCTGTTGTATAAATTGATCTCCAAAGTTATTGTTGTTCGGCTCAAACCTTCCCTGGATTCCTGTATCCCTCAGGAACAATATGGCTTTCCTAAGAACCGACAGATCGTGGAGCCTATTGGTATTGTTTAGGAGACTCTCCATTCTATAAAGACTAAGAATATATGTGCCTTCATTCTCAAGTTGGATCTGATCAAGGCTTTTGATCGTGTTAATTGGTCTTTTGTCCGTCTCATTTTGATACAGATTGGGGTTCCTCTCCTGGTTGTTAACTGGATCATGGGATGCCTCACCTCTGCAAATTTTGTTGTCCTTGTCAATGGCACCCCTTCAAAGTTTTTCTCAGCTTCTCGTGGCATCAAACAGGGCTGCCCTCTATCCCCATTGCTCTTTATCCTTGTCATTGAAGGACTTAGTCTCTTGATATCTAATGCTACGAACCATGGCCTCATCCGTGGTATTCAGATCACTTCCTCACTCACTCTTACCCACCTCCTTTTTGTAGATGATGTTATCTTGATGGGTACAGGTACCTTACAGGAATGGATTGCCTTCGATGTTATACTGAGTACCTTCTGCAAGGCCTTAGGGATGAGTATTAGTCTGGACAAATCGTGCTTTTTGTACAATAATATTGCAGATGAAATGTTCCAGGACATTGCTAGGGTCATTCCATATCAGATGGAGCCTATTGCTTCGAGTTTTAAATATCTTGGTTATTTCTTGAAACCTTTGGGCTATAGGTTAAGTGATTGGAATTGGCTGGTACAGAAATTTGAGAAAAGGATTTGTCATTGGACTCATAAGTTACTCTCACTGGGCGGTCGTTTGATATTGGTCCAAGCTTTACTATCCAGTATTCCGGTGTATTGGTTGGGATTAGCGCCCATCCCCTTGTCCATTCTCCACAAGCTTAGAAGCATAATGCTTGCTTTTTTATGGGGCTCTATTGGTAATAACCGTAAGTACCATTTGATTAATTGGCAGAGTCTCTCATGGTCGAAAGAGAATGAGGGCTGGGGTATTAAAAATATATACTAGTTCAACACTGCTCTTCGTCTTAAGAACCTATGGATGGTATTGATGAACAATAGTCTCTAGCATCGGGTTCTTACCAGGAAAAATTTAAAAGGTCTCTCGGTGGTTGATTGGCTTAGGAGGAAAACTTTTGGCACACGAGGGGTCTCTATCACTTGGATGGGTTTTCTCCAAACTCTCCCTTGGCTGGGTTGCAATCTTCCATGACACATGGGGAATGGCTCAGATGTTCTTATCGGTATTGATCCTGTGATTGGTGTCCACTCTTCTAGCTCGCTCTTGGATGGATTAAGATCCTTCCTTGAGGATTTGAATATCACTACCCTATCACAAGCACACAATACATTACTTGAATCTCAATGTTACTGGTACATGGCTGATGAATTATGTATTGTTGGTGCTTGGAAAGATGCTTGGGATGCATATACGTGGGGGCTGGAACTCTGTGGCATTCATCTCTCTTCTCAGTCTGATACTCTTTTATGGGAATTTAACAAACACGATGGCTCCATCTCGACCAAACTAGTATATGAATGCATCGTGAATTCGATGCTCCCACCTTCGAGCAACAGGTTACATACTTTCTTATGGTCAAGATCTATTTCGAAGAAGATTGGATGTTTCATATGGCTTGTCTTGAGGAACAGAATCCTCACCTGGGATAACCTCCAGAAACGAGGCTGGCACGAACCGAGTATATGTGCACTCTGCTATTTAGATGAGGAGTCAGTTTTGCATATTTTTTCCCACTGCTCTTTCTGGAAGAATGTCTTATCCTACATTTGTGATAAGTTCCATATTTCACCCCCTCCTCGAGCTCCTACTCTTGGCCTGTACATTGAACATTGGATCACTCGGTACTCGAGGTACTCTATGAACTGGACTATCCCCTTCTACACGATGTGGACCATCTGGAAAGCTCGAAACTTGATTATTTTTTAGGGGAAGAAAATGTCTGTCCTGAACATTCTGCACCAAATCAAATATTTCATGCAACTGTATAGTCCTCCAGCTGTTACTTGTAAAAAGATAAGAGATATTGGGCCTTCTCCATGCTTGGTCTTTCCCTGTGGTTTTTTGATGGGGCTTCTTCTAACAATCTGGGTGGTGTTGGATTCTGCCTATACCTGAATGTGTCACATCATTTTGAATTTGCGCTGGGGGTTGGAGATAGTACCAACACCAAAGCCGAAATTCTTGGCTTATGGGCTCTTTTACAAACTTCCCATATGATGGGGATTCCCTTATCCCATATTTTCAATGACTCTTTAGTCATCATCAACTGGGGAAAGGGATCCACTACTCTCTCCCCACCTGAACTTTTTCATTGGTGCGGGAAAACTAGAAAGCTTATTACTTGCTTTCTTGATTTTTCATTTTATCATATCTACCGTGAACACAATCAAATTGCAGACTGCCTCTCTAAAACTGCCCTTTCCTTGGCTCTGGGATTAGGCTGCTTCTTTGAATTTACTGAGGACCATTTGGTCTCACATAGGACTTATCAGCTCTTTTGATTTTTGTTTGGGGAGCTTACTCCCTATTTTTTATTCTTGTATTTATATGTGGCTCATTGAATGGGCTCTTTTAGCTTGCTGCTCTGATCTCTTTGGCTCACGGTAGATATGATTTACTTGACAGATCTGCTATATGATGAGATAGTTTACTGATGGGACCACTTTTTTTATATATCAGCTATTCCCCCGGTTGCTTCTGTCAATGAAGTGACTTTTCATGTATAAGTTGTATTCTTCACCTAGATGTAACCCATTCATGGGTAGGCACTATAGATGCCCTTTGATTCTTAATAGAAAGGCTTTTTTCTTCCTGAAAAAAAAAATGTAGGTATTTTAACATTATTCATCATTTAAGCACTCATTGATCTGGTAAATTCTTCTTTATGATCCAGTGTCAAAGTTAATATCTGTTAATATGTTTTAAGTAATATTGTAAGTATTTTGACTTCATCGAACATATAATAGCTATTTGGTAAAATTCTTCTTTATGATCGAGTGTCAAAGTTAATATGTGTTTTAAGTAATAAAGTAAGTATTTTGACTACATCAAACATATAATAGCTATAGTCGTATGATAAGTACAAAGTTTTACTCGTAATTTTATTTGAAAGATTTACCAAAAGCTAAGTAGAAGCATGTCAAAAAAGAAAGAAGAAAAAATAACATTTACGAAAGTTTAATGTTTCAAAAACAAAATAAAATACACATCTATAATCTTTAAAAATAAAATTAAAAAGTTAAAAGTATATTTATATTAATTTAAATTTTAGTTATAAAATTAAATGAAAAACTAAATGTGCATAAGTAATTTTTTTTTCATAAAAGAAAAAACTATAATGTGTTATTCATTAAGAAGTCAAAGTTACATATAACAGAGTGAAAATGAGTCTTCTAATAAAAAATACTACAATATGTCAAAACATCATATTGGCAGTGTACCACCTAACTCATGGCCTTTCATATGAAAGAGATATTCAAAATACCAAAAAAAACTAGAAGTTATCTAACTTCATGATGTACAAAAAAACAAACTGCCTAAAATAACTAAGGAAATGATCCCCTTAAAAAGCATAACATACCCGTGAATCAACAACACATTTGAGATGAATTATTCATCAGCCTAGATCCAAATCCTAGGCTCTATCAAGCGTCGAGAGGGATCAAATCTGTAGAGGTGCAAACCTCTTCTTAGGTATTTCACTCAAGGAGCTATCAGCTTTGGTTAGTCCTATATATAGCCATTGATTTGATTAAAATCAAAAGACAAATCGTTTTATTTAAGGTGGATATATAATAATTTTATTATTAATATTCAATATTATTTATGGCCAACATATAATATTTTTTATTATTTTTTATTTTGTTAGGAACGAACATTACAACATCTCCCACATTACAACATCTCCCCCATACACGTTTTTAAAACCATGTGCAAGGCCCTTCTAAAACCATGGGTTATTTAGGAGGCCTTGCACGTGGTCTTAAAACCATTTGCAAGGCCCTCCTAAACCATGTACAATAAAACCATGGGTTGTATAGGAGGCCTTGCACATGGCTTTAAAACCATTTGCAAGGCCCTCTTAAACCATGTACAATAAAACCATGGGTTTAGGAGGCCTTGCACATGGTTTTAAAACCATGTGCAAGGCCAACATTTTTCTACGGATATTTCAAATTTTTATTTTTTTTATTGTTTTTTAGGTAGGAGGATTATAACATCTCCCCCATATTAGGTTGTTTTTCTGGCCCACGTTTATTTTGGACGATAATTAATTTTTTATTTTTTAATCATCTACAAAATATATTTATTACTTCTTAATTTTTAGAAGTAAAAAGTAACGTTATGTAAAGTTATAAGATCTTCCCCCATATATTTATATTTATTACTTCTTACTTTTTAGAAGTAAAAAGTAACCTTACATAACGTTATGTAACGTTACAAGATCTCCCCCATATTGGGCTGTAGAGCGCCTCTCGGTGCAAAAAAAGATATGTCCACCCATTGGACCAATAGCATTCCTTGAGAGAACAACCACCTACATATTCAATTCCTTGTAGACACGTTGAAAGGAAATCTCTGCAAAATCTTCAATCAAAGCACATATCTCACTCAACTAGTGTTCCAAATATAAAGTATGCATCTCAAAATGACCATTTTCCCAATTAATATCAACCCTTGAATCACCATAAAATTTGACTCTAAAAACACGTCTTTTTCTACTGAATTGCAATAAGCCCCCAAAAACTAGAAATTTTGTCTTTGTATTGCTAAGCCTGCTAATATCCATCCTTAGGCGAATATGATCTTCCTTTTTGATATTTAAGATCATCCCAACTCCACATAATCCATGTTTAGTAGCGCCATCAAAATAGCTTATCGAGATATCTTCACTAATATTTGGAAACCTAATAATTATTTTCTTCGGATTATGTTTGAAGGCCGCAAAATCAGTTATGGAATATAGTACTCTAATATTAACAAGGAAGGAAGAAGGCTTGATCTCGTAAAAAATACACCAATTCCTAGCTGTCCACACCTCCCATATGATAAACAAAAGCAAATTTTTTAATTTTACCCTTAAATGGAACCATTTAAATATATAGTCCTTGAAATTTTGTATGTGCCATTTATCCTCATGATTAAGTTTTAATTTCAAATCATGCCAAACCATTATGAAAAAATTGCACTGACTAAATAAATGGGAAACACTCTCAAAATTAGAATGACATAAAACACATATGCTCGGTCCCATGAATCCACACTTGAGCAGATTATCCCAAGTAAAGATTTTGTTTTCTATACACAACCATAAAAACACTTTATCTTAAGAGGAATTTTTCCCTTCCACAGCTTTGCAGCCCACCAATTTGTGTAGTATACCCCTTCCTAAGCAACAATGGCCTTGTAAGATTTTTTAACTTAAAATACCATGTTGGCATCACCCCAATCCCAAACTAAAGAGTCTACATTCTCAGATAAAACAATTCTTGCTTTGTTCAATGTTATCATAAAACTATTCCATTCTTCCTTCACTTCATCAAAGAGTCTTAACTTACATTCAAGATGATCTTCCCTTCCTAATAATGTATGCCATAACCAATATACTTTTACTA
>LPNX010024789.1:345716-377676 GCA_001517045.1 Pseudotsuga menziesii | reverse complement strand
ATATATATGACATATTTTCCATTAACATTATGCAACACTTTACACTTCTTTATACATTCAAAGATTGTTAAAAGGATATAATTTTATATTTCTAAAATAACTTTTAGCTATGTATAAATATGTGACATCTTTTCCCTTGAAATTATAAAATACTTTACACTTCTTTATACAATTAAAGAGTGTTATAAAGATGTAATTTAAAGAGTGTTATAAAGATGTAATTTAATATGTTAAAATAACTTTATGTATGTTTTATAATATGTTGGGAATAAATTTACACACGATGACCCACCAACCCTTTAAGGTAGTGTTGGTGTTGTTAAACACCTCTTAAGGTGTATGAAGCCAAAAGCTTGGCTATTTTTTTATCATTTTTCTCAAATTTCCGTTCTTAAGATTTCAAGGATTGTTAATAAAGAAATTTTTGACAAATCTATCTATTGAACTTTTTTTCAATGGGCTAACACAAGGTAGGCTCAGTATAGGAGAAGTTGGTGGCTTAATTCATAAATAGGACAATCATTAGGACAATCATTAGTATAGTTGTGCAACAAGATTTGGGGCATCTACCAACAATAAGGTTGATTTGTTTGGATGCCAAATTTACTTGATTTTGGTATATTTTTTTAGATTTGGGGTATTTACCAACAATAAGGTTGATTTGTTTGGATGCCAAATTTGTTTGATTTTGGCATATTTTTTTGGTAGTAAGAAGATTCACTTTTATGGTGAGTCCAATATGGTTGTAGATTGCTTGAAATATGGGAGGGTGCTTAATAATATTCACCTACTTCATATATTTGAGGACATTTACAAGATCAATTTTTTTTTCGTATGACCAGCTTCTATCATATTTTTCGTGAACGTAATGATAAAGTTGACAAACTCTCTAAGACAGGTCTAATGATAATATAAAGGTAATTGAGAAAAATGGGAATGGGATGATGGGATTGTCATTGAACTGGGCATTATCCCTTCTTATTAAGATCTTACTTGTATAGAGCCTAGTACTCTAACCTTTATTTGGTGTTTTTTTATGATGCTTGTTGGCAGATATGTATATGGGTTTATCCCATAAATACATTGTGATATGTGCAAAAGCTGATGTTTTTATTTACATGCTTATTTGATGGCATTGAGTACTAGATACTCAACTTTTGTATGGCCCCTAAGGCCTTGTAAACAATGTGGTTTTAATTTAATAAAAACTACAATTTATTTTTATTTTTTCTGAGAAAAAAAAAACATACCCCTTATGGTAATGCGATTTTATTTCTATGGATTTGCCAAAATCAATTTTTACATTACATACTTATTTGATGGCATTGAGTACTAGATAATCAACTTTTCTATGGCCTAAGGCCTTGTAAACAATGTGGTTTTAATTTATTAAAAACTCAAAAAAAAATTCCGAGAAGAAAAACATACCCCTTAAAGTAATGTGATTTTATTTCTATGGATTTTTGCCAACACTTTGAGGAATATGTTGGCGTACTTTCGGTCAACCTAGGTTCAGATTCCTCGTTTGTCAACAAATCCCAATTTTCAGTACTTGCTATGTTTCCTGTCGCACTTCTTCTTCCACTGTTTTCAACTTTTCCACAAGTTCAAAACTAATGTGTTCTGAAGTTGTGAGTTCTGTCGACCCCAAGGCTTGTCGCGCCTTTTCATGTACAGGATGAATAATGCATGTTACTTTCTCTACTTCGGCTTGAAGGTCTGTGACCCAATCGATTCTCTTCTGCTAATGGGTGCAATTTTTGTTTCTTGATGTTGTAGATTCTTTAAGTCATTTGCCTTGGCCATTTTCTTTGCAGTTCACAACTTCTTTAGATCGCTCTTTAGTTTGTTGAAGTCTTCCTCGGTAGTATGCAACTGCTCTGTTACGTTTTCCAATTCTTTATCGTCGATCAAAGCTTCCCATGATTGAGAAATTTTCTCGACCGCTTTGGTACAAAGTGCTTCAGCCTCTTCTATCTTCGTCACAACCTTAGTTGTTTTTTCTTCTTCTTTATGCCAGTACCTCTGGAGGTGTATTGGGATTTATATCCAATTCCAACTCAGCAATTTGCTTACAAAAGTTGTCCGCTACCTCACCAAGTTGAAAGACCTTAGCTTCTGAAAACATTTATGTTGTGATGCCTTCATCTATAAAAGTGCTACAAGCCAATGTAATAGCCATATCCAATCGATGCCTATCATCTTGTGATGTCTTTTCTTTCTATTTTGCTTCTTGGACTATTTTCTTCATCTAATTAACAGACTTTTGTGAAGACTTGATTTGAGTAACCACACGCATTCTCTATTCTTCATTTCAGTGATTGCAACATTCTAAATGGCATGCACTTCATACATCGACAACATAGAAAAATCCATTGCAATATGACCAAGGTCCTTGACCATAGTATTCCATTATGATTTACCTAGGTCGATTGCTTGACCCAATACTTGAATCTTTATAGGCGGAGTTGGCATCGACGACCCCTCGTCAGGTCGCTCCCCAGATGGACCAGCTTCATCCAACGACACAGTCGAGTACAACGTTTGGTTAGCCGCCACTTGAAGTTCTTTTAGTGGTTTACAAAGTGTCTGCAGTAAAAATACAATGTTGCTTGTCAACTATGTTTGTCTTTCGTCCATTTTTATGCATCTTTGATTGGAAACTTCTGCCATTGTTTCTGTCAAAAGAGTGTAATCGTCATTGGTGAGGACGACAACTCCAGATGATATGGCATCCTTCCTCTTCTTACGACTCTACTAAGACTTCCACATGGTATTATATCGTGTAGTATGTAGCCATATTGGTTCCAAGTTCCACTTCCACATGGCATTGTCCTGTATTATTTAGGCATAGTGGTTCCAATTTCACATGGTATTCTAGTGTGTTTTATGGTCTATTCTCTTGTGCTACTTTGAAACTTTGGGTAGTGATTCCATTACCAATTTTTTTTAACATGTGTCATTTCCATGTATTATTTGGTTGAGATAGTCACATTAGTTTTATTTCCACAAATTATTTCACTGGATTTCATTATCTTGAATTGTTTTGGCACCTTGAAATATGTTATTTCAATGTGTTTCAGTCTCATGAATTGTTTTGACACCCTGAAGTAGTCATAGTAACTCCATTGCCATTGATTCCAAAGTCTGATAAAGTGAAAGGAATGGATCATCTCATGCCCATATCTTTGTGCAATTTTGAATGTATACGCTAATTGCAAAAGTTGCAGCTAATAGAGTTAGGGGTATTGTCTAATTCAATTACATTTGAAAAAAATTATTTTCTCATGTCACGTCCCCTCCCCTCATCCTGATGATGGAGAGGACGTGACTTACAACTGTTGCTATCAATCTAACCGGGGAATCTAGCGCCATCAACATAACATAAAATGCATTGAAATAAAAAAAACATACATAGATGCATAATGCAATTCATATACAGCAGAAGCAAAACTCATTCAACACATTGAATATGTTCATAGTAATTTATAAAACAAATACATTGTAGAGATTAAACACAAGAAATACTTATCTTGAGAAGAAGTTGTCCCACAACCAGCTATGTCACTGCAACGTTCCACCCAACCATAGGCCAGTGTGCTCATCAATCTCTCAGCACCACTTCCACCCCCGAGCTGGGCATGATTTCCACAAGAAACTAGGGAACAACGGGCTCACACAAAACCAAATACACATCAAAACTCAGCCAATCCAAACAAGGTTGGGTTTATCAGGATGCTAAGGCAGTGGAAAGGAGAATTGTTAAGCTAGTGAGCTCAAACACAAAGCTATGGACACCTACACCAGATCCGGCTTGGCCTCCACAATTCCTACACCACCCAACACAAGGAAGTATTCCCTTCACTGCTAGACAGTTCCCTCAGGACATACCTTCCCTTCTAGTGCTCTTCAGGGCGTGCAGAAAGGATTTTCCAGCCCCTCTTGATCTGTCTGTGAGGTTCCTCTCTTCACTAGAATACCAATCCAATTCTTCCCTCTTCCACTCCTAACGGTTCAAACCAAACAAGGATTTACAGAACCACAAAACACAAGGGTCCACACAACAACAAAATACACAACTGCCTTGTAGAAAAACGGTTTTGGAAACAAAAATGATTTGGTGAAAGGGAAAGCAACCCTGTGATAGCCAATTCGAGTTCAGAAACATCTATGGACTTCATGTGGGAAAAAAAGGCCTCTTCCAACCCCCAATTCATGGATATATTCTCCCATCGACTGTGCAACACATAAAATGAATTTCCCCAGCTGTGTGAATGAGGAAACAATGAGAAAACGTCCAGGAGGGAGCCCAACCACTGAGCATTACCAAAATGACTTCCCAGCCATTGGGGAAAAAGAAGGAAACCGCTGAGGACAAGAGGGAAATGCACAAGAGCTCCAAACACGTGAGGAAGAGGAGGACGTGAATGCATAATGGGTTGGACAACATTTTTGGGCATTTACTTGCCCCATAAGTCAAAAAAATATTTTTAAAAAATGGGTGGCTTCCCAAATTCGAATTTGACTGCCATACTCTTCCCATCCCCATGAATTAACTAACTCAACCAATTTCTGAAAGAAATAAATGATTGGGCACAAAACAAAAAATGGGTAGTTAACAGCTTGATGGGTTCTACCTTTGATATTTGGTTTTACCCTATTGGATCATGGGTTCGAATATTTTCCCTCCTTGTTCCTTGTGAAATCATGCCCCCATCTCTTTAATGTTGCATTGACATAGCTAGTTGTGGGTATTTTTATTAATTGCATATGTACATGATGTCCAAAATTATAATGTGCCTGGATAGCATGAAATACCACCGGCTTCAATTTTAATTGTCGATACATACAAACGCTAAATCTATGGTGGGGCATTGGCCTTTAGCTCCGCACCATGATTTAACAATGCTATTTACATCATTTACAATTTAACATAATGTGGTCAAAATTAGGATATTGCATTTCCATCCCCCTTACAAAAGCATTGTCCTCAGTGCTCATCAAAACTGAACAAAAATGCTACATTGGCACTACCTCAGTTCTCTGCAAAATTGAACAAAAATAGATGTTCCAACTGCATGGCATCCTCCAGCTCCCACGTAGCCTCTTCAGGATCGTAGTGCTCCCATTGCACTTTTACCTGTCCTATGGCTTGATTCCGAAGCATTGTGACCTTCCTGTCAAGGATGCACAATGGCTCGGTTTGGAACTCTCCCTCGGGTTCCACTTGGATCACATCCCAATCAATCACATGGTTAGGATCATGTACATATTTCTTAAGCAAAGAAACATGAAAAACATTATGAGCTCTAGTGCCAGCAGGCAATGCAAGTCTATATGCAACTAGCCCTATTCTTTGAAGCATTTCAAACGACCCACAGTATCTAGGTGACAACTTGGCACAACTTCCAAGATTCAAGGAACTCTTCCTTGCCCTCACTATGAGGTAAAAATGATCCCCAACATTGAACTCTTTGTGCACTCTATGCTTATCAGTATAGATTTTCTGTCTGTCCTGGGTTGCTTTCATATTATTCCCGATCTTTGCAACCTCTTACTCCATTTCCTTGAGAAATTATGGACCAATCACAATATTGTTCAATGGATTATCTCAAGTCATTGGTGTCCAACACCTCCCACTATACAAAGCTTCATATGGACTCGTCCCCAAGGATGCTTGTTTTCCATTGTTATATGCAAATTCTATGAAGTGTAAATAATCCACCCACTTGGTTGGTTTGTCCATCACATACATGTGAAACATGTCTTCAAGCACCTGATTCACTCTTTCTGTATGCGCATTAGTATGAGGATGGTAGGAAGTGATGAAGTTCAGCTTTGTACCCAAATCTGCAAACAAACCCTTCCAGAAATTGGAAGTGAACTTAGGATCCATGTCAGAGGCTATTTCCTTAGGAAATCCATGCAATATGAAAATCTCCTTTATGAATATTTTTGCAATGTCATCAGTCTTATGTGTGGACTTAACTAGTATAAAATGTGATGTCTTTGTCAACTTGTCCACCACAACCATGATGGAATCATGTTGTCTCCAAGTCATTGGAAATCCTGTAATGAAATCCATGAAAACAACTTCCCATTTCCACTCTGGAACTGGAAAAGGCTCCAACAAACCTGCTGGGTGTTGATGCTCAACCTTCACCTGTTGACATTTCATGCACCTTTAAATATACCCAGCAATATCCTTCTTCATTCCTGGCCAAAAATACTGCTTTCTAGCTGTAGCAATTGTTTTCTGATATCCTCGGTGACCAGAATATGGAGCTTGATGGATTTCATCCAGAACAACTCTCCTCAAATCTGCTACGTTTGGAATATAAATTCTATTCTTATAAGTAAGAAGTCCATCTTCTTCCAACTTACATCCCTCATACCTATTCTCAAGACTTTGCTGCTGCAATTTGTCCTTTATCTGCACATACATTTCATCCTCAGCAGTATGATTAACAATTTGTTGTCTCAAATCTGATTGGCAAATACTAAGATATGCCACATGCATTTCATGCACCTTCCTGCTGAGTGCATCAACCACTTAATTCTCTTTTCCTTTTATGTGTTTGATTTCAAAATCAATCTCACATAAAAACTCCAACCATCTAGCTTGCCTAGCATTTAGAGTAGGTTGATCAAACAAATACTTCAGACCACAGTGGTCTGTCCTTAACTCAAACTTTCTTTCCATTAATTAATGCCTCCACATCTTGAGAGCATGTACTATGGATGCAAGTTCTAAATCATGGGTGGCATAGTTATTCTCACGATCCTTCAAATTCCTTGACTCATAGCATATCACATGGTTGTCTTGCATATGAACTCATCCAAGTCCCTGACCGCATGCATCAGTACACACCACAAAATATTTTTCTGGGTCTGCGATTTTCAGAACTGGTGCACTTGTGAGAAGATTCTTCAATTGATGGAAGCTTTATTCGCACCTTGGTGTCCATTCAAATTTTATTCCCTTCCTTTGCAAAGAAGTGATTGGATGTGCAACCTTGGAGAATCCTTCAATGAATCTCATTTAGTATCCTACAAGTCCCATAAAAGATCTTACATCTTTCACATTTCTTGGAGTAGGCAAATTCATAATGGCCTCAATCTTCTTAGGGTCTACATATATTCCTTCATCTGAGATCATGTGACCCAAATAGTGAATCCTATCTTTATAGAAGTCACACTTTCTCAACTTTGCATACAGCTTATGCTCCGTGAGCAATTTCAATGTCAATCTTAGATGTTCTTCATGCTCTTCCTCATTCTTAGAATAAATAAGAATGTCATCAAGGAAAACAAGAACAAACTTGTCCAAATACTTGCTGAAGACACTATTCATAAGGCACATAAAGTAGCTGGTGCATTTGTGAGATCAAATAGTACCACTACAAAATCATAATGTCCATACCTTGTTCTGAAGGTTGTCTTATGAATAGGCTTCATCCTTGATTCTCACTTGATGGTAAACAAACCTTAAGTAAATCTTGGAAAATACATTTGCTCCTCTCATTTTATCAAATAGGTCATCAATCCTAGGCAAAGGGTATTTATTCTTCACAATGAATTTTTTCAGCTGTCTGTAGTCAATACACAACCTAAGTGTACCATCTTTCTTCTTCATAAACAGAACTCGTGCTCCCCAAGGAGACACACTCGGCCTGATATACTTCTTCTCCAACAACTCTTGCAGTTGCATATTCAACTCTATCATTTCTGGTGTATACTCATCCGGTAGGGTGTATTGGACACTGGTGTTGCTCCTGACACAAGTTCAATTGTGAAATAAATGCCCCTCTTGGGAGGAAGCCCTAGAATTTCATCAGTAAAAACATCCCTGAATTCCTGTAACACATGAAAATCCTCCGACCTAGGAGGTTCATTTTTCACTACCTCCAAAACATGAGCTGCATACACCCTGCAACCTTTCATATAGAACTTCTGTAGCTGCATGGCTGAAATCTACCTAATAGAAATCACCTTTGGAATGTCTCTTACAACCCTTAAGTTGCCTTCTGCATCTATGCACTCAAAGGTCGTATTGTAACAATCAAGCTTTACTCTGTGTGGTTCCAACCAATCCATTCCCTTGAGAATATCATAGGAACGAAGTGGCAAAATGTTGTAATCTCACAGATCACATAAGGTTACCAATAATACACACTAAAACATATATACATAAAACAGAGACAAGAGATAAGAACAAATTGGTGAATAAACATATTATATTATACAAATGAGTCCATACAACACAGAGAACTTAATTGAGTTCTCATCTGGCTCAACAACCTAATATATATGATTACAGAATGGTTACAAAATAACTACCTGTCGGTTCGATGAACCGACATGACCTTAGGTGGTCGACCTAATCTCTAGCTTTAGTCGCCCGACTGACTTAGTCGGCTAATCGAATAAGTTGGCCCATCGACTTAGTCGGCTGATCGACTAAGTCAACTATCCTTCAAGTCGACTTTATTGACTTGCTCCTTCTACATCTCTCCCACGAACAAAACGTTTCTTCATCCCAAAGAAACAGAGAGGTACAAAAATTCTTGGTGGTCTCAATAGTTATTGTGGTGGGCTGTGAAGTCTGATAGTCGGTCTTTTCTGTACACAGCCTTCTACGGTGGCTGGGGCTGTTACTGCGAGGTGATGTTGGAAATTTGTTCAACTCTGCAAAATTTTCTGGATGTCGATGGTGGGTGTGTTCAAGCCTGATAAGATCGACATCTTTTCTGAGATGGAGACTTTAGCTATCCTCTCCATTTCATGACCCATGAATTGGTCTTTCTCCTCTGCAGTCTTGATAAGTCATTTCATCTGCGAGCAGATGATGTCGAATTTCTCTAAGTTAGGGAGAACTTGTTGCACCCACCGATGTGCTTCCCTTTCTAGTTTCTGCAGTTTGGTGGTTTCAAGCACTATCTATTCTTCTATTGTCATTCTGAGTGCTTCTTCAGTGGTTTTTCTGCTCTCTAATGCCTAAATCCCTTGTTGAGTCATTCGAGTCTGCTGATAAACTTTCCCGTAGTGATTAGGACAGTCTCTTAGTACTTCTTCGATTACAACAGACTCCTCCATATGATCTTGCAGTACTTTATATGCTTCAGAGAATGCAGTGTGTTGTGCCATTAGGAGTCGGGAAGTTTCCTCTTTTTGTTCCTCCTTTGTTTCCTGAATGTGATCTTGGAGGGTCGACACCATGCTCTCAAATAGCTGATACGCCCTTTCGAGTGGTTTGTCTGTGTCGATCTCTATGGGGCCCGGCATCACGGACTGGGCCAGATTCCTGCATTTGTCGAGAAACTCGACCTGTTCTGCGTTGTTTTCCTTGAGTTCTTTATTTCTTTTCTCACTCCTCGTCTTTGCTTCACTTGCTAAGGTTTTGAGGAGTTGTCCTAACTCTATGTCGGCCAAGGAGCTTGCATCCTTTAATCTAATTTAGACCTTTGAAGGCTTTCCATGATGCTCCTTCTTCTGTTTCTTATTCCTCTTCTTATGCTTTTCTTTATCTGCTTCCTGTGTACCTGCAACAGTCGAGGCGGGATCTTTGGTTTGTGGGTTAGAGGCCGATGGTTTGTTTGGTTTGGGAGGTGGGATGACTACCTCCTTTGGTTGTTTGGATGTAGTTGGTTGTGGTGGGCCTTTCTCTGAGTCAGGGGGTGGTGGTGGTGGTGGAGATGGTGGTGGTGGTGGTGATGGAGTTGGCGAATGGTAGGGGTTGATTGGTTTGGGGGAACTATGGTTGAGTGGTGGGTTGTCGGAGGACATTTGGTTAGTTTGTCGGTTTATGTCATCCCTAGTTTCTCCTTCAGTCGGTGCAGTGGCTGGTAGGTCAGCTTGGGGTACGGGGACGGTTGGTGCAATAATTGAGGACCGACGTGCAATCACTTTAGCTTCCTTGTCGGGACTTCTTTCGAAAATCAACGAAATGGTTGCAACGATTGGGGACTATGCATCCTATCTTGGTTGGCGTCCTCCAGACATGAATATAGGTGCTTTTGTAGAGATCTTCTGAGCTGACGTAAACAACATAGGCAGTTTCTCAAAGAAATCCTGCAAGTCCCTATCTTTGTCGAATTTTGCTTTGATAGCCTCTAGCGTCGCACTTTTGCATATGTCGAGGGGGCTGACTGACTGTGGTGCCGATGCTTGTTCCTCAGTTATTTGCATCGATGATGGGGGTGGAGGAGTTGACACAAAATCAACGACATTTTCAGGCGTCATCGTAGTCTTTAATTTCTTCGGTCGACCTGCTTGTGCTCCTGCGTCGACAAATCGCTGGAACTGGGTTTCAACCGGCACTTTATTTGCTGTGGCATCCTCTATGATGTCGAGGGCCGTGGATGCCAATTCCTCCTCATCTTCTGACGAGTCGACAAGGATAAGCTTGCGCTTACCTTTACCTTGTTGTTGTTGTTGTGTTTTGAGCTTCTTCCTGACCGTTGCTATCTCCTTTGACAATTTTTGGATAATGCGTTTTGTGACAGCATACTTAGGGTTTTCTGGTTCTGTCTCGCCTGTTGGTTCCTCAGTTGAGACGACACTTCCTGCAGCTGGAGGAACTACCTGCTACTGTGGCTGTGGTTTTGCATGTGGCTTCGGCTTTACGGTCTGGGTTTCTACTCCTTTTACGATTGGAGGTTTGATGGTTATCTGCAGTCGACCGGTGTCTCCTCTAACACAAATGTGCTGATATAGAGGTTGAGCTCATAGTCTTCCTCTTTTTCTTGGTCTATGAGTGGCTCCTTGATCAAGAATTCGATCTGTTTTGCTGCTGCTGGTACTGGTATTTTTGTTTTGGCTTGTCGGGACAGTTCCCAGAAGATCTGGTCGACAGATGGATAGTAGTCGAGGGCTTTGGCATTTGAATTGTCGCCCTGCATGTACCACACCGAGGTATGGTCGAGCTCCAACTGGATGTGGGAGTTCGCCGGTAGATTTCGTCGGATGTTTTAAGGCACCCTCCATCTAGTCATGCAGACTTTGAGCTGTTGGAACCAATTCTCCAGCAGTACTTTCCCGCGCTCAAGTTTGTGTAAGGTTCCTTTCTGGGAGAATGGTCTAAATCTCCACATGTCGAACTTCGACGGTTCCCAAAAGACTGGACTCCCCTCTGGGCAGATGTGGTACATGACAATCCATAATATGAGGGAGGGGAACTTGATGATTCCCCCCATTTCTTGACATCTCTCACAGATGGTATTCACCATGTCGGTGACATAATCACCCCATCTGTATATTCGTCCGTCGGTGGCAATGGTGTCGACAGCTTCTAGCATGTCTAACTTAAGGTCGCTGCCTCGACCTGCCAGCGTGAGTGTTATTGCAATGATTTTGGCCATAATCTGTGGTGTTCGGGTTGTGATTTGGCTAATCATCAAGCCCTTGGAGTTTTTACCGGAAGATGACCCAGTGAGCTCTTTGACCAGTCCTTCTTTGATTCCGACTGGTACGGGATCTCCTTCATTAGAAAGACTGGTAAGCTTGGAGATGACATCTCGAGAGATGTCGACCAGCTCGTCAAAGTAGAACCGGCCATTGTGATACCGGCTGATGATGAATTTGATAGCAGTTTCCTTCGTGCCACCAAATCTGGCCATAAACGGTGCATTGGCATAGTTGAAGATAGTGCTGTGTTTGATTTTCTCTGCTGCTTGAGTGGCCTTTTTGTTGACAAAGGCCCATTCTTGTATTTCGGTCCATAGTTTTTGCCATGAGACTTCCTGTACTTTGGCGTTTTTATGTTTTTCAGCCTGCGGACTAAAGGTGTATCCGCAGCCTATATCTCCTTGGCTTTGGTCGAGGATTTAGTTTGTTTGGGGGCCATTGTGTTAGTTTGGTGGTCGATTTTACTAAGGGGTTCTTAGCTTTTGGTCAACTGGATGCTCTGATGCTCTCTCTGTATGGATTGCGGTGAATGATCCTTCGACGATCCAGTATTTATAGGCGATGCTGTGGATGTGTGCGGCGATGGGTGTATTAATGGAAGATGTGATGTTCCAGCTGGAAGACTAAAGTGGGTGTTAATGGTGAATTGCTTTCGGTGCTCAATATCATGAATGCGTGATTGGAATATCGAAGTCGCCGGTTGATGTCGGTGATGAGAATGGTCGACGGGAGTGGTCGATCGATGAAAATGATCGATGGTGTTAGGTCGATGGCCATGATGGCGATTGTTGAGATGGTGATTTTCTATCATGGTTTTTCTGTAAGTATGGTATGTTTTTGGTTTTTTGAATTTTTTAAGTTTTTATGGCTTTTGGTTGACAGTTATGGTCGTTATATGATTTTTTTTTTGAATTAGTTTATGTAGTGTTTTAGTCGGGCTCCATTAACGAGCTTTCGAAATACTATGCCCTATAACATCCTTAGTCGGACTGATCCATTGGGATGTATCTCTTCGACAATGTAAGGTCCCATCCATTATGTGTGGAGCTTCTTAGGTTTTCCTTTGACCCGACTATTGTATAGTAAAGCAAGGTCTTCAACCGACAGGTTTTTGTTCTTGATGTTGCGGTCGTGCCATGCATTCTGTTATTGCTTCTGGATTTCTTGGTGTTGTATAGCCATGAGTCGGTGCTCTTCCAGCTTGCTGAGTTGCAATAGTCGGTCCTTCCTTCCTTGTTCGACATCGACATGTAGTATTTCTGCGATAATAGGTGTCTGTTGTCGGAAGTGTAGTGGAACTACTGCTTCTTATCCATAGACTAGTAAAAAAGGAGTTTGGTCGGTCAATCATTTATAGGATGTTCTGTATGCCCATAATACTGTAGGTATTTTCTCATCCCAGTCGTCCTTATCAGAATTACATATTTTAGTTAATCCGCTTGTTAATGTTTTATTGAATGCTTTAGTTGCTCCATTCGACTGAGGATGATATGCGGTACTCCGACGGTGGTCGATTTGGAACTGGTCGTTTAGGGGTTTGATAGTTTTGTTGATAAAGTGTGTCCCCTAGTCGCTAATCAGGGTTAGTGGACATCCAAATCTAGTGATGATATTCTCATAGATCAACTTAGCAGCTATCTCACTAGAACATGTATCGAATGGTTCAGCTTCTGGCCATTTAGTGACATATTCCACTGCAGTAATGATATACCTTGCACCTGACCTTTTTGCTGGTATAGGAAATGGTCCTATGAAGTCTATGGCCCAGATTTCAAATGTGAGACTTGGGTTTACTGATATCAAAGGAATTTCTGTGCTAGGCAGGGTTCGACCTAGTCATTGACATCTGTCACATCGACTAACAAATTTTTTGCAATATCTGTGGAGTGTCGACCACTATAAGCCTGACTGTTGGATTTTTTTTGCAGTTATGTCCACTTGAAAATGTCCTCCTGCAGGTCCATAGTGTGCTTCATAGATAATGTGGTCTCGTTCATGTTCTAGTACACATCTTCTTAGGATATCATCTAATCCCATTTTGTATAAAAATTTAATTAATGAGACTATAGGGTGCAGCCTTCATAGCTAAGATCTGCTTTTTCTTGGTGCTCATACCTTCTGGTGCTTGCTCGTCTTCTAAGAAATGGGCTATTTCCTCTAGTTCTGCTGGGAGTGCTTCTATCCGAAATAAATGTGCATCAGGTAAGTCGTCGTCGACTTCTGTTGGTTCTTCTCCTGTGTTGATTCAGGATAAATGGTCGGGACCTACATTTAAATTGCCTGGTCGGACAACGACTTCAAACTCAAATTCTTGGAAGAGAAGTAGCCATCGACAAATCCTTCCATGATGGAGTGGTTTATTGACGAGATACTTCAAGGTCTGATGGTCGGTATAGAATATAAATGGATTAGCTAAGAGATAATGTCGATATTTTTGTAGGGAAAAGACCATCCCTAGGGCTTCTCTTTTTGTGGTCGGATAGTTTCTTTCAACCTTGTTTAATTTTCTGCTGCTATGAACTATGGGATAATCCATTCCATCATCTCCTGGTTGAGTTAGGATTGCTCCTATTGCTAGGCCTGATGCATCAATATGAACATGGAATTTGATCGACCAGTTTGGAAACTTTAGGATGGGGGCTTCGACTAGTTTTCTTTTTAATTTTTAGAATGATATGTGTCATTCCTCTGTCCAGTTAAACTCTTGATCTTCCCTTAATAGTTCTTCAAGAGGATAGGTCATATCTGAATAATATCTTATGAATTTTCTGTAATAGCCTGTGTGGCCAAGTAACACTCTGACTTGTTTTGGGTTTACTCGTGGTTTTAGGTCGAGGATAATTTTGATCTTTGCAAAGTCAACCTTAATACCTTCCTTATAGACAATATTACCTAATAGTATCCCTATGGGGGTCACAAATATGCATTTCTTGATGTTTAGGGATAGTTGAATTTGTTGACATCTCTCCAGCATAAGTCGGAGCCATTTGCAATGATCTTTTAGCGTGGAGTATATTGTCCAGTCATCAAAGTATACTTCCATGGTCTTATAAATATATTCTTGAAATGTTTTAACCACAATTCGAGAGAACACTGCAGGTGCATTCTTTAATCCAAAAGGCATAAATTCGTAAGCAAAGGAACCAAATTCACACACAAAGGTTGTCTTCTTCTGGTATTTTTTAGCTATTGGCACTTGGTTATAGCCTGAGAATCCATCTGTAAATGAGTAGCATTCATGTCCTACAACTCCATTCAATATTTCATCTGCATAAGGGGTTGGGAATGGGTCTGTCAGTGTTACTTTGTTTAGTTCCCTGAAGTCGACACAAATTCTTAGTCTGGTCGGATCATGTTTCTTAGGTTGTACCACCATTGGACGTGCCCATTCTGATTGGTCAATAGGGTAGATGATTCCTACTGCTAACATGTTATCAATTTCCTTTTTGACTATCTTCCCTGTAACTTTGCATTTCCACCCTTAAGCTCCTCCTGGTGGCTACAAAATCTGGCGGAGTCTCTTGAAATCTTCTGCCATTAGACTCTGTTTCATCATTTCCAACTCGAACGTTTTCTCCCATAGCATATTCCTCATGCTCATAGGGGTTTTGTGCATCATCATACATGTCGTAGGTTCTCATGGCTGAGGCAAAAACCCACTTCTTCAATATGCACTATGTGAAATGTTGTTTTTGGTGTGACTATGATTATGCAAAATGTGTTCATAAACAAAATCATTATATGCATAACATTCATTGGAATTTATACAATACTTACCAGCATTTGGAAAAATCATATATTGACAACTTGTTTGAAAACACAGACTTTTCTTTTCACAAACAATGACTATCTCTGGTGGACGACGGGGGTCAAGGAGGCTTTGTCTGACATGTATCAGAAAAACTTGCCCTTTTATTCTGATTGACAAAACTCACCGAGTTCATTTGACGTATCGGCAAAACTCACCTTTTTCTACCGATAAGAAATTTCAACACTTAGGAAATTTTTTGAAATTTTTTCTTGTTTTCTTCATCAGCGAAACTCAAATTTTCCACTCGACACGCATCAACGAAACTCATCCATTTTCCCAACCTGTATCAGATAAACTCCCCAAGTTTGGACGACATGTCCATACTTAGAAAAATATCGAATTTTTTTTTATCTTTTCTCTGTCATCGACAAAACTCGCAAAGTTCTCCCAATGCGTGTCGACGAAACTCAGCCAACACAACCGATGTATCGACAAAACTCACCGAGTTTTGCTAATTTTTCAAACACTTTGAAAATTTTGAAAATTTTGAAAATTTTCTTTTTTTCTTCCTTCTTTATCAGCTCAACTTAGCCTTTCATGCCAACATGTATCGACTCAACTTGGCCGGTTTAGCTGACATGCATCGGCTCAAATCGGCCAGTTCAAGCGACACATAAACCTTAAAATACCTAGAGAAATTTCAAAAAAAATTCTTTCTCATCGGCGCAACTTAGACTTTCATGCTGACACGGTCGCTACGATCTTCATATGCTTGACTCAACTAACTTAGTTGACATGTGTCAGCTCAACTCAACAGTCAATATTCCAACACTTAGAAAAAAAATTGGAAATTTTTTTGTAGGCTTCTTTTCCTGCTGACCACAGAGGGTGATTTTTCCTCTGTCAACTGTTCATATTGGCCCATTGAGGCCCAATGCTGCAACCAGTGCTCTAATACCACACTCTCATGTCCCCTCCCCTCATCCCGACGATGGAGAGGACACGCCTTACAACTGTTGTTGTCATTCTAACCGGGCAATCTAGCCCCATGAACATAACACAAAATGCATTAAAATAAAAACATACACATATGCATAATGCAATTCATATACAACAGAAGAAAAAATCATTCAACACATTGAATATGTTCATAGTAATTTATAAAACAAATACATTGCAAATATTAAATACAAGAAATACTTATCTTGAGAAGAAGTTGTCCTGCAACAAGCTATGTCATTGCAACGTTCCACCCAACCATAGTCTAGTGTGCTCATCAATCTCTCAGCACCACTGCCACCCCTGAGCTAGGCATGATTTCCACAAGGAACTAGTGAACAACATGCTCACACATAGCCAAATACACATTAAAACTCAGCCAAGCCAAACACAATTGGGTTTATCAAGCTGCTAAGGCAGTGGAAAGGAGAATTGCTAAGCTAGTGAGCTCAACCACATAGCTATGGAAACCTACACCATATTTGGCTTGGCCTCCACAATTCCTACACCACCCAACACAAGGAAGTATTCCCTTCACTGCTACACAGTTCCCTCAGGCCATACCTTCCCTTCTAGTGCTCTTCACGGTGTGTACAAAGGATTTGCCAACCCCTCTTGATATGTCTGTGAGGTTCCTCTCTTCACTAGAATACCAATCCAATTTTTCCCTCTTCCACTCCTAACAGTTCATACCAAACAAGGATTTATAGAACCACAAAACACAAGGGTGCACACAACAACAAAATACACATACCGACCTTGTAGAAAAATAGTTTTGGCAACAAAAAAATGATTTGGTGAAAGGGAAAACAACCCTCTGATAGCCAATTCGAGTTCAGAAATGTCTATGGAATTTATGTGGGAAAAAATTACCTCTTCAAACCCCCAATTCTGTAATGTAACCTTTTTGGAATTTTATTAAAATGCCCAATTTTCCATTTTTTTCACTTTTTTGGCTCTTGACTAGTTTTGATGTCTAAACCTCCAAATTGACCCA
This sequence comes from Pseudotsuga menziesii, assembly GCA_001517045.1. Lineage (NCBI taxonomy): Eukaryota > Viridiplantae > Streptophyta > Pinopsida > Pinales > Pinaceae > Pseudotsuga > Pseudotsuga menziesii. Next base: position 360,523 of record LPNX010024789.1, on the reverse strand, counting down.
AATGCTTCCAAATTTTATCTGAAGGTACATGAATGATAATATAAATTAAATATCATGCTCATGTAATTTTTTTTTGGACCTCCTAATTACTTCTGCAAACTTGTTTAATGTTCTGTTCAAAGTAGGAGTCTTTACTAGCAAATCGGGGCTCCAATTCCCCCTGGGTGATTGCCAGAAATGACTTCACAAATGATCCCAAAGTCACTTGAATTTATGAAAAGAGGCTGGGTATGTTTAAGGGACCTTTTCAAAGTCTCATATGCACCATGGTTCAGTTTATACAGGCTGTTATGACTCTTTCCAAAACAACTCCCAAGTCACAATTTCAACCCTTGGGGAGAATGCACCAAATCTTCTCCCAATGCAATAAAAATGAGTAAAATGGATTACAATGCTTAAGTACTGAACATGAGACTTGAAATACACATTAATTAAAGTCCATCCATCATACATTTATCAGATATACATTCCTCCATTCAAAATAATAAGCATTACCATGGCATATATCAAAATGGAGTGGAAATGGTCATTCCCTCTTCACCCAAGTGTTGGATGAAGTTCCTCCAGCATCAAATGAACCAAGTGTTGAGCAAGAAAAACCATGAGTCTTCAAGTGACTCAAATGAACATCATAGGTGCACCCATGTAGATGTGTATAATCATAATGCAAAAAAGGATGCTGCTGCAAATGTAAATAATATGGTTCTCTAATAAATCCATCATCAAAAGGAGAAATAGAATTTCCATGCTCTTCATGTGGCACCATAAAAAAGAAACCTTTCACCCATACTTCATTAGGATGACTGCTGCAAAATTTAGAAGTGTAGGATGTAGGAGAAAGAACCAACTCACCCAAATGACCAGTAAGTGAAAAATTGTCATAATGTGAAGTATCCATAGGGGTAGGATTATTCACCTCCCTAGAAAATGAAAAAGTTTCCTCATGGGTTGGTTCCAAGGTGATGGAATTATGCACTTCTTCAGAAATTGTGTAACCATTTTCAAGAGGCAACTCAAGTTCCTCTTCCACCATTACTAGTGATTGGATCTCATCACTATAATCCTCAAGAACATCAATAACCTGCAATTTTTCATGTTTCTCATGACCCATCATGTCATGAGAATCCTCCAAGCAATCTACCTTATGAAAATCTAAAACATCAGGGGAAAAACAAGTGTCTTGTAACTTTTCAAGAAGTTGCTCATTTTGAATTGTGAGCTTATCAATAACTTGATTATTCTTAAAGTAGGATTCATGTCACCATTCAATAAGCTCAATGAAATTTTTTCTATCAAAAAGCAAAGACATGAAATTACATTTGATGTTGCTGTTACAGTTGATTTTACCACACATGGTGGATCACACCTTTATGGCCTTCCCTATCCCTCTGCAGACTCTTTAGACCCCATGGACCATTTTTGTACCTTTGATGTTTCCAAGATCATCCCTAAAAACATGCATTATTTTCTATACGCGACTTTTAAACCTATTCTCGCGTATATACACGGATTTGACCCTCAAACCTGCGTACATCGGGATGTGTGCAAAAGGCCAAATATTTTTGGAGTTTTCCATGATGTGGATCCGATTCACTTGTCTCTTGGCCTTCCATATGCCTTGAGATCGCTCGGATTTGACCTTCCATTACCCCATTGAAGCACTATATAAGGAACCCTTTGGATACATTGAAAGGAGGAGGAATTGAAGAGCAAGAAAACTATAGTCCATTGTTGCCGGAGCTTATACTTGAGTCTGCATCCCTTTGTCCCTTGGAGCACTTTGTGTTCTTCCCAAGCTTTCCTTTACTTGTGAGCTTGCTATCGAGAAATGGAAGATTGAATTGGTGGAGGCCTAGGTGGAGGACTCAATTTATCCGATTTGCAGACATGCCGACAAAGGTTGTCACTATTGTAATCTCTGTTTTATATTAATAGAAATATCTTTTCTTGTCTAATAATGTGTATTTAAATGAGTATTGAATCCATGGATGCTTTTAAATGCTTATATGTTATTGATTATATATGCTAGAGTAGGTCTAACACAATTATATATAGCATGCTTGTCTTGTTTTGCTGAATGTTGATAGAGCAAATTACTTATACAAGCGAGAGTGGAAAAGCTCAACGGGGATCTACATCAACCGTCCGGAATAAGGTATGTATCGAGATCCTTTAGTGTTAGATGTTTGGTTTCTCTTGCATATAGGAAAGGATTGATTTCTGCGGTTACTCTGTCTGTTGTGGTACCCCAAGCCATTGGAAGTTTTCTTCGTAATAGAATTGGCGACCATACTGGGGACGTTCCTTGTTTTTCTTTGGGGTTTAAGGGCACAATGTGCTTGATATTCTTGACTTGCTCTTTATTTCTCCTTGTTTCTGTGTTGCATTTTATAGTATGTTCATCCATTGACACTCCCCTTTATTGGTTTGAGCCTTGGCCTGCTTTTTACCACTGTCTTCTTTGTATACGCAGGTTTTTGGCCAAAAGTCACGTACATACGTGGATTTTTGGCCAAAATTCACGTATACACGCAGGTTTTGGGCCAAAATCCGCGTATACATGCAACTTTTTGGCCAAAAGTCGTGTATATACGCAGCTGTTCTTTAAACAGTCGCGTACATCCTCCCTTTTGGTGAGTTTGATGTTGTGGGAAGTTGTTGGGTGGGTTGTGAGTGTGGTTGGGTCTTCCTTGGGTCTGATGGTGTCTGTTGGATGCTTCTTCTACGACTAGAGACCGCTTTTTCATTGATTTTTTTTTTCCATTAGTGCATTACTCTTTTTTTCTTGGTGTCTTATTGGGCTTGTGTTTTATACTTGCTGGAGAGACTAAGAGTTTTAGATGACTTTTATTGCATTTTTCATGCTTTTATATTGAAAAATACAAAGTAGTTGCACTCTTAGTTGCATCTTAGATATGGATTTGAGGAGGTACTTGCATCAGATTGCTTGGATGAGAGTTGTGTTTAAGCTTTCATATTGGAAGGATTGCATTGGCATTTGGAAAGGAATATATATTTATTCATCTCATGTAGTGGCATACCCTATTTTTCATTCTACAAGATTGCACTTGGCATTGCTTGTTAGGTGTGCACTTTTATTTCACTGCCGAGTCTTCATATCATTAGTTGCACGACCATTTCCCTTTGAGTAATTACATCCAATTAAAATCAACGCATAATTTAAAATGAACTACGCATTTTTATTTGATAGGGTTCACAAATAAGATTAGGATTTAGAGTCTTGGAATAGTTCATTGTGAGTAAATTCTCCATGACCACTAAACAATAACATTTATGTGTCTGTCCAGGTGAGAATGTGAAATTCCTTTATATAATTAGTGTTCTCAGGATCCTCCTCTTACAAGGGAGTTAAGCGCAAGGCAGTGTGAGCGGTTATTGATTGGGAGGACCCCTGGTCATAACTAAGTAGCACTGAAGATATTTCCAGGATTGTATTCGTATTTGGGAGCTCTTTCGAGAGTTTCAGGCTTTGCTACCCTGCCCATACGGTTAATCCCGACTGTGACTGTCCGCCTGAGCATTGGTTATATTGAGGTGACCTTAGTTGTCTTACCTAGGTATCATAGGGGGTACTTGTAGAGGTTATTCTATGAGTATCCTGGCCAGGTAGAGGTCGAAAAGCACAGTCGCTTTATGCGTTGAAGTGGAGGACCACTATAATTGGTTACGTACCTCTGCTTGTATTGTATGGGATTTTCGAGCCTCTTCTAGGAAAGACATACCTACTGCATTCGGGAGCTCACATATCCTTCCCTTGGTTTGCTTGTATTTTGGCTGTAGATTTTCTTAGGAGTGTGCTCTTTATGTGCTAGTTGGCCTTTGGTATTGTGGTTACTTGAGTATGTTGATACTCTTTTGAGTTTGGGTCCTTTTATTTTCGGCATGCCTGGTATCCTATCACCCGTCCTTGGTCCTAGTACGGACCCTGGTGTCAGACTTGGGGGCATCACAGCCCCTTACCGTGCTCATAGATTTGGGAATGGTCATATTCCATCCTCTACTCCATTTGTGGAGGATTTTTATTCCCTCCGCTCAGTCTTTACACCAGTGGTCATCCTCACCGGGGTGGTAGTGGATACGTGAACGTTGGGTCTACACCTTACTTTCCTTTTTATGTCCCATCGTTCACCACATTGTTTTCTTTGGGTACAGTTTTCATGATCATTCCTCCCTATACCATATAGTGTGGATTCTTTATTGACTATTTTGGGTTGTTTTGGACTAATATGGTTGTCATGTAGGGTCCAGTTTATGTACACTCTCTCCGAGGTTTCGACCTGTTTGTGCTTATCACAGGTATTATGTTTGAACTGGCATATAGGTTAGGATTTCACATCCGCTTGCACTTATGCATTGCCTTATGACCATTCCATATTAACCTTAGATACGAACCCATTCCATGGTATCACAGATCCTTCATGCCGCTGTTAGAAGTGATATTATGTGAATGGTAGAGATTTCCTATACATGGGTGTCCTAGTTAGCTCCCTTTTGCATTTGGTACCCATGCTGTGAGTCCTCTCTTAGGTCCGAGAGTCCCTTTTAGTCCCGCCATGTCTTTGAGCAAGAGCCTCATACTCCTCTTGATCTTTTTGCTGGCCCCTTTTTTCCCTAGGACTCCCCTATGTCAAGTTGTAATTGCATTATCATGAGTTTTGCCTGCATCATTGAGCCTTATGCTGGCTTCCCTGACTTTGATTATTAGCCATATAGCCCAAGCTTGTCTCATGTCTATCCATGCAGAGCCATTTTATATATCTTTTGCAGCTTGATTCCCCATTTTACTGAGAGGGGACTTTCCCTCGAGTGTCGTTATCCTACATATGTGTCCTTGCATTGAGCATAGGTATGTTCCGCTACTTAGAACTAGTTTGTTTTCCCATTGACACTCGTCTCCTCCTAGTCTGTAACTATAAAGCACTTTTATTCTTTTTCAAGCTTTTCAAAATATTTGAAAAAGTCCAAAAAATAAAAAAAACCAAAAATATGGACAAGAAAAGATGTTATCTTTGGCAGCAGTCAAGTTTTGTTGCCTTCGAACAGAGCACTGTATATCACATCCATTGGTTGGGTTAATAGTTTGACTTTAGGAGCTATACTCATTTCTCTGAGTTTATCTCCACCGACTGGTTAAGCTTCCAGTCCCTATGGAGGCTCTGTCGATGCCTCCTGTGTCGCAGAGATGTCCCAGTTTTGTATATTGAGTCTATGCTGCCTACATTTAGTCACCATTCACCTTTATGCTCTTGTTTGAAGGAAGTTGAAACCTGAGTCGGTCATTTCTCAGTTCTCTTGACTTTGCATGTCGACCATTCCCGGTACTGATACTGGTTGGTGCACATTATGATCGAGTCCTTCCACGTTATACAGCTTTGCTGAGTACCTCGTGTTGGATGATGGGAGATGCCTTAATTCCCTCCTTCCAGTGGATTTCATGCCATCGAATTCAGATCATTTATTCTAGGATAGGAATCTAGAATCATTTTTGAGTGCCTTGAGACTTGCAGTCATTAGTGGTAGGTTCTCTCACCATCGACAATTTTTGGGAATACATCAATGTCCCCTGATCGATGGATCATTTCAAGTATTCGACTTCAACAACTTTATTCACACTTGTTATTTTGCACTCTAGTACCTTGATTCCCATTTTCATTATCGATGGGTGATCTCGCGTCTGTTAACGATATACATCAATGATCGGTAATCAGATGATGAACTACTATGTTCGACCTCGATGCCTCTATTCGCATAGTAGGACATGTACTCGTAGCGAATTGTGTAGAAGACCTTCCAAATTGGTGGCATTTCATATATTCTATCTCCTTGATCGTGCCAGTGTTAATGAGATTTCATCTCTCATGACTTGATTCTAGTATATGTTAGATGTTTCCAGCCATTATGGAGATCTTGATCCATTATATATCTTCAGCCTTCATGGAGATCATGATCCTTTGTATATCTTCATCATGGAGATTCTTATCTATCTATATTGTACGTGGCGATGACCACACATGTCATATTTTGTATCATGCCTATTCATGGCCATTGTACTCTTATGTATCCGAGATTGCTATATCTAATTGCAGTTATGTGCATAGTTTGATCATTATATTGTACTATTGGATGACTGGTTCTTACACCTGGTTCTTCATCACTCCACTTTTGGGATGGACTTATAATGTATTTCGGCCATCGTATGACCCCTCTGACCTCACACATTAGGGGGCATATGTTACAACAAATTTTACCACACATGGTGGATCACACCTTTATGGCCTTCCCTATCCCTCTATAGACTCTTTAGACCCCATGGACCATTTTTGTACCTTTGATTTTTCCAAGATCATCCCTAAAAACATGCATTATTTTCTATACGCGACTTTTAAACCTATTCTCGTGTATATACACGGATTTGACCCTGAAACCCGCATACATCGGGATGTGTGCAAAAGGCCAAATAGTTTTGGAGTTTTCCTTGATGTGGATCCGAGTCACTTTTCTATTGGCCTTCCATATGCCTTGAGATTGCTCGGATTTGACCTTCCATTACCCCATTGAAGCACTATATAAGGAACCCTTTGGATACATTGAAAGGGGGAGGAATGGAAGAGCAAGAAAACTGTAGTCCATTGTTGCCGGAGCTTATACTTGAGTCTGCATCCCTTTGTCCCTTGGAGCACTTTGTGTTCTTCCCAAGCTTTCCTTTGCTTGTGAGCTTGCTATCGAGAGATGGAGGATTGAAGTGGTGGAGGCCCAGGTGGAATACTCAGTTTCTCCGATTCGCAGACGTGCTGACAGAGGTTGTCACTATAGTAATCTATGTTTTATATTAATAGAAATATGTTTTCTTGTCCAATAATGTGTATTTAAATGAGTATTGAATCCATGGATGCTTTTAAATGATTATATGTTATTGATTATATATGCTACAGTAGGTCTAACACAATTATATATAGCATGCTTGTCTTGTTTTGTTGAATGTTGAGAGAGCAAATTACTTATACAAGCGAGAGTGGAAAAGCTCAATGGGGATCTACATCAATTGTTCGGAATAAGGTATGTATCGAGATCCTTTAGTGTTAGATGTATGGTTTCTCTTGCATATAGGAAAGGATTGATTTCTACAGTTACTCTGTCTGTTGTGGTACCCCAATCCATAGGAAGTTTTCTCTGTAACAGTTACACATTGCTCTTTGGATCTTCTCCATGTCTTCAAGGAAGGATGGATCCTCCAAGGAAGTAGCTCTCCAACAAGAATTTGATACCAATGCTTGAGTGTCATGGAGTATGCTAAGGGCCTCTTGGATCTTATTTTCATTCATCTTTAAGGACCCTTCAATAAAATGAGGCTCTTGCAAATGAACCTCCTCATCTTCTTGCTTGGACCAACTTCATGAAGCTCAAGTGGTGATGGGGAAGTTGATTTTGTTTCTTCTTCAACTGCTACAAGTTCTTCATTTTCATGTTTAATGGAATTTTGGATTGCAGCAACATTTTTAAATCTGATATCTATGTCCCCAACATAGAGTTGTGAGCACCCATCAGTAGGTACTCCTTCATAGTTCAAGCATCCATCATTAGATGCTCTTTGTTTCATTTCCAAGGTAGCATGTGTCTCAAAATTATCTTCAGTATTTTCAATAAAAACTTCTTCATACTCATGTGATGTCTCTTCATATTTTTCAGAGTCACTTGGGAGTGAATTTTGATCATATTCATGTACTACTTGTTCTACTCCACCTATTTCAGAACTAGGTGGTTCATGGGTCTCCTTCTTTCGCTCCTTCAAGCAAACTGATGCTTTTTTCCCCTTGGTTTTCTTAAAATCAATATATTTTTCCCAACTTTGGATAGCCAAAAATTCAAATCCTTTCATAATATTCTTGGTCATGTCTTCAAATATAGGTTCCATGCCTTTTATTATCTCCTCACCATCATATGAGGTTCTCTTTTCATGCCTAGTCATAGTTTCCAAAAAATTGTCTTCTTCTCCTACTTTGTTTTCTCCTCTTCAACAAAAGCACTTTTGGTTACAATATATAATGGTGGTTCCTGAATTATTGTACTCATAAATATCAAACCACATCAGGTTCCAATATCATGCTCTGATACCACTATAATGTCCCCTTTTTGGAATTTTATTAAAATGCTCAATTTTCCAATTTTTTCACTTTTTTTGGCTCTTGACTAGTTTTGATGTCTAGACCTCCAAATTGACCCAAATGCTTCCAAATTTTCTCTGAAGGTACATGAATGATAATATAACTTAAATATAATTCTCATGTATTTTTTTCTACCTCTCAATTACTTCTTCAAACTTTTTTAATGTTCTGTTCAAAGTAGGAGTCTTTACTAGCAAATTGGGGCTCTAATTCCCCCTAGGTAATTGCCGGAAATGACTTCACAAATGATCCCAAAGTCATTTGAATTTCTAAACAGAGGCTGGGTATTTTTAAGGGACCTTTTCAAAGTCTCATATGCATCATTGTTCAGTTTATACAGGCTTTTATGACTCTTTCCAAAACAACTCCCAAGTCACAATTTCGACCCTTGGGGAAAATGCACCAAATCTTCTCCCAATGCAATAAAAATGAGTAAAATGGCTTCCAATGCTTAAGTACTGAACATGAGACTTCAAATACACATTAATTACAGCCCATCCATCATACATTTATTATATATGCATTCCTCCATTCAAAATAATAAGCTAGTACCATGGAATATATAAAAATGGAGTGGATTTGGTCATTGTTTGCTCATTAAAAGTCATTTTGACATATAAATATTGGGAATTTCGAATTGAAACTTTATGAGAATGAATAAAAAATCATATTTAACTTATTACAATAAAAAATGGACAATGAAAGGCTCTCCCAATTTGAAATCATCAGAATTACAATGGTTCACAACAAGATAGTGGGGAAATGACACTATTTCTTCATTGTTCAACATTTTTACATGAATTCTTTTGGGTATTTTGACCTGAGAGTCTTATGAACATGAAATACAGAGAATATACATCAGCACATAATATAACTGACATTATAATCTTCCCCAAAGACATCAATATCTCACCCAAAGCGCAATCCCTCCATTGGCATGAATATGGTGTGAAAACTGGAAATTGTTGAGAGAGAGTGCTGCAATAGAAGAATCCACATGATTTCCTGTAGCTTACACCTGCAAATAAGACTCCATTAAATATCCATTAAATACCTGAGTGGCCTTTCCAAACACCAACTAGGATGGAAATCTTTCACCCTCGAAATTGGCTTAAGCAAGAAAACTAATCATCCACTGGCTCTCACAATTCACAAATGAGCAAAAGCTTCTTCTCATGGCTGATCCTTGTATTTTATAAACATTATTAGTCTTCTAAGGTTCCAAATCCATCCATAAACCAAATCCAATTCGAATTGGTGTGGCTGCTCATGCTATGCCATGTGGCCTCTCTCTTCACCTTCCCTCTTCTCCCAAATTTGAGTAGGAGCCTCTTGGCCTTCTCCAACTCCCAAATTCGACCTCTAAGATGACCTATAAATGTAAGGGGAATCTAGCCAAGTGTACATGAAACTCCCATTTGGCTCTTCCTCTCCCATGTAAGTTACAATTCATCACAAATTCGACCTATGAAGTATATGGACAAGTGTATTAGCCTTATAATCCATCCAAAAACATTAGGCTTCCCATATATTCGAATTTGTAAGAGAAATGTACCATTTAACATAGGAATTCTAGCTAGTGTGGGCCCCATAGTCTCCATGTGTCTTCATGCTCCATTGCCACTTCCATTTTCTCTTTTATTTATTTAATAATCTACATTATTAAATATTTATCCCCTTCTAATGTATAAACATCGTTTATTATCCCCCTTATTCCAAATATCAAAGCTTCCACCCCCAACCTAGGATAGTAGTGATTTTCCTCCTTGGGAATTATTTGACTTTTAGCATCCCTTTGACAACTTTCATGAACATGGAAAATGTGATTTGGCTATTGTGACCCAATGAAAAATTTGGGACATGACAAATTCATGGATCTATTCTCCCATCAACTGTGCAACACCAAAAACGAATTTCCCCAGCCGTGTGAATGAGGAAACAACAAGAAAATGTCCAGGAGGGAGCCCAACCACCGATCATTACCAAAACGACTTCTGAGCCATGGGGAAAAAGAAGGAAACTGCTGAGGACGTGAGGGAAACACACAGGAACTCCAAACATGTGAGGAAGAGGAGGATGTGAATACATAATGGGCTGGACAACATTTTTGGGCATTTACTTGCCCCATAACTCAAAAACACATTTTTCAAAAATGGGTGGCTTCCCAAATTCGAATTTGACTGCCATACTCTTCCATCCCCAGGTGTTAACTAACTTAACCAATTTATGGAAGAAATAAATGATTGGGCACAAAAGACAAACTGGGTAGTTGACAACTTTATGAGTTCTCCCTTTGACATTTGGCTTTACCCTATTGGCTCAAGGGTTTGAATATTTTCCCTCCATGTTCCTTGTGAAATCATGCCCCCATTTCTTTAATGTTGCATTGTCATAGATAGTTGTGGGTATTTTTATTAATTGCATATTTACATTATGTCCAAAATTATAATGTGCCTAGCTAGCATAAAATACCATCGGCTTCGATTTTAATTGTTGATACATACAAACACTAAATCTATGGTGGGGCCTTGGCCTTTAGCTACACGCCATGATTTAATAACTCTATTTACATCATTTACAATTTAATATAATGGGGTAAAAATCAAGATATTACATCTCAAGGGAAGGCTGGATTCATGATTCCATTGGAATAGCTAAGGAAATTCTACATTCGGTTAAGATCAAACACATTCCTATTGTGATCATCAAGGTTGATTTGTCCAAGTCCTATGACAGAGTGAACTAGACCTTTCTCAAATTGGTTCTTATTCAGGTTGGCTTTGAGTTATCCACGGTGAATTGGATCCTTTCATGTGTCCAGTTTGTTAGGTTTGTAGTACTGATTAATGGACCATCCTCTTCTTTTTTTAGACTAGGTGGAGGATTAAGGCAAGGTTGTCCACTTGCTCCTCTATTACTTTTGTTAATTGTGTAGGGCATTAATAGAATTATTACTAATGCAAGGGTTACAGATAACCTTAAACTTTTTCACTTTGGATGATTTGTCTTCATTACTCATCTACCGTTTATAGATGACATCTTACTTTTCTTCGATGTTTCCAAAAGGGAGATCTTAAAATTCAAATCTCTACTCGCTCACTTCTCATAGGCAACAAGTGTGGAATGGAATCTAAATAAGTCAATTGTTTCTTTCATGCATTCGAATACTTAGGCCTTTGTTTGGATTGTTGCTCAATTTGAATTTGAGATCTTAGATACATATCTAGGCCTGAAGTATTTGGGATTTGTTATAAAACCCAATGATTACAATATTAAGGATTGGGTAGGGCTTATTCACAAAGTTGAGAGAAAGTTGCACCCATGGTGTAACAAATGGTTATCTAAAGCTGGTAGAGTGGTTTTATTGAAATCTGTTTCAGAAGGGTTACCGATTTGTTGGGTTTCACTTGCTCATGTCCCACCAGTATACTTGAGTTTTTCGGAAGTTATTTTCAACTTTACTTGGAGAAGAAAGATTGATGGACAACCTCTTCATTGGGTGACATGGAAAAGGATTACCCTCCCTAGTGAACTTGGTGAACTGGGGCTTAAGCATCATTTGAGTTTTTCAAAATCCTTTGCAGCAAAAGGTATACATAGAGTGTTAAAAGGCACATGATTATGGGTCAAGGTTATACATAAACAATACACGCATCCTTACACTATTCTGGAATGGTTTCGATTTAGTGTTAAATCATTTAGGAATGTGTCCATTATGTGGAAGGCCCACCTCTTAGCATTTGATGTTATTGGTGATTGGTTGTCGTGGGAGGTAGGCAACGACAGAAGCATCAGACTTGCCTTAGATCTATGGATTGGTTGCAAGAATGCGTAGAGATTGACCGAACATATGGTTGAATCTCTTACTAACAGAGGTTACATTTTTCTGTACTAGATTCATGATCATCTTAATTCCACTCCTTTACATCAAGAATTTGTATCCTCTGATATTGGAGTTTGAGAATGATGATAAAGTTAATTTGGATTGTTATATTAAAGCTTTAAAAGATAGTCATGCCAAACTTGTCGAAGAGGAGGATTCTCTTCTCTACACCAAAAATGTCTTGGGGGTAATTATCTTCCAAACATTGGATATCATGTAATATTTTAAGAGGAAGAATATCATCCTCCTTAATGGTGGAATATGCATTTATGGAATTTTAATTGTCCACTCAAGGAAAAACTATTTTTGTGGCTACCCTTGGCACGAAAAGTCCCCATCCAGGATAATCTTATAAAGAAATTTGGAGCATGCTTAAGCAAATGTTCACATTGCATGCTTGAAGGTGAATTCACTAATCATATGTTCATCAGTTGTTTTTATATGATAAAAATGTGGAGGTATGTGTCTCTGGTAATTGGCATTCCTTTTATTCAGGAGGGAGATGGGATTGATTTTGCACTTCAGAAGTGGTTGAACAATTCTCCTTTAAGGCCCATAGTGCTCTACCTATTCTAATGATTTGGGGGGCTTGGCTTGCTCTCAATAAGATAGTCTTCCAAAACACCTATATTCCCCCTCATATTTATGCAACAAAGAGTACTTCTATTCTGGAATAGTTTCCTCAAATCAAAATGGATAAACCTATGAGAAGGATAGGAGTTGAACACATTGATAAGTCTAAGGCGTGGTGTTGCCTAAGGAAAATCGAGTAGTGGTGGTGCTAGAGGATTATTGTTTATCACTAACAGTCATTGGTACAAATTTTTAGCATGTTTAGGACTAGCTACCAACAATAAGGCATAATTGACTGCTGTTATATTGGTTTTGAAGCTGACCATACCAAAAGGAGTGGATTTTATACAGATCTTTTGGGACTCACTCCTTGTAATTAATTGGCTTAATGTGAAAAGACCTCCTAATAACATTTTCCTAAAGCCTTTATATGAGGATATCTGTAGGATGCTTGCTACTTTTGATGAAGTCTCTTTTCATCATACCTACAGGGAATGGAATGCTCAAGCTGATCTCTTATAATAAAATGGGTCTATAGTTTGAGGTTGGCACCGGGAAAGTCTAGGAGGTTGATAAAGACATCATTAAGGAGCTTGATCCAAGACCACTCTTTGGTTAAGACTTTGACCATGGGTTTTATGATTAATCAGGGACCCCACTCTAGTTTAATCTTTTGCCATGGATACTTTTTGTTTCTATGAGGTTGCTAGCCTAAATATGTCGATTGATCTCTTTTTGGAGAAGGGCCATATCTTCAATGATGGTCGTAATGTTATAACTCTTGTCGAGCTATGCTTGGACTTTTCTGTAGTATCTTTGTGAAGGTTGGTTGATATTTTTCACAATGTAAGCAAGATGCTAATATCTGTCAATGATTGATTATATGTAAGGCACCTATACTAATTAAACAATATGGTTGAGAGTTTTTGAACAAAAAAATTTGAGTTGTGATCTTTTATTCGTGTAAAAAAAACTCCTTCAATGACATTATTCCAAACACCTTACACATATTTATAATGATCCATTACTATGCATTTTCTTAATACCATGAATTCACCTTGTTAGTTTCATTTTTAGACATCGTGTTCCATTTCCATAACTTATTTTAACATCTTAAAAGTGTAGTTTTTTTTTCATAAAAAAATACTATACTTTATTGCAGTGGTAAACAACATAATATACATATGTATGTAACATACTATACTTTATTGCAGTGGTAAAACACATAATAATAAAAAAACAATCCGAAACCAAAAAAAACTAACAACACAGCCGAAGTTAATTGAGCAAAAAGTATGATAAACGGAACAACCAAATACTAATCTTAAAAGCGTAATTATGTTTGTTCCGTTCTGGTCACTTATTAAGGTACATTGGAATTGATGTAGGGATTTTTGAGGCTAAAGGTTGAACTTATGATCACTCGTGTTATATATTAACAAATTTCAGAACTTATTTTAACATCTTAAATGTGTAGTTACGTTGATTCCATTCTTGTCACTTATTAAGGTACATTAAAATTGATGTAAAGATTTACGAGGACAAAAGGTTTAACTTATGAGTACTAGTGGTTTTATATTAATAAATTTATTTGAATTTTACGGTATTTAAAGAATTTCACTCATTAAGTTATGTACACAAGGATTTATGAGGATAAAGGTTGAATTTATGATTATGAGTTATATATTAACAATTGTTTTGAATTTTAGAGTATTTAAAGACGTGTTGTTTGATGAGATTGAAGTATTTACTATCAAATACGTTGAGTACTAGTGTATTTAAAGACGTGTTGTTTGATGAGATTGAAGTATTAACTTTTTTTTTTTTTCATAAAAAAGATTTTATATATTATATATATAAAAAAGGTATCATCTGTTTTTTACAATATGGTGTCAATTCAAAACCTGTCCAGAGTAAATTTTTACATCAATATATCAGCATAGTGTCTTACTGCTAACCCTTTTCCCTAATTCCATATAATTCATTCATCACCCACCCGGTATTTTCCTATTGATTATGTAATTACCATTACATAATGCATCAATAGATAAAAATAAAACCGATATGAACCATAAGATATAACAATCTTATGCATTCATATATATATGCCAAATAATAAAACTAAAAAGAACCAAAAAAGGAAAAAGTATGTGGATCACGGCCATCTC
>LPNX010024789.1:236949-343270 GCA_001517045.1 Pseudotsuga menziesii | reverse complement strand
ATAGTCCATCAGAATATTAGCTATGTCCTGTTCAATAGTAACCAACAATTCCAAATCGTGGGCCTTGCGGAGCTTCTCCCACGTCTTCACCTCCGCTTTAAGGAGTCATAGTTTCTGAACCAATTTCCGCATAGGAGAGAGATTAACATCCACTACCAATGACAACCACAACGTCCTCACGAACTGATCGAAATCCACCATAGACAGCCAAGTCGAGTTGAATTTGAAAGGATATTGAATAAGTTCTCCTTCCATTTCCCATTGTAGAACAATTGGAAAATGATCTGATATCTTAGACATTACGACCCACGATCTATAAGAGTGCATCTGATCCAGAAAATCCGCCTCCACAAGGAAACGGTCCAAACGTTTGCCAATACCCGCCGTTCCCCCCCTACCATTCTGCCAAGTCGGATTGATGACAGATGGCTCCACATCAATCAGGCCATCCTCCCGAAAAAGGTCATAAAAATAATCTGCATCAGGATCCAAACGCGTGCAACCCCAAGTCTCACCAGCAGATAAGGTAAAATTAAGGTCACCCCCGATGATTAAACCTTTTTCCTTCAATAATCCACCATCATGTAAATGATTCCAGAAGGGAATCCGTTCAGAATATGGTCCATAACAATTCAGAATCTTATTCTGCTGAACACCATTATTAACTTATGAGTACTAGTGTTTTTATATTAATAAATTTATTTGAATTTTACGGTATTTAAAGAATTTCACTTTGAATTTTACGGTATTTAAAGAATTTCACTCATTAAGTTATGTATACATGGTACACAAGGATTTATGAGGATAAAGGTTGAATTTATGATTATGAGTTATATATTAACAATTGCTTTGAATTTTAGTGTATTTAAAGACGTGTTGTTTGATGAGATTGAAGTATTTACTATCAAATACGTTGAGATTGATAAAATCAATTATGAAATATATAAAATTTATTATTATGACATACTATAATGAGGTTTAATGATTTTTTTAAAATTTTAAAAACATTGTAAAATAGGTATTGAATTTATAATAAAATTTGGATGTTAGGTTAAGTTATTTTTTTAAGGTTGAATTTATGATCATTGATATTATATATTCACTGTTTTTTGAATTTTAAAGTATTTAAAGACGTGTTGTTTGATAAGAGAATGAACTATATATTATCACATACTTTGTGATTGATAAATTTTTTTATTAAATAAATAAAATTTATTATTATAATATATTAGAATAATATAAATTTTAACTATTTTTTATACTTTAATAATATTGTAAAATAGGTATTGAATGTATAAAAAAAATTAATGTTATGTTAAGTTAGGTTTTTTTTTGGTTGTAATGGGGAATTGATAATTAGGGTCGGATTCATACTCGCATGATACATGGTTGATTCATGTTCATTATCACTATACCTCTATACATACCCACGCTACTTTACACGTAACATATGCTACCCCACACACAACACACACTACCCCACACGCAACACATATGGCTATCAAGATTTGAACCTGTAATGTTACAAGAAGTGCCTTAACAATGCATCTTATTATCAACTAATCTTGTATATACATTATAAGCTATGTTATGCAACATTTTATAAACATTATAAGATATCAATTAAATTAAATTTATAATAAAACTTAGATATCATATGGTAGTGACATTCTTAGAAATTGTTTTCATACTTTAAGTTTGAACTCATGAAAAATTGAATGTGTGATGCTCAATCCCATTCATTTTCACACAATAAGAAATAAATACACCAAAAGTTAAAGGTTCCAATATTTTTTTTTTTAATGAGAATTCCATTTTTTATAAAAAATATTTAATATATTTATTTTCGTCCGCCCAAAAATTAAGGATGAAAACTAAAATTGAGTATATTTATTCGTTGATGATTTGCATAGCATTAAACATGCAACAGAGTTTGTGCGGCGGAGAATAAAACAGGAATTGTGGGTGATAGATAATACGGGGCAAAAGGCATGCTTAATTTATTGCGCACATGAGACCTTCAAATGGAGGAATCGTGTGGGTCACGATTTAAAATTTTTAATTAATGCATCTCTCAACAATAATTGGTACATGCCACTTCTTTTACTGGCCATGGATTTCCGTATAATTTTTTTTTCTTTTTTAATTGCGTACCAACTTTTCCCAACTAACTATAGATAATTTTATTAAATGTTTGCCACGTAATCATTGCTTTTCCTTGGCTATATATAAATATAATCTTTAATTTTGTATGTTATTTTTCCCACTTCCTCGTATAAATAGTTTGGGTAAGAATTCAGAATACCCATGATATCTGTCATTTTAAAAGACAATTCCTCACTAACCCCATATATATATAGCACGGCCTATCAACTCTAACCCAACGGTGTCCAATCATGCAGGGCACCTCCAACTTTTTATATATATATATATACCGTGACCTATCAATTCTAACCCAACGCTATCAAATCAAGCAGGGCACCTCCAACTTTGTAAGTCTGGCATTCAATATTGAATCGACAACATGACAAGAAACAAATTTGTCAGAACCAATGAAATATCCCAACAACTCTACTGAATACAAGTCCACTTTTGAGAAGTACTAAGCGTTTTGAAACGGTAAATTCCCTATAAAGAAGGGGGTGTCAATTCTCAAAGGGAATGCACAAACTTATGCAGCATTACCATTATCTACTCTAAGAGTAACATCCTCGATCTATAGTTTAATTTAGTGTTGCTCTACAAATTATCAAACTCATCCCATAAAGCTTAGAAAGGAACATTTAATATATTTAAATGAGGTAAGTGCATTAAGACTTCGCTTAAGAAGAGTTAGATAAAGATAAGAGAAAAGTCACAAAGATACAACACTTAGCTGTTGCTTTATGATGAGAGACCTTTGAGAAAAGATGGAAATAGTGGTTTCTGTTAATATTTGAGGTTCAAAAAGTGAGGAATAAATCACGGAATAAGCTAGCTATGGGGCAAACTTCCCTCATCGGACGGAGGAGGAGCAAAGTCAACGTTGACTTTGCTCCTCCTCCGTCCGATGGAGGGAGGTTTGCTCCATATCTAGCCCATAAATCACAATGAATTTGTACTACAAACAAATCATGTTCATTGTTGACTTTGCTCCTCCTCCGTCCGATGGAGGGAGGTTTGCTCCATATCTAGCCCATAAATCACAATGAATTTGTACTACAAACAAATCATGTTCATTGTACAATAACCAAATCATGAGTGAACAAATCACGAGTGCCAGATTGTATAAGATATTTTACATTGAGTGCTTATTTAAAAGTCAAAAGGATTTATGTGTCTTTTGTTACCTCTTTGTGTTTGGGTAATGGTAGTAAGGTACTGCATACAAGGGTATGTAAATAATATTTTTTATCACTAAATTGTTGGAGATGTGTTATATTTTTTGCATGTGAATTGTATTAGGTACAAATTTAATAACCACACTAATGGGGTAGATTTCTTAGACCTTTCATTGACTAACAGTGGAATGATTTACGAGGAGTGGAGCCTTGACTCATTAGGTTTCAAGGCAGTGTCTCAAAATTTTTTGGGGGTTTGTTTTTGGCTTATTTTTGTGCTTTTTCAACCCACTTTCGATCTATCACAATTAAGGGATTATGGTTGTAAATTAATTTAGGTTAATGGAATAGGATTTTGAATGTTGCGGAATACCTAAACATTGTACCTTGAATTGTCAAGCTAATGCAATGAAGAAGGTAGATGTGTGGCTCTAAGTTAGGTTGGTTTTCCCAATTAAGGGTTTCCATAGTAAGTCTACGTGTACGATGCGTGTGTCACTGTTTATAATTGTGTTTTACCTAAGAGTTGCTATGAGTTGCTATGCATTGCTTAACTTACATAGTTTTAAAAAACTTAAACAAGTAAGTTCTCTAATAAAAATGGAAACACTCCCATAGTCTTCACAATGAATCCAAGATCCGAAAGTGTGAGGATCTTTAAGTAGAAAATAATATCTACCCCAATTCTTGCACTAGCTCGAATATGAGATAGCTTACACGTCCATTGATCACGAGGTGTGATGATTAGTGTTTATTTATATTTGGTGAAGAATAGAACTTGAAGTAGTGATGTGGGAGCATTCTTCAGCTCACGCAATTGCCATTAACAAATTTGCTTTCTAGTTTTCATTATTTGTTGTTGGGTTAATTTACTTAGCAGGAGGAATTCAGGAGGTCAATGTTGCTACATAAGATAAATATCATATAAGATAAAAAGACAAACACATGAGAAGAAAGTTGGTAACATCAAATGAAAATTTGATTATGCACTACAACAAATCCTGGAATTAGCGTCCCTTTTTAGTGTAATTATTTTTTACATTGAGTGGTCAAACTAGATGCTAAATGGGAAGCGTCATGGACAAAACTTAAAGCGTCTAAAAAAACGTCTTTTTTTGCTTCCTAAATAGCATCCTTTATGACGTCCAAAATAGCGTCTCTTTTTTGCTTCCAGAATAGCGTCCAACTTTGCTTCCTAAACAACGTCAAGGTTTGCTTCTAGAATAGCATCCAACTTTGCTTCCTAAACAACGTCGAGGTTTGCTTCCTAAATAATGCCCTATTTTGCTTCCTAGCAAGTGTTCACTTTTGATTCTTAAATGACACCCCCGTTAGTGCCATATTCGCATCCTTAATAGCACCATGTTAGCATCCAAATTAGCATCCAATATTGCATCCATTTTTGCTACCACTTTAGCATCCCATTTTGCACCATGTTTTATTTTCAAATATGTGCCAGTTTTCGCTTCCAAATTTGCACCAATTTTTGCTTCCTTTTTTGCAATATGTTTTGCTACCAAAATGACGGCAAATATTTCTTCTATTGTTGCACCATATTTTGATTCCTATGTAGCACCATGCTTTGCATCCAAAGCAACATCTTATTTTTCTACCATATCAATGCCATGTTTGGATTCATCATTAGTGCCACATGTTGCATCCTTTTTAATGCCTAGTTTCACATCTCTCATGTTTTGGTCACTAATTTAGTCGTTTTTAGTAATTTTATATACGAGTTTTGGTCATTTTGTTTGGTCACCTATCTCTTATTTTATACTTACTAATTTAGTTGTTTTTAACCGATATTATAATATCATTAGGGCATGGAGGAATCGAACCACCAACATCCTGCTTGTAAGGTAGGTGCTCTTCCATTGAGCTAAAACCATTTAAGAATTTGGGAACCTAACTTACAGAGTCCTATATAATGGTAAAAAAGATCAATACACAGATTTGAGTATCTAATGGTCGACAAAGGATGATAGATTATATTATCTTCAAGATGAGATTGATTACGTTTCTTGGTTCTCTGTATATCATTTTTCTATGATTGTAAAGTTTCTACCATTACAGTACTAACATTTGCAACTTGTGAGGCAGTAGCATCACCTTTTTCCTGTGATCTAGTGGTATCATGGGCCTAATATAATCGAGTGTCATCAACTAGTTGAGCCCTCTATAACTGAGAAACAAAATTATCCTCAATTCCTAATTCTATTGTAGTGCCACTCATTCCTTTAAGCTGTTGACTATCATCAACCCAACTAATCAAACGATTTATTGGTCACCCACATCGAAGTGTTCAATAAATAGAATCCAAATCGGACGGAGTTGGAGTACTTTCAATATTACTCTCTGCTACAACCCTATCATTCTCTGCAATCATAGACACATTACATTATATATGTCCTTAAATTATGAACTCTAAAGTTCGAATCCAAGAAAAACAATTTATAATCTAGCAGATGTTCAACAACCAGAAATTTTAAAAATTACATATTGCTCAATGAAAAACTGATCTAAATGTGGTATATGGTCTAATGAGAAGTGGATGTTGAAATTCCATTCCACAATCATCAGTCCTTCCCATAAAATTATAGATAGAGGTAGTACTTCCCTATCATCGATTTTCCCCAAAAACTTTTTCAATAGGAATCACATGAAATGGATCAAATAGAAAATCACCTTCAGCTCAAACAAGCTAAGTTTGAGATAAAAAGAGCTAAGTTTGAGATAAAAGTATGAGGACTCAACCTTCCACTTATATTTTGATTTAAAGCAGCTACAATATCTTGTCAAATTTCTGACTCCATAGCTGCCTGAAGCGTATCAGGATCCTTAAGAATATCACAAACAATAGTTGATGCAACACTGTTAAACCCTGAAAATAAGAAACTAGTAGGAAAGATGAGCACATAAACCAATCCACCTCTTTCAAGGAAACACAATGCTATGGCATGCACCCTTTTTATCCTTACACATAGTTGGAGAAGAGCTTGTACAACAATTGAGGTAAGATTCATCGACTGAATGAAGTTGCAGACTATGTTAATAGTTTTTTTCTACTCTTCAGTAGTTATGTACCCTTCAGGAATAACCAACATGTGCTTTGTATGATTTTGATGATTAGATTCTAAGTTCTCAGTATTCTCAACACCAATATTATTTTCTTGGACTGTTTAAATATCATAATATTAGAATTGAATTTTTTCTTCAACTATATAAAATTATCAACAACTAGTAGCATGGAGATCACATACTTAAAATATGGAAGGCTGTCACTTTTTTATGGATCTAGGTAAAAACTAGACAAGATATCCAACAAAACACTAACAAGACCATTGTCAGCAGCAATTTCACAAGTTGTATTGTATTCATGTAAAATTATATCCAAAGCATGAGATGGCAGGGACAACATGCTATTATCCTTTCCAAGATCCCATTATTTTAGTTGTTCGACAAGAAATAATATAAATTTGGCTCTTGCTTGACCATCGTTTTGAGTGTATGATGTTAGCAACAAGTCCTACAAAGGAAAATCTAGAGATTCCTTAGCATTAATGAGTAACTTAATGCAAGTGGAAAATATCTCTTCAATAGAAGGAACTTGTACCAAATCCTCTTCCTAGTCAATATCCTTTTGTCTTGTAGTCATCTCTTCCTTAGTTGAAGATTCAGTACTTCCAAATAACAGAGCTAACACTCAAGCAAGTTCATCATCTTCTTGCAAGGGCTTGTTTGGATGAGTATATAACCATTCCATTTCCATCTCTACACAGTTTGAATGAACATTTCTAAGGGCTTATTCAACCCTTTCCCTTGAGAAACCCATTTCAACAACCATTGAAATTGATGCATCATCAGGAGGTGGTACAACAACTTGAGTAGATGAATTACTGCCTCCATTAGATTTCAACACTTTGACATCAACTCCAGAATATACATGCTTCATGATGGAACAAATTGAATTAATGAATTCCACACTCCACTAGATTAATGAAGTAAATGAGATGGTGGACCAAAACCAAAGCCAATCCAAAGGGTAATGGGGTCAAGGAATATGAATAAAGAGGGTTTAAGAGCATGGAGAAGATTGTATATCTAAGCCATAGTAGGATGTGAAATAATTATTCCAAGCGGATGTGCCATAATTATATATCTAAGCCATAGTAAGATGTGCCATAATTTAGCACCTTTTTCAACCCTATTTCAACACTTGGTGGTGCTAACAGATAGGAAGATCTTTTGATGGATAGCAAATGCAACATTAGGTCTGTGAGATCATGCAGAGCATCCAATCCCAGAGCTGATTGGGTCTTTCATATAGAAACTAGGCACAAATGTTCTCTTCATGGATTCAATCAACATACCAACCGGGGCTAGAGTCGTATCATGAGATTCCTTTCTGTGGCATCAAGTATTGGTAGAGGGTCTACTCGTGTTTCCTAAATGCCTCCCAGAAACATCCAACCATGTCCTCTAGCCCTCAGCAATCCCCAAACATCAGCATTAGAAAGAGTATTCAATCCTTCTTTATGTTTGACATTGAATAGAGGTAAAAAAATAGTATCATGTTGATGATGTGTAATGCTACCATTTGAGTAAAAAAATTGCCGACATACTGAATATGGTAAAAAGCATATAAGGCTATCCTATGATATGTACATAAATGTATCCTGTGGGGATTTGATTGTTCCAATTACATGGTTAGGAAAGAATATTTTTAGTCCATATTCAATTCTGTGTAAGAAGTAATTTTATGTTATGTTCGTTAAACTTGCGTTCAAATCTTCTCAGTATTCAAACCAGTAGCAACTCGAGTTGAAAAGATATAAAAGGATGCACATCGAATTTGATGGTTGACCTAAAAATATTAAAATCAAAAGTGGGTAGGATATTTCAATGGCTCTAGTAAAGTTTCAAAACATCTGGATAACTAAATTATATAGACTAGAAACTAAGATCTTGAGTACGGTGCTTGGTGGATGACCTTTCAACAAGGACTAGCACAAAATTTTTCAAGCATTCCATAGATGTAAGCAAGAGTCCTTAAAATATAGGGGCCTGAGCATGTTGAGGAAAACATAAAAAAATAGGACGAGGTCATGCTCTTATTGATAGTCAAATTCACATCAGTAAGACAACATATGCAAAATCTTTGGTATCGGTTGACAGAATGGCTCCAATTGATACTACTTTTAGTCCTCCCTTATTTGCATCAGCTTTTTGCAGCACTAATGAATTTATATGGTTGACAAGGTTATATAAAAAAATGATTAAAACAAATGACAGACTACGAGAGGTACCATAGTTCATTTAAATTCTATATGAGAATCTATTTTCAAACCAATGCCAAGCACAAGTTCTTTGTTATTGTTAATATCACAGTGGAGCAAATTACCCCCTACCACTAGGTGCATATTAGATAGTGAATGGTGAACAATCTGTTCAATAAGTTGGGCACATTATTTGCTATCTGACATAGCACCTAGTGTGAGTAAAATAGATAGTGAATGGTGAACAATCTCTTTAATAAGCTGGGCACATTATTTGCTATCTGTCATAGCACCTAGTGTGAGTAGAATTAATTTTGCTCCAACTATGGACCCGTTAACACAAAATTTTCCCCAATGTGTATTTGACAATGAGGTGTTCATTTAGATTAATGAGATTTAAGAGTTTCTCAGTGTGTATATGTCCAGAATTTGCTAACGAGGTACCATCTCTTACAAGGAGGTTGCTCTTGAATGTTCTAATGAAGTTGATCCAAATACATAGTCTATATGCGCAGTAAATACAAACGTAAGGAGACAGTGACATACCTCTAACAAAAAACATGAAGAGACATGACAATAAATATAATGTTACCACTGTTATGCAATCCTAGCATGACATACATGAATTGATGTATAGATTTTATTGGTTCATATTCAATACATGAGGAACTGGCATACAAAGAATGATGAAAACAAGGTTATAATGAGTGGTAACAACATCTTAATTGACAGTTCATGCTATTGGCTTGTTTATCAAATCAAGGTATATTTACGATGATTTCAATCACCATTTCTAGAATGCTTGGTTGAGACATCAATGAAGCAATGTTGGGAATGATTTGATGATAATTGTGGTCCCTGAAGCAATAGATAGATACTTCAAATCCATGGGGTCCTCTTTTTGGATTCAAACCCCATTTGGGATAGAGATTCAGCTCTGCAAAAGAGCTTGTCACAAAATTTGGTAGTGTGTCAAATTATCAAGATGGTTTGGCGAGAGCTTTGAAAAGGAAATATGAAGGACAAACAAGATATCATAATTCATGGAGTACATTTAGATCCTATTATAATGAGGTGTTCATTTAGATTGATGAGATTTAAGAGTTTCTCCGTATGTATATGTACAGAGTTTGCTAATGAGGTACCATCTCTTACAAGGAGGCTACTCTTGAATGTTATGATGAAGTTAACCCAAATACATAGACTATATGCACGGTAAATACAACAACAAGGGGACAGTGGCAAACCTCTAACAAAAAACATGAAGAGACATTATAACAAATATAATGTTACCATTGTTATGCAAGCCTAGCATGACATACATAAATTACTGTATAGATTTTATTGGTTCATCTTCAGTACATGAGGCGCTGGCATACAAAGAATTATGACAACAAGGACATAATGAGTGGTAACAACATCTTAATTGAAAGTTCATGATGTTTGCTTGTTTATCAAATCAAGGCGGATCCAGGATGACTTCAATCACCATTTCTGGAAATCTTGGTGGAGACATCTGTGAAGCAATGTTGGGAATGACTTGATGATAATTGTGGTGCCTGAAGCAATAGATAGGTACTTCAGATCCATGGGGTCCGATTTTTGGATTCAAACCCTGTTTGGAATAGAGATTGAGTTCTACAGAAGAGCTTGTCACATAATTTGGTAATGTGTCGAATTATCAAGATGGTTTGGCAACCATTCACAATGAAATGAAATTTAATACGTTGGGAGGGACCATCATATCCCCGTATTTTCAAGGATCTGTGCGTTAACCTGCATTCAATTCGCCTGTTCTCCATTGTAATCCATATAAATATTGGTGTATGCAAAGGATAGTTAGGATCTGCAGAGTCAATCCATCACTTCCCCCATTCCATCATGGTTGCATGCTGTGCCAAGTTTTGAATGGAAGGGGTCTCATGAATGATTAATGTTAATACTATGAAGGGTGCATGTAGATACTAGAGACCTCCCTATTTTTTAATTTAATACCTTCATTGAAATGAACCCAATGATTGGCTTCTGAATCTGTCAAAATGTTTTGTCCATGAATAACATGGTAATACTCAATCCATTCAAAACCCTGTGCTTTTTGAAGAATTTTTGAACTAGACAACATAGGGGATATTATCCTTAGAAGGCGATTGAAATTTGAGATAGAGAGACCTAATAAGAATTTTGGAGTCCCATACTACTGTAGCTTTACGAATGCTCTACTCTCACAATAATGACAGGCCTTGGAGTAAAGCTAATGCTTCTGCCATATTATTAGAAGTGATTCCAATGCCCAATGCAAACTCGATGACTTGTTTTCCTTTGGGGTCAAAGAGAAACCCCCTTCTCACCACTACACTTGACACCTCTGGTAAGTCGACTTAGTTTCAAGCCCACAAAGTAGCAACTTCAATAAGTAACATGCCCACCTACCTAATTACAATTCTACTATGCAGTGAACTGCCAGCTCAACTGATGGCAATTGTCAATGAGTTAAATGACAAATTATTGTACTTTTAATATAGGAACAAAATGAAACCAAATTGTAGTTGGTTAGTAGTTAAGAATACGGAATTGTACTTGGATTGGTAGAAAAGGTTGTTCTGTAAATGCGTGGATAGCAGTAGAGGTTTAAAAATTAAGACCAAGTGTTGTACAGTGACTGCCTAATGCTTTGTCAAGTAATCAGTTTTTGATGTAGTGAAAGGAGATGATTGATTCCATTATGGTTTAATGGTCAATGTGATTGTATGTGATTTCATTGTATGTTATGTTTCCCTTTTTCTGATATATGTGAACCGTCCTAGCAGTGAACAATACTAGACTTTTTATGCAAGTGAAATTTATGAAGATAAAAGGTCTTGCAGCAGGGTACAGGGGCATCAAAACATTTTGCAGGACCCAATTTTTCTTTTTATGCTTTTCTATTTCAAGCAAAACATTTGCCATGTGAACATTCAATAAAGATGAACATTTGTAAACATTTAGGTCTTTTTGGAAAGATGAGGTATGTTACCAGCTTTTGGCCAAAGGGACATTATGGATTAAATACACCTAGTCTTTAGATTCTACTTAGTATTCTGATTTTATTTCTGCTTTAGTCATTCTTGGGAAGAGGTTATGAAACTTACTTTATATACCCTTCCATTTTCTATTTGTAAATATTCTTCCATGAAAATAAGACAATTTTTTCAAAAAAAAAGATGTCTTTCTATGGAAACATCATAGTAAAGTCACATTCAATGAGGTTCCTAATCCTCTGACTCTTAGGGATTTACAGTTCTTTAAGAAAGAGTTGGTTCTACTACCACAAGTCCACATTTGTTCATTTTCATGATGTTGAGTACCTCCCAGTGGGATCATGGGCTCATATATTGGAATTTTTAGCTTTTGTAGACCAGGACTTTCTTGGCACTCCTGTTGTCTGCATGATGTAGTTGTCTGAATTTTTATGTATTTATCCTCTAAAGTAATATATGAATCATAGTAATGAAAAATATAATTTTATCCTTAATTGTTGTTATCCATAACAAAGAATTAATTCTTTGTTGTTGAAGCAGGAAAATTGACCATAACTATCACGATTCACAACTACAAGAAATGCAATAAATTGAAGGGAAAAGGCTCTAGACATGTGGTCAAATAGACGACTCAAAACTATTTTGAAATGAGGACTTCCATAAAAATATGTCAGCCAGTTATTCTAGAACGAATAAGTATAGGTTGCAATCAACAAATGTAATATTAGCACGAGCTCTTGATGCTTGGAATAATAATCAGACTTTACACAGGTATATTGAAAAACGAATGCACTGTAATATAATAGAAGCTGAAACTCACACCTATTTTAACAAAGTGCATCATATATATTAAATTCCATATTCAATGAAATTCTACATAAAGTACGATTGCATTAATGCTATGACAATCACAAAATGTATAAAAGTGCATAGTTCTATATAAAGGACTCACCCCATCAGATGCAAGAACCGCAAATTGGTCCCTCTCTATCAACAACATGTAAGAAACTTCAGGTATGGAAATTACACCATATTATTTCAAACAAAAATCTCCAAAATCCCTTTCCATTGCCAACCCCAGTGCATCATCATATGATAACCACACCCTATGTACTTCAGGCTTATCTTGCAAAGCAAAAACTCGACCCTTACATCGTCGGATGTGCTCAGCTTCCCCTGGCAAGACATGCAATTGTAAACTTTATTGGGGATGATCAGAAAGAAAAGGTTGGAGTTTTTCAATAAAAATTAAAACACAAATTGCATTCTATTGACCTCAGCATACTCCCAAATCATTAGTTCTTAAACTAGCTTGTGGATCTTGGCACCAAAAACCTACTTGGCAAGTATGACTTTAAATCAACTGTTAGCTGAATGGAAACGAGAGAACCATCGACTCCTCTTATTCCCAAGACAACCCGAGGATCCCCAATATTCCCAATGAAAAGCTAATCTCCCTAAGATCAGAAACAAATAAAAACCTTCAAAATTTGACATTGAACTGCAGGGATGAAAGACAAGCCCTTGTGATCAGAAGGCTTTAACATGAACTAATTACTTAAATTTTTATACATTTAACAACATAAGAGATATTCTTTTAAGATATAAATTTGGATGAACTCAATATTTAACTTATCTAGAATACAAGTCCAACTGGGATTCACAACATAATACTTTATCTGGCTTGCTCTGTTTAGATGCCAACAGGTCTTATAGTTTTTAGATGTTAAATTTTAACTTTTTGGACATTGAGATTATAAGATACTTAGCTTATATTTTTATAAAATAGAAGGTGTGGAATTTCACCTCACTAAAAGGAACTTCTATATCATTTATTTAATTCAAAACAATAGCCACGACAAAACAGAAACAAAGGACCTTACATGCATAATTCATAGATATAGACTACTTCAACTAATCACAAATTACCTGTCTAACAACAGCAACTACAGTGCTTCCACTACAAAAGCAGTCTATAGTTGGATGAGACCTCAATTCCGTGTCCATTACTTTCTACGCTTCCAGGTAGGTGTCTTTACATGCATAAAAAAGACGGGACTCCTTTGCTGAATTGACTTGGCTGTCACTTCCCAAATTATTTTGGGTATTTTTTGCTTTCTTTTTATTATTATATGTATCAGATGCATTGATGGTGTTTTCTTTATCCTTGAAAGATTACCAAATTAAATGCAATTTCACTAGCAATGAATCCCTAACCCTACGGGAAACAAGATGACCATGAGGACCATGGCCATCGAAAACCCCACAGAAGATTGAATCATCTGAAACAAAATCCTATCAATGATAACAAAAGAATAATGAAAATATCAACTTTCCATTTAGAACAGAGTAAAATTTGATAAAAATTTGGATATCATTCAAACTGATAAATGAAAGGATAACAGTGAACGTCAAAATTTCAGAATAGTTCATGTATGAACACTTAATAGAAAAAGAGTCACGTAGTAGTCCTTGTTCCATTGGTTACTAAGGTCCACGATCCATATAGCACTGAATAGGGCTTGTATAAATTGTGGCATGGGAGTATGACATGACTTTATGGAAATTGGTCTTCTGATGTGGTATATACATGCAACTAAAAGTAGAATACATATGTTAAGTTCTAAATAAGTGACCTCTTAAATGAGGACCAACGTGGTGTTTATTTTTATTTTTATTTTTGTTGTTGTTATGTTTAGAAAGAGTTTAATGGACAATAGTAAGAGGTAAAAAAGATAGAAACGATTCTCAATAAAATCAAAGATATGTACACTGATATTTAGAACATTGAATGAACTTCTTAATTTTAGAAAAGTAGTTTTGTTGTAAAATCAAAGATATGTACGCTAATATATACAACATCGAACGAACTTCTTAATTTTTAGAAAAGTAGTTTTGTTGTCTTGTTGTGAAGCTCATTGTCACATCCCCTCCCACATTGGAGGAGGAAACACGATCATTTCTTCTACCCGAGTTACCCATCTCTTATACTCAATGGATTCTGCACGCGTTCGATGATTCCCATTTCCTTTTTTTTCTTAAACCTCTTTCAGATCTACACAAGCAAGAATTTCCTTTCTGCTAACATTATGATCCAAATAGTGTATTGATTCTTTATCTTCCCCAAACCATAGAAAGATCGAATGGTTGAGAAGGACCGCAACCGAAATCAATGGTCTTTGTCAATTTCGCATTTGAAGACAAATCGACGACGGAGAAGCATCCCACAGAAAATCAACGGTGCAGAGAGATTCACTTGCGGAATCGAAAACATATCAAAATTTCACTCTCGCACCCTGCATCCCGCATCCTGCATGCGGAATGACCAGTTCAGAGATCGAAGTTGCATAAATCAAAATTTACCATAAGTCATTTCTGCATCCCACATCCTGAAAATTGTGGAAGGGAAATTACGGAAAGCAGATTTCGCCAAATGACATTTCGCATCCTACATCCTGCATCCCGCAAGTTGCGGAAAGTAGATTTCTCCAAATGTCATTTCTGCATCCTGCATCCTGCATCGCGCAAGTTGTGGAAGGGAAATTGTGGAAAGCATATTTCACCAAATGCCATTTCTGCATCTCGCATCCTGCAAGTTGCAGAAAGGGAATTGTAGAAGGGGAAATGCAGAGTCCAAACTTCTGCAAAGCGCATTTCTGCATCCTTCATCCCGTAGGTTGCGGAAGGAAAAATCTGCGAAAATTTAATCTGTTAATGAAAATTTCTAAGTCTAAAATTGATTTTGAGCACTCAGGACATCATGAATCTGACCGATCTAGCTCCATAAAAACTTAGAAAATTTGTTAGATTTTTATCATTTAAGCTAGCATTATATTAGGATCTTTAACTGAGAAAATAACAAGCACAACAATCAAACACAAGAGACAATGAACACAATGTTTTTCCTCAAGGAAACCATAAAGGAGAAAACCCCACAACTTCCTCAGAGATAGAATCAACACCAAAAACAAAACCCAAAAAAAATTAAGATGATCTCCTGACAGCACTAGTCTCTCTCTCTCTTGTCCCAGCAACTTCTTCTCTCTCATTTATGTGCTACAACTGAGTGTGAGTGAATGTGTGATAAATAGAGAGGCTCACTCTCTATTTATACTAATTCCCGACTTAAAAATAACTTACTAGGGCCGAATTCTCTAGGAGATTCTAATAACCCTAGGGCCCCACAACTGTGGGGACTTTAACCCTTGATCAATAGGAGGGTTACCCATAATGACTTGACATGACTTGTTTACATTATTGAATCTCCCGATAGGAACATCGGGGCATGGCATTACTCAAATACATTACAGACACTTCCCGGAATAAACATCGGGGTACAATACATAAGATATATAGATGAATACATTTCAAAGTTACAAATACATCAACACTCCCTCTTAACTAGGAAGGTATTCTCTCGACACAATTTGTCAGTACTGGTCTTCTTATCTATATCAATTGGATCATCATCAAGTTCACATCATCTTCATCTTCAAGTCATCTTCATCATCGGATCTGGATCATTATTGAAACATCATCACTGGATCTGGATCATCACTGGATCTGGATCATCACTGGATCTGGATCATCACTGCTGGATCATCATCACTGGTGCTATTTGATGATTCTTCTCGTCACAGGAAGTTCTACAGAGCCAACCCTTTTTCATGCTGGTTGTAGGCTTAGCCTCCATGTAGGTCTTCTTTAGCGCTTATATTTAACACTAAGTCAGAGTGGCCTACCCAACACTTACATCTGATCATGAGAGGAACACATCCAACACCATGTTAGAAAGGCATGCCCAACACTCATATATGACCATGGGAGGAACACATCCAAGAACCATGTCAGAAAGGCCCAACACTTACATTTACCAGCATGATAGGACACACCTACTATCATCTATGAAAAGGCACAACACTCACAACCACCAACATGATAGGACACACCTAATATCATATACGGAAAGGATCAACACTCACATGCACCAGCATGGTAGGACACACCTACTACCATCTGTGGAAAGGCACAACACTCACATCCACCAGCATGGTAAGACACACCTACTACCATCTGTGGAAAGGCACAACACTTACAATCACCAGCATGGTAGGACACACCTACTACCATTTGTGAAAAGGCACTGCACTCACATCCACCAGCATGATAGGACACACCTACTATCATATGTGGAAAGGCACAACACTCACATCTGATCATGTGGGAACCAATCCCACAGTCACATTAGAATGACTGTTAGCCCCAGGATGACCATCCCTGGTAACTGACCAGGTGCCTCCATTCTCCCAGATAATGGCCTTCAGCACTTATATCTGATCATGTGGGAAGACATCTTGCAATCACATTAGAATGGCCCTGCACTTATATCTGATCATTTGAGAACACATCCCACAGTCATATCAGAATGGCCCTCAGCTCTAGGCTAAGTATTCCTGGTAACTGACTAGGTGCCTCTATTCATAGAATGACATTAAGCGCTTATATCTGATCATGTAGGAACCAATCCTATAGTCACATCAGAATGGCCTTGCACTTATATCTAACATGGAAGGAACCAATCTTCTCACCGTGACAGAATGGCTCAGCCCTTACATCTGAAAATGGAAGGAACCAATCCTCTCACCATGTCAGAATGGCTCATGGACTCATCACTTCCCCTTGGAGGGAACCTTGATATGGAGAACACCAAGCTTCTCCATGAAGTATTCAAACTTCACTCTGGCCAATGGTTTAGTTAACACATCAGCTATCTGTTCGTCCGTCGCAATATACTAGAGCTTCACTGCTCCTCTCTGCACCATATCCATGATATAGTGATACTTGATCTCGATATGCTTCGACTTGTCATGGAACACCCGATTCTTTGACAACTTCACACAACTCTGGTTGTCGCAATATATACAAGTAGCATCCAACTAGAGATCAAATAAATAAGAGAATAACTTCCTCAACCATACTGCCTCGCAACTAGTTGAACAAGCTGCGACATACTCTGCTTCAGCTGTACTCAGTGCCACACAAGACTGTTTCCTGCTAAACCAAGAGATCACACCTGATCCCATACTGAAGCAGCACCTTGAAGTCCTCTTCCTATCGATGGCACTGCCTGCCCAATCCGAATAAACATAACCCTGTAGGTTAATTTTCTGATTCGCCTCATACTTGAGCCCATAATTGACTGTACCCCTTCGGTACCTTAGAATATGATTTACAACAATCAAGTGAACATGTCTCAGATCTATTAAGAACTGGCTCAAGGTGTTCACAACAAAGCAAATATCCGGTCTTGTATTCATCATGTACATCAAGGACCCAATCATTTGACGATACATCATAGCATCAACCGATTCTGATGAAACATCGCTCAATAGCTTCAGGTTCGATGCCATAGGTGTGGTCATGGCCTTGCAGTCCATCATCGTGAACCTCTTCAGGATCTCTACCGTATACTTCCCTTGTCCCAGGGAAATTCCATCTGCATTTTGACACACCTCCATGCCTAGAAAATAGTGCATCATACCCAAGTCCTTCATTTCGAACTCAGCAGCAAGCTTCCTCTTCGTATCAGAAATAAACCCATCCATACCTGTCACAAACAAATCATACAGTAGGAGTGTCACTGGGTTACCATCTTCAACCTTGTAGTAAAGGTTGGAAACTGCTTTACTTTTGGTAAAGCCCAAACTGGATAGAAAGCTGTCAATTCTACCGTACCATGTCCTGGGTTCCTGTTTCAAACTGCACAGGGCTTTCTTCAATTTACACACATGAGTCTCCATGTCATGTGTCTCAAAACCGAGTGGCTACTCCACATACACTTTCTCTTCCACTACACCTTTTAAGAAAGCAATCTTGACATCCATCTGGTGTATCTTCCATTTCATCACTATAGCCAAAGCAAGTATTGATCTAATGGAAGTGTATCTGGCTACAGGTGTAAAATTTTTCTCATAATCTATTCCTTCTTTCTGGGAGAAGCCACGAGCCACAAATCTTGCTTTATATTTTTCTATGCTACCATCTGCAAGATGCTTGATCTTGTAGATCCATTTGGAATTTACAACAGACTTCCCTTCTGGTCTTGGGACAATATCCCAGACATCATTCTTCATGATCGATTGATACTCTTCGATCATATCATCCTTCCATTCTTTCATTTCTGTCACTTCTTCATAGTTGGAAGGTTCTTTATCGATGAAGTCACATAATAAGGCTACATAACCGAAGCATGGCCTAGTTCTTTTTCTTTCTATGTGATTTTCTTCTGGAGCCCCATATCTTTCTACACCTTGGATAGCTTCTCGTACCCAAGCAGGTTTCCTCTTGTGAGGATTCTTCTCCTGAGGTGG
This sequence comes from Pseudotsuga menziesii, assembly GCA_001517045.1. Lineage (NCBI taxonomy): Eukaryota > Viridiplantae > Streptophyta > Pinopsida > Pinales > Pinaceae > Pseudotsuga > Pseudotsuga menziesii. The sequence continues at coordinate 324,287 of LPNX010024789.1, read as the reverse complement.
ATCTACAGGTTCTTGAGGTTCTTCTAATTCTTGATCTTCTTCTTGAATTTATTTGTTCATGGTTGTGTCATGAATTCTGGGTGCTTCTGTTTCTTCAGGTTCTTCAGCAAGTCTCTTTCTGGATTTGTTGTAAGCCAAGTCTTCGTCAAATGTTACATCCATTCTGATGTCAATCTTCTTGAATCCTGAGAAGTATATTCTGTAAGCCTTCGAGGTTTCAGAGTATCCCACAAATATACCCTTCTTTCTTGAAGGATCTAACTTTGTCCTCTTTTCTTTCGAAATTTACAATGGAAAGTCGAATATTATGAGATGGCTGACTTCTAGTTTCTTGCCAGAAAAGACTTATTCATGTGTCTTGTTCTCAGGTACTCTGTGTGGAGTATGGTTCTGTACATACACCGCTGTGTTGGAAGCTTCTACCCATAGATGCATGGGAAGATCCTGATCATGAAGCATGTCCCTTGCAGCTTCCACGATCGTTCTATTCTTCCTTTCTGCAACCCCGTTCTGTTGTGGATTATATGGAGTAGTTAACTCCCTCTTAATCCATGAATCTTTGCATAATGATTTGAATTCATTTGAGGTGAATTCTCCACCATTATCTGATTGAAAGGTTTTGATCTTCTTTTCTGTATGGTTCTTGATCATGGATTTGAATTCCTTAAACTTGCTAAATACCTCATCTTTGTTCTTCATGAAGTATATCTATGTCTTCCTATAAAAATCATCAATAAAAGAAACATAGTATACATACCCACTTAATGAACTTGATGACATTGGACCACATACATCGGAGTGAATGATTTCTAAGATTCCTTTTGCCTTTCTCTCGCCACTTGGAAATGTATTCTTTGTGTTCTTTCCTTTCGCACATCCTTTGTAGACTCCATCATGTTTTTCCTGGATTTTTGGAAGACATTCAAGAGCTTTGCTTGCAAGTGGTAGTGCTCTATAATGCACATGTGCAAGCCTTCTATGCAAAAGTTCATTTGGCTTTACTGTGTCATGGACCAAGGCTTGTTCTAGATGGCCTTTCAATTTGTATAGACCGCTCTCTTGTTCCCCAATCACTACTGCATCATCAATAGTCTTTCCCTTTGGCCATCTACAGATGCAACCCTCATGCCTTTTGCATCTAATGTAGATATGGAGAGGAGGTTCTTCTTTAGTCCTGGTACAAACAATACATCCTTCATCGTCATAGAATTTCCAGAGTCTAGCTTATAGGAGGATTCCCCACTACCTTTTATTGGATATTGGTAGTCATCTCCAAGTTTCACCTTGTGGGGTGATTCATGTTTTGATAGTTTCACAAAGAACTCTTTGAATCTTGTCATATGTTTGGAAGCCCCACTGTCTATAAGCCAATCACTACTTCCATGTGTAATGTTTACCGTGAGAGTGGAAATCAAGACATATTCTTCATCACTTGAAGAATCATCACTTTCTTGCCTGATTCTCTTTGTGGAGGGTTCATCATCCTCTGCAGATGAGCATGATGTCTTCTCTTGTTTCCCTTCTTCTTGTGAGAGACATTTTTGTTTCTAAGACATTCTCTAGCGTAGTGTCCTTTCTCGTCACATGTATAACATCTGATTCTAGACAAATATTTTTTAGTGTTACTTTTATGGAAGTAATTACCTTTGGGGTGATGAGAACTTCTTTTCTTGGAGTGCACTATGAGAGCTTGATCTTCACTTCCCATCTTTTCTTCTCAAGCTGCTATCTAAGATTCTTCTTGAGAGCATTCTTCCCATAGTCTGTTGAACTTGACTAGCTTCTTTCTGGCACATACCCCTTGAATAAAGGAGTCCCATGATCTAGGGAGACCATTCAAGGTGATCATTACAATCTTTACATTCTCCACTTCTTCATCCACTGCTTCAAGTTGTTCTTTGATCTGTGAGACCCTTGTGAAGTATGACTGTATGGTCTCCGCATTCTAGATCTTCACATTCTTCAACTAGTTCCTCAAAGTCATCTTCTGGTTTATGTTCTTCCCTTCAAATAGTATGGTCAGGGAATCAAACATAGATTTAGGTGTCTTTAGGGAGGACACCTGTGGTATGAGGTGATCCTTGGTTGAATCAACAATAATCCTCTTAGCCATGACCAACTTCTTTTTGTGTAAGGCCTTAGCCTCATCTCCCTCTGGAACTGGAACCTCCACATTGATGTAGGAGTCCAACTCGGCTCCCTCAAGCTTTTCATCAAGCTTGGTATGATGAGACATCTTAATTGAGAACCTTGAATGGAAATACAAAATATTTAGATCTTACTAGGTTAAGATGTCGGAACTGGATCTGGAGCTGAATTTCTGCAGAGCTGGTTCAGGATCAGATTAGGGTTTGACTTTCCCAGAGTTCTGTCCAACCAAAAACTTTGATCTTGATCTCTAAACTTCGATTTTGAGGAGGAGATCAATCCATGCCTGGGCTCACTCAAAAATTCCACTTCTGTGGAAAGCCCTAATCTCCGGTAGTAGTGTCGAGTCAAAAACTAAAAATGCTCAGAATCAGATTCTGCTTCGACAGAAAGATGCGCCATGGAGAGGAGAGTTAGTCCAACCTTCTTTTGCTGAAAATCTATGGAGAGAGATCCAAAAATAGGAAGCCCTAGTTTCCGCAGCTGCATAATGTCTTCTTCTCAGGTTAGCTCTGATACCATGTTAGATTTTTATCATTTATGCTAGCATTATATTAGGATCTTTAACTGAGAGAATAACAAACACAACAATCAAACATAAGAGACAATGAACAAAATGTTTTTCCTCAAGGAAACCATAAAGGAGAAAACCACGCAACTTCCTCAGAGACAGAATCAACACCAAAATCAAAACCCCAAAAACAGTAAGATGATCTCCCGATAGCAATAGTCTCTCTCTCTCTTGTCCCAATAATTTCTTCTCTCTCAGTTATGCGCTACAACTGAGTGTGAGTGAATGTGTGATAAATAGAGAGGCTCACTCTCTATTTATACTAATTCCTGAATTGACAATAACTTACTAGGGCTGACTTCTCTAGGAGAGTCTAATTAACCCTAGGGCCCCACAACTGTGAGGAATTTAACCCTTGATCAATAGGAGGGTTACCCACAATGACTTGACATGACTTGTTTACATTATTGAATCTCCCGATAGGAACATCGGGGCATGACATGACTCAAATACATTGTAGACACTTCCTGGAATAAACGTCAGGGTACAATACATAAGATATACAGATGAATACATTCCGAAGTTACAAATACATAAACAAAATTCATTGAAATAAAATTACATACACATATACATCATTCATGAAATATACATCTGCATCAAATACATTCCATTCAAGCATTCATCATATTCATATTCATTTATAAACAAGTACAATTGTAGGGATTGAAACACAAGAAATACTTATCTTGATCAGAAGGTTGTCCCGCAACCAACTATGTCGCTACAAGGTTCCACCCAACCATAGGCCAATGTGCTCATCAATCTCTCAGCAACACTTCCACCCACGAGCTGGGCATGATTTCCCCAAGGAATACGGGAACACTACCAGGCTCTCTCATAGCCAAGGATACAATAAAACTCGGCTAATCCGACACGATTGGGTTTATCAGGCTTACATAGGCAGTGGTTCACACATAGTTAAAATTCACACAAGAAACAACCAGACCAACTACCCGTTGGGTTTATCAGGATGGAAAGGAGGTGGAAAGACTGACTGCTAGGATAGTGAGCTCAATCCTAGAGCTATGGACACTTGCACCAAATATAGCTTGGCTTCTAAAGCATCTGCACAACCAACACCAGTAATCATTCCCTTCTCTGCTCCATAGTCCCTCGGGCTATGCCTTCCCTCTCCAGTGCTATCCTGGGTGTACAAAGAAGAAAACCAACCCCCCCCAGATCTGTTTGTGAGGTTCCTTTTTACACTAGGTTCATTAGGCAAGTCCAGACTCCATTTCCATTTCCCCAAGCCAGTCAATATACCACACAAAGATGTACATACAACGATTACAATTCTAGGATTAAGGAAATGTTACAGAGGCCAAAAAGGATGTACACACAACGATCACAATTCTAGGTTCAAGAAAACATTACAGAGGCCAAAGAATGTATGCACACACAACAATTACAAACTTCTGAGCATTGCATGAGCCAGATCGACTGATAAAATCCCATAATCCAAATATTCTTGCTAGTTTTATCATTTCATAATGCAAAACACGGTTTCTGGGTATGTGCGTTCAGGAAAACGATTGACAAATAGGGAAATCGTGAAGGAGGAAACAAAACTAATAGGACATGAAAAGAAAATTGTGAAGGATGAAACTTCCAGAGGTTTTCTGCATGATTTTGCATGCTTGAATGAAAACGAATGAATGAATGAATCCATGATCCATCAACAAAACGTCTTGTTGTTTTTCCCAAAACACGAGGGAAGGTGAAACATGAACGCATGAGGGAATGTCATGTGTTTTTGGGTGTTTTTCTTGCCCATGCAATAAAAAACATGATTTTCAGAAATGGTGCTATGTCCATTTCGAATTTCTACCAAAACTCTTCCCATTCCCACCAAACAGCTCAAGGTTAAACATCCCCCCCCTTATCCTTAGGAAAATCATGCCCCCATCTCTTTAACGTTTATGGAACATAGCTGGCTGTAGGTTTTTAATTAATTTGTATTTTACATGATGTCTCAAGCATACCGTGCCTGGCTAGCACATAAACATCGACGTTTATTCTAACCTCTAAACATAAACACAAAATCAATGGTAGGGCCTTGGCCTTGAGCTCCTTGCCATGATTTAATACAATATTCACATCATATGAAATTTAATATCACTGGGTCAAAAAAACTGGGGTGTTACATTCCCCTCCCCCTTCAATAGCACTGTCCTCAGTGCTTAACAATTTAACAAAATAGAAAAATATACTGGAACCACCCTCAATGATTTGCAAAAATTGAACCAACAATGAATGTGCCAGTCGCATGGCATCCTATAGCTCCCAAGTAGCGTCCTCAGGACCGCAGTGCTTCCTCTGCACCTTTTTCTGTCCAATGGCACGATCTGGAGCTTTTCCAAGTCCTTGCTTGCATGCATCAACACACACCACATGATCTTCTTCTGGGTCTTGGAGAATCCTTCTCCTTGGCTTGAAACATTTCCAATTCCTTTGGAAACTAGCAACGCCTATACCCAAGCCTTAAGCAATCAATCAATTCCTATGTTAGTATTCCCAAGATTTTCCAAAATCATAAATGAATCACATGCACATGTATATCGACATAGAATCAATCAAAACAAATTGTTAAGCGAACCAAATACTTATCTACATAAGTATATTCTCCTAGTTCCATAGGTATCTGACTTGGCTTTATACAACCATGGCATTCACAACCCTGCCCCATCCCATACCTGGATGTGCATTAAAGGGTAGCCAAATTTCTGCAAGCCTCATATTACTTGCAAATATCTTTTAATCGAGATCTAGTAGCTCTGCTCCATAGCCTAAAACTACCTCTAGGTTCTTACCAAGCTTGGTGCCCCTTTTCCAGACACCACAATAAATCAATTCACATGTCATATTTATTCCTATAAGATGCAATCTATAACAGGTTTTTCAAAACTATGGCCAAATCATATGCTCATGTATTGTTATAGAAAATCAATAACAACAAAAGTTTGATAAGTAAACTAAATACTTATCTATATAACATCTCTCAATGGGATCTGGTAGCCCTGTTTAGAGCCCAACACCTCTCTAAGTGCTTAATAGAAGCTTTGCTTAAGGCTCAACACTTCCTCCCAGCGTTGACTAATGCTTAGGTGCTTACTTTCTAGGAACCATAACATATTAAGTCACATGTCAGATTCATTTTCACAGGATTTATTTCTTAACACTATTCTCAAAATCTCAGCTGAATCATTATGTGCATGTGTTTTTATAGAAATTCAACAAAGATGTGCTAAGTAATCAAATACTTATCTATGTAGAAGTTCATGGCCATGGTCAGCCCAGTTTCAGAGCCTAACATCTCTTTGGTTCTTAATGACAACTCTAGCATACGGGCCTAGCACCATTCCCAGGTGCTCACCAATGATCAGGCGCTTACTTTCCAAACACCATAATACCTAGGGGTTATTCTCTTCACGGAGCCCCCACTCTCGTGATAGTCCCCTTACGGTGTGAATGTGTTCAGAAAGAAGTCTATCTGGATGTCTTACTCCCTGGGCGTCCCCAATAATGCATACCGGTGCCTAGCTGGCAGGGGGGAATAGAAGTTATTTACATCCTGTACATCCTTCTAGAGGAGCTATGTATTCTTCTTATATGTTGTTGTTTTCATACCAGTGTTACATATAGACATGCAGTTTACATCAGATATTGAAAAAAAATATTTCAACCATAGGTGTTCGAACCTATTCCAGACACACCCCTTCGGGAAGCTATGTATCCAAGTACATCCTTCCTAGGAGCCATGCAGTATGCCCAGTACACATTTTCATCATCTGTCCTGCATGGCATATAAGGAGGCAGTTCACATGAGATGTCATATATTTCCAAATCTGTTTGTGCCTGGATAAATTCCAATTATCAATGATTAGATAACATTGATAATCAAATCAAAATTTGAATTCAGAATTCTGTTTCCCACAGAAAAATCAAATTCTGAATTCATGAGGTCATCCCCATATTGTTTGGCTTTTACAAGTGGGATTACTCATCCCTTATTTACACACGCTACCCAAAACCTGGACATTCACATATACCATGTCATCTTGACACCATTTTTAAATCAGCCAAACAGTTAATACATTTGATTAACAACTGAATTAAAAAAAAAACAAATTTGAAGCTGAAACTTTATTCTGTTCCAAAAAAAAAATCAGAATTTCAGTCATGCGATCTTTCTCATAGCATATGGTATTTTCTTGCCTTGGTTTCAGCTCAAGTCATTCTACATGAAATCTTCAGGAAGGGTCATTTCTTCATGGAACTACAAGTTCTCATGCAGGCTTCCACAGTCTATACATAGACTCAACTTTTCCTACAAAATATCCTTCAGTGATCTTCCTGCATTACCTGAAAGCATTATTTACGAGGCACATAAATGTAATTGGTGCGTTTGGTACTACCGCAAACTCATAAGATCCATACATTGCTTTGAGGGTTGTATTATGAACATTTTCATCCATGACCCTTACCTACTGGTCACCAGACCTTAAGTCATTTATGGAAAATACTTTTGCTCTTCTTATTTGTTCCAAGGGGTATGGACTTCTAGGAAATTGATACTTGTTCTTCGTAGTGACTTTGTTTATCTATTTATAATCAATACACAACCAGAGTGTATCATCTTTCTTTATCACAACCAGGGATGGTGTTTTCCAAGAAAACACACTCAGTCTGAGGTACTTCTTTTCCTGCAATTCGTGTAGCTGCATTTTTAGCTTCAGGATTTCCGGTCTGTTCACCCTACAAGGTGTCTAGGATACTGGTGCTGCTCCCGGCGCAAGTTCAAGGGTCACATTAGTGTCACTCTTCACTGGAATTTCATCAGGAAGAACATTCCCGACTTCCTGTAACATATGACCCCTCTAATCTAGGAGTACCATTCTCCGCTATCTCCAAAACATGAGCTACATATACCCTACGACCTTTCCCATAGAATTTATCTAGTTTCATTGCAGAAGACTTTCTTCCCGAGATTACTTTTGGAAATCCTTTCACAACCCTTAGGTTGCCTTCTTCATCCAAGCACTCAAAAGTCTTGTTGTAACAATCAAGCTTTGCTATGTGTGTTTCCAACCAATCCATTCCAATGAGGACATCATATGATTTAAGTGGCAGAACATTAAGATCTACACAGGTGACTAACCCATGCATGACCAATGGACATTGAATTATCACCTCACTGATCTTCTTCTTAGTTCCAGTGGCTAGTTGGACTAACCATGATATTATGTGCTTTGACTTCTTCAAAGGGATCATCTCAACAAATCTAGGGGTAATATATCTATGAGTCGATCTAGGGTCAATCAAAATAGAAACAATCTGTTTAGAAATATCACCCTCAAATTCCACCATAGTCGAGTTATGACCTGTCTGGTGGTCTTAAAACACTACAAAATTTGTAGGAATGATCCCTGCTTCCTGACCCATAGTTTCATCTTCTTGGGTGCTAGGGACTTGACCCTCATTCTTATTCTCAAGTGGACAATTCTTGCGTAGATGGGGTCCTTCACATCGCCAACATTTGGGTGGTCCCTTTAGTTCCCCCCCATCACCTTTGCCGGCTCAATCACAACCTGTGATGGTTGCCTTCGCTGCTTCAAGAGGTGAGAAGGTTTGAAATCTTTCTTCCTTGGTTTAAGCTTTTCGTTCTTCTGGGGGGGGTTCCTAATCCCTTCTGCCTCTGTTAACTGATGCCTAGAGTTTATCTACCTTTGGATATCTGCCACATTCTGCAGCATGGCTATAGTCAACTGGTTTTGTTCTACCAAAGCTGTGACCAACCTTTTATTTTCTTCCTTGCAATCCTGTAACTCTGTCCTCAAGCTTGTTATGGTAACTGTAGCATCTGGGGAACTTTGTTGTTCCCACTTCCCAACAGCTTCAGTTCCATGACCTTGGACATCATAAACTTGCCTTACATGCCCTTCTCCATGTGGACAAATCTGACGTAAATGGGGTGCTCCAAATTTCTAGCATTTGAGCAGCATTCTACCCTCTTGTGGATCCTTTGGTTTTTTCCCCATAGTGTATTTTCCGTGCTCATAGGGATCCCGTGTGTCATTCATGTTGTTACTTTTCTGGATGTTGATCTTCTTTGACCTCCCGGGGTCGGACCAAGATCAATTCTTCAATCTACCCTGTGGTTCTGCAAAATGTGTTAACAACATTGTTTGTTAGTCAATCTCATAAATTTAAATAATTACTTACTAGTTGCTTCTTGTAGTCATGAACGGTCAATGGGTCTTTCGTCATGTTGGCTAAGTTTAGCAATTCTGCTAATTAACACTCTTCTTGTTGTAGTTCTTTTCTACAATAACGACTGTCTTTCCTCTGTCACTGTTCTCCATGGCCCATTGAGGCCCAAAGTTGCAACATGAGCTCTGATACCACACTGTCACGTCCCCTCCCTCCTTGGAGGAGGAAACACGGTCATTTGTTCTACCTGAGTTTCCCATCTCTTATACTCAATGGATTCTGCACACGTTGGATGATTCTCATTTCCTTTTTTTCTTCTTAAACCTCTTTCATATCTACACAAACAATAATTTCCCTTCTGCTAACATTATGATCCAGACAGTGTATTGATTCTTTATCTTCCCCAAATCGCAGAAAGATCGAATGGTTGAGAAGGACCGCAACAAAAATCAATGGTCTCTGTCAATTCCACATCTGGAGACAAATCGACGACGGAGAAGCATCCCACAGAAAATCAACGATGCGGAGAGCTTCACTTGCGGAATCGAAAACATATCAAAATTTCACTCTCGCACTTGGCATGCCGCATCCTGCATTCTGCATCCCACATGTGGAATGGTTGTTATGGAGATTGAAGTTGCGAAATCAAAATTTACTATAATTCATTTCTACATCCCACAAACTGTGGAAAGCATATTTTTCCAAATGACATTTTCACATCCCGTAAGTTGCAGAAGGGAAATTGTGGAAAGCAGATTTCGCCAAACGTCATTTTCGCATCCTGCATCCTGCAAGTTGCGGAAGGAAAATTGCGGAAAACAGATTTCGCCAAACGTCATTTCCGCATCCTGCATCCCAAAATTTGTGGAAAGGGAATTGCGGAAGGGAAAATGCGGAGTCCAAACTTCTACAAAGCGCATTTTCGCATCCCGCATCCCGTGGAAGGAAAAATCTACGGAAATTCGATCTTTTCATGAAAATTTTAAGTCTAAAACTGATTTTGAGCATTCAGGACATCACGAATCTGGTCGATCTAGCTTTATAAAAACTTAGAAAATTCATTCAAATAAAATTGCATACACATATACATCATTCATGAAATATACATCTGCATCAAATACACTCCATTCAAGCATTCATCATATTCATATTCATTTATAAACAAGTACAGTTGCAGAGATTGAAACACAATAAATACGTATCTTCATCATAATCTTGTAATGTCCCTGATATGATGTACAGATCAGAATATTAGCTTGCTACAATTTGTTTAATCAAAATATCTGAAATTAAATTAATTCACATAAAACCTTCTCGAACTGGGAAAATTAGGGAATTATTTAGGGAATTCTTGCAGGAAAAAGGAGTGAAAAACAGGCAGAAACCAAAAGAAATTTAGACATGGAATTCCCTCTCCCCTATCACATTTCTATTTGGTGCCATTTAAGGTTTAGAATTCGCTCCACGGAAACCTACTACCACGCTTCTGGGCAGCCAAACCATGAAACTAAGGAGGGTAGTTCACCCTTTTTCAACCAGGGGATTCTGGAAACTTACAGAGGGGTGTTCCAGCATTAATATAATATAATTAAAGGTTTTGGATAGTTTTCTAAAGTTTTGGAGAGTTCTGAGAAGATTGTGATGGATTTGGGTTTTTTTGGCAGTTTTGGTTAAGGGAAACCCTGCGCAGAGGAGGATCCAAAAAGGTGGTAAAAACCCCCCAAAAATGGATCTATATATGGTTATGGGAAGGTGGTCCTGTTAATGACCCATGGGAACTAACGGGTCTTAGATTGACTTTACAGAACTTGTTTTACATCAGTTTTAGCAAAACTAGTTATTAAAAGCTAATAATCTAGCTAGCGTCTAAAAGGAGTAGCTAAATGATATCAAATTAATTTTTTAAAAACATAAGAACTGTAATAGAGGTAAATATTATATTTTTGAACATGTAAACACTCTTCAATCACTTCCCCAGCATGGCATATTTCTTATAGAACTCGTTTTTATTCATTTACCCCCCATACATTGATAAAAAAAAAGCCTTATTGGAAAAAACTGAGACAAGATTCTCTATGGGCAGAGATATCTCTATCTGATAAATGTAATTTGCAGAATATTATGACACTACAGAACATGAATTACAACATGAACTGACCATTACAATGATCCTTCAAAAATAAGGGGTAGGAGGCCCGGATCATGACCAGCAAGGGGTTGTGAGCATAGGTGAAGCATGGGCTTCACTGGAGCTCAGCCTAAACTTTATGGGGGATGCAAATAACTCTGATAATCATTCAAAGTTTACAATCTAGTGCTTGGCACTGGAAATGGAATAGAAGGGGATGGAAGGAGAGGGGAATCGAAGGCTGGGGCTCATCTCCCAGTAGTCTGAGGCACAACACTCAGAAGTAATGCTCACATAAGCGTTAAGCAATCAAATCATCAACCAAACTGAATAATGGAGTTAAAATATTTATTTTATAGAATTAATGTTGACCTATTGAGCAAGTTACTTGGCTTGGTGACCTGTGAGAATAGGTCATACTTTCCTTTCTTTTCTTTGCTTTGCCTTTCCTTATTTTTTCTCTTTTTCTGACTTTCCTTCTTTTCTAAATTTCCTTCTTTTCTAAACTTTCTTGCTTTTCCTGTTTTATCCTGCTTTCTGGATTTATGCTGCTTTTCCTGAAATATTCCTCTTTTTTCATTTTTGGACTCTAGTGCCTACTTGACTTGGCAAGTTTGTTTCCACATCATTTAATTGCATAATTAATAAATGGTTGAAATTAAATTAAATACATGCCTCAAAATAATTATTAGCAATATTTTTCCTAGGAATAATAATTAATGTCAATTTGAGCCCCTAGGAATTTCATCATGGTCAACACTTTTAATGTCCCAAAATATGGGGACATGACAGTCCTCCCCTCCCAAATCTACTTGTCCTCAAGCAGAAGCACTCCAGAGTGCTGCAAATTTGTTCATCATGTAGGAGAACTGGATCATGAATCCATTGTGCAAAAAGGTTGACTTTCTCCATCAAGCCATCCTGTAAAGTTTCTCCAAAACAAGCAATTTTAGGGTTCCATTGCTTGCATTGCACCCCCTTTAGTGAGAATGCCTTCTGACACAACTTATCGGGAAAATTTATGCCTGGATCCCATTTCCTCAACTGTAAGTATCCAAACATTAGAATCCACCATACAAATTTATCATCATAGGAAATGACATTCATGCTCTGGAAATCATACCATTGCACTGAAAACTGGAAATTCTCAATGCAAAGTTGGAAATCTGTCAGATTTCCCCACCCAACATAAATTTCCTTATGTGCTTGATGCACATCAACATTGAATCTCCCAATGATGTTGCTACAAATACATAGGTGTGAGTCCCATGTCCAAGCCCAATGAGCATATACATCATCCAACCAAAAAGGATGCCCAAACTACGCATAATAATATGATGCATCACAATTATCTCCAAAAATGCATGCTGGAAAAATAAATACGCGTCTCATCATCCAATCTGAGAGGGTACTAACACTCCAACCAAAAGGTCTACGTGAACACTTCCAATGGCTCAACTCTCTGCCACTGGTCATAGGGTACAATAATCCATCCAATTGTGTGTATTTCCTCCACCAAGACCACTTGATGCAAGATGTTTTTCTCATCAACTCCTCTTGGAATCTTGATTGCTCAGCTGCCTTCCATTACTCATGAGCATAAATTTTTCTGCAAGAAGACTCAATGTGTGACATGTAATCTTCCACCCAATCCACATGTGGTTGAATGGAATCAAGTGACATCAATATGTTCCTATGTGGATGATGGGAGGGTGATGGTCCATTCCACAAGTCATCACGAACACCTAGGAAAGCCTCCATCTCTTCTAGTTGCACGAACAAGTAAATTCCTTCTCCCAAATTTTATTCTTTCTTGATGAGGCTGAAATAGAAGTGTGGGTAGAAATGTGAATCATATCTCTGCAATACTTATCCACCCAACTTATGGCTGCCCCATCTTCATCCTCATCTGAATTCTCCCATGGGGAAGAGATTATTTTCAGGAAATAATTCCAATTTTTTTTCTGGAAAAGGCTAAGTGCTTGGTTCTCATCAAACTTGTCTGTACAGTCCTCAAGCACAAAAAAATCAGAATGCACCTCATGTACATGTTTATGTAAGGTATCCAATGGCTGCAAATTAAATCCCTGTGGCTGCCCACATGCCAAGACAATGTCTGTCACAACAAAAAAATTATTGCAGAAATTAAATTCTTCATCTCCCACCTTCTTCACTTCAAAGGTGTCTCTATCCACCCAATCAATGGATGAACAAGGAATTTTATTTGCTGATCCATAAGGAATATGACCAGCAATCTTTATGGTAGAGAATAACACTTCATCCTTTCTCTCAACCTCAATGAGTGCTTGGCCAATATTACCTTCCCCAGAGCTTTTTACAAGCACCTGCAAATCGAAGTGCATCTCATGAGATTCCTCCCTCTGTTCAAGAATGCAATCAGCCTTGTTAACATGGATGAATGGTGTGCAGGAGGTTAGGTAATACCTTTTCAATTTCTCATGAAGTTTCTCTATCTCCATCTTGGATTCTTGGAGTGCACATTGAGTGCTCTTCAAGAAATCTTGGGTGGTCAACAAATCTTGTATGAGCTTGCAACTTTATTCTCCATCCTTGAAGGATGCTCCATGCAACACATCAGCAAGCTCAATCAAATAATCTCTATAATAAATAAATTGTAAGAATTCCCCTTGTATTGTAGACAATGCCTTCCTCATCTCCTCCTTGGATTCAAGAGAAGATTGATCTTCCAAAGAAGCAGCTATCCAACACTGGTGTGCCACTGAAGAATGTCTGTGTTGGAGAAGGTGTAAATACTTTTGAATATTCTTTTCATCCATTTTCAAAGGCCAAGAAAATGAGTGGGTTTCTTGAGGAAAATCACCCCCTTATTCTTTCATACAATTTTCTTCCTATGACTTGCACTTCTCTTTATGAATCTTTCTTTTTGCTTTCCCACCTGGAAGACTAGATGGCTCATAGCTCTCCACAATGGTGATAGTGGGATTGGGATTCTTAGTGAGTTCAAGCCTTTCCTCTTATGTGGATGCAACTTTATCATGCTGCAAGAGAGTCCAAAATTCAGAATTGAGTGCATCCCTTTGCACCAAATTTTTCTCCTTCAGATTTCCTAGTTCACACCTAGCTAGTGGGGGCTTGTCTTCCACTTCATTGAGAAATTAAAATAATGAATTCAGATTTGATATTTATTCTTCTTTTAGATCTGATACAAAATATTCCTTCACCATATTATCTCCATTGACACCCTCATCGTTATTTTCATTGATTGTGTGATCCACAATAGAGAAACTAGGAGTGAATTTATCTCCCTCACAATTGGCCTTCCTCTTGTAGTCCTCAGATGCAAGTGGAGAATTTTTGTCTTTACATGGATTAGAGGGATGTAAATGAACATTAATGTAGCAAAAATTAGAACTTTCATCACACATGTTCTTCACCTTATATTCCTCTTGTACAGACACTATGGTGGCTTGTTCTTCCACCAAAATTTTTGCATCACACCCAAGTAGTGTGGTCTTGCTTTCTTCTTCTGTATGCGGCTCCCGAGGTGACTGTAACCCTGATTTGTAATAATATTTTGGATATGATCCAAAATATATATCTTCAGCCATAGATAATCCCACATATTGAGTAGTGATTTGGAGATCATCCACCAAGAAGCTTGAAGTGCATTACTCTTCAACTTCTCCTCTTATGCAACCACCCTGCGGTGATTTGCACTTCACCTCATGGATATTTTCTTTTCCTTGATCACTTGAAGAACTGAGTGAGTCATGTACCTTTTCCATGGTTGAGAATGGTTTTGAGCCCTCATCCTTCTCTTCATAATCCCTATCCAGAATATTTGGACCAACATACCCTTCTTCTTTTTCCTCATCAATACTTCCATTAGAAGCACTACATGTTTCTTCCTCTGGAAGGTTCATGACTTTCTCCTTTGAAGGATGGGTTGTCAATGGATCTTTCTTCTCCAAGCAAGTTGATGAAACTCCACTCTATAAAATAGTACTCATGTCACCACCTTTGGAATATCTACTAGAAGAACACCCCAACAATCTCATAATGGTTGGACCAATAGATGTCTCTACTGCATCTTCCCTTTTGGCTTCTTTTTCTTCTTCCTCACTCACATAGTTGGAACAACTTGGTTCCTCCATGGATGATTGGATGATGTTGAAAGAATTATAATCCACATATTTGGGCAAGAATCCATAATGGAAATAAATATATTCCTTGAAATTAATGTCTGCACAAATTTTCTTACCCAAGGGCATATACTCCTTGTAGCAACTAGGCATGTTTTCACATGCTTCCATTATCTTTGTGAAGTCTTTCTTAACCATTGGAGAATCATATTTGATCTATTATCCATATGATGGCCAATATTATTCATCATATTCATGTTTTTTTAGGCCTCCATCAACATAGAGTATTTCTTCTTCTTCATATTGTTTGCAGTATTCTTCATATTGCTCATCATAGTCATCCTCATAGAATGACATGTCTGCAAATTTCTTCATTGAGAGATTTATTTCCACATGATGATCTAAGGAAAGAGCTCTGATACCACTATAATATCCCTGATCTGATGTATATATCAGAATACTAGCTTGCTGCAATTTGTTTAATTAAAATTTCTGAAATTAAATTAATTCACAAAAAACCTTGTCGGACTGGGAAAATTAGAGAATTATTTTGGGAATTTTTGTAGGAAAAAGGAGTGAATAGCGGGAAGAAACCAGAATAAATTCAAACATGGAATTCCATATCCCCTATCACATTTACATCTGGTTCCATCTAGGGTTTAGAATCCGCTCCGTGAAAACCTGCTACCACACTTTTGGGCAGCCAAACCGTGAAAATAAGGAGGGTAGCTCGGTTTGTTTCAACCAGGGGCTTCTGAAAACTTACAGAGGGGTGTTCAAGAATTGATATAATATAATTAAACATTCTAGACACTTTTTTGAAGTTCTGGAAAGTTCTGAGAATATTGGGATGGATTTGGGGTTTTTTGGCAGTTTTGGCCAAGGGAAACCCTATGCAGAGGAGGATCCAAAAAGGAAGTAGGAACAAAAAAAAAATGGTTTTGGATATGGGTATGGGAAGGTGGTCCTGTAAGTGACCCACAGGAACTGACAGGGCTCATTTTGAGTTTATAGAACTTGTTTTACATCAATTTTAGCAAAACTAGTTATTAAAAGCTAGTAATCTAGCTAGGGTCTAAAAGGAGCAGCTAAATCACCTAAAATTCATTTCTGTAAAACATAAGAACTGTAAAAGAGGTAAACATCAGATTTTTGAACATGTAAAAACTCTTCAATCACTTCCCCAACATGAAATATTTCTTATAGCACTCATTTTTATTCATTTACCCCATCCACATACATTGATAAAAAAAGCCTTATTGGAAAAACTGAGACAAGATTCTCTATGGGAAGAGATAAATCGACCTGATAAATGTAATTTGCAGAATATTAAGACACTACAGAACATGAATTAAATCATGGAATGACCATTACAATGATGCTCAAAAAATAAGGGGCAGGAGGCCCCGATCATGACGAACAAGGGGCTGTTTGCATAGGTGAAGCATGGGATTCACTAGAGCTCAACCTAAACTTTATGGAGGCTGAAAATAAATCTAATAATCCTTCAAAGTCTACAATCTAGTGCTCCACACCTGCAATGGAAGAGAAGGGGATGGAAGGAGAGGGAAATGGAAGGTCGAGGCTCATCTCCCAGTAGTCTGAGGCACAACGCTCAGAATTAATGCTCACATAAGCATTAAGCAATCAAATAATCAACCAAAACTGAATAATTGAGTTGGAATACTTCTTTTATAGAATTAATGTTGACTTGTTGATCAAGTTACTTGGCTTGGTGACCTGTGAGAATAGGTCACCCATGAGTGGACATACTTTCCTTTCTTTTCTTTGCTTTGCCTTTCCTTGTTTTTCCTCTTTTTTTGACTTTCCTGCTTTTCTGAACTTTCCTGTTTTTCATACTTTCCTGCTTTTCCTGTTTTATCCTGATTTCTAGATTTATGCTGTTTTTCTTGAAATATTCCTCTTTTCTCATTTTTGGACTCTAGTGCCTACTTGACTTGGCAAGTTTATTTCCACATCATTTAATTACATAATTAATAAAAGGATGAAATTAAATTAAATACATGCCTCAAAATAATTATTAGCAATATTTTTCCTAGGAAGAATAATTAATGTCAATTTGAGCCCCTAGGAATTTCATCATGGTCAACACTTTTAATGTCCCAAAATATGGGGACATGACAAAGCGTGTCCCACAACCCTGCTATGTCACTGCAACGTTCCACCCAACCATAGGCCAGTGTGCTCATCAATCTCTCAGCAACAATGCCACCCCCGATTTGGGCATGATTTCCCCAAGGAATAAGGTACACTAGCGGACTCTTTCACAACCAATGATACAATAAAACTCATCTAAGCCGACACAATTGGGTTTATCAGGCCTAGCAAGCTGTTGGGATTTCTAGGCTAGTGAGCTCAATCCCAAAGCTATGCACACCTATACCAAATCTAGCTTGGATTCTGAAGCATCTACACAACCAACACTAGGAATCATTCCCTTCTCTGCTCCACGGTCCCTCAGGCTATGCCTTCCCTCTCCATTGCTATCCCAAGTGTACAAAGAAGAAAACCAACCCCCCCAGATCTGTCCGTGGGTTCCTTTTTACACTAAGTTCATCAGGCAAGTCTAGACTCCATTTCCATTTCCCCAATCCAGTTCAAATACCACACAAGGATGTACATACATCGATTACAGTTCTGGGATTAAGGAAACATTACAGAGGCTTACAAGGATGTACACACAATGATCACAGTTCTAGGTTCAAGAAAACATTACAGAGGCCAATGAATGTATGCACACACAACAATTACAAAATTCTGAACATTGCATGAGCCAGATCGACTGATACAATCCCAGAATCCAAATCTTCTTGCCGGTTTTATCAGTTCATAATGCAAAACACAGTTTCTGGGTATGCGCTTTCAAGAAAACGATTGACAGACAGGGAAATCGTGAAGGAGGAAACAAAACTGACAAAACAGAAAAAGAAAATCATGAAGGATGAAACTTCAAGAGGTTTTGTACGTGACTCTATATGCTTGAATGAAAACGAATGAATGAATGAATCCAAGATCCATCAACAAAATGTCCTGTCGTTTTTTCCAAAATGTGAGGGAAGGTAAAACATGAATGCATGAGGGAATGACATGTGTTTTTGGGTGTTTTTCTTTGCATGCAATAAAAAACATGATTTTTAGAAATGGTGCTCTGCCCATTTCGAATTTCTGCCAAAACTCTTCCCATTCCCACCAAACTACTCAAGGTTAAACACCCCCCCCTATCCTTCGAAAAATCATGCCCCCATCTCTTTAACATTTGCGACGCATAGATGGCTGTAGGTTTTTAATTAATTTGTATTTTACATGATGTCTCAAGCATAACGTGCCTGGCTAGGACATAAACCATCGGCGTTGATTCTACCCGTCAAACACAAATACAAAATCAATGGTAGGGCCTTAGCATTGAGCTCGTTGCCATGATTTAATACAATATTCACATCATTTGAAATTTAATATCACGGGGTCAAAAAAACCGGCGTGTTACACGCATGTGAAATTATCTATTCTTTCTTAGAATTCCTTGCATGGTTTTGGTTTCCTTAGCTGGTACTGATTGGCAGATACTTTGTATGCAGCACGTGTCCATGGAGATCAATCAAGCAAATATTGATCTCAACTTCGATAGTGTATGCACACTATATTTTCATGGGGATGGATCCTATTATTAACTAGAATTCCTTTGTTGTAGCCTGCAGAAGCTAGCTCTCATGGGGGTTAACTTGTGAACTATTTAAATTTCATACCTCGTTTCTACAGAGGATCTGATCTCTAACAGTGGCGAGGTCTTTAGTATTTACATATAATTGTCTTCACTACAATTGACGCAATGACCAAATCAACAAAAGAAACTCCCCCATGGTTTTAGCAATTTCTGTAGCAGAACAAGACAGAGTGACGAACCGAGCAACCCACTGGACAAATCAGCTCTTACTGCAAAGCAAACCTTGAGATGACAAAAAGTAAAAAGAAAAAAGTCAAAATGGTTGCAGGGAAATGCTAAATGTGTAAGCAGTTGTGAATCAGGATAACATAAGTTCATTATTTTTTATTAAATGCAACTATAATTTGTTTTAGGTGTGGGTTCTTGATTGAAGTGCAACACAAATTATAGGACTACCATAGGATTGATAGGCTGCTGAAGTGGAAACACCATTTCTATCTCATCGACCCCAAAGGATCCAAAATGGAGTATAAGCTGGAAGAGTTTGAATCTCGCACCCAGTGTCATTGGAGAAGATTCGAATCTCAGTGTTGTCCACAATTTTTGTCACAGGACAGGAATGATGGAAAAAACCCCACAATATACCCAAACCCACTTTAAGGTATCTATTAGCCCATATATTGTCATGATCTGAACACTACAATTTGTCTTGAAACAACTTCAGCCCACTTAACAACTAAAAAAGACGATAATTCAAACAACTAAAGAAAACAAAGGAGGGGCCACAAAAAAATTATGACTCTTAATTCACTCTAATGTGCCTATGTTTTCAAAAAGGGAATAGGCAATAAAAACTCAACTTACCTCCCAAACAAGCATGGCGTCCTGATTAATCCCCTTTCGCCCCTGCTGAGTATAAACACATGCAACCTTACTCTACCCATTAGAGCACATCCTCTTTCCAACAAAACCCAGACGCAACCTGGGGTCCGGATGTACCTGATGATTATGTTCCTAATAAAAGGTTCTTGGCAGAAGTAAAGAGAAAAGTTTGCAGGAAGAGGCTCATGCACCATCTGGTCATAATACGAGTTCATCATTGTTGGGGGATAAAGCATTGGTCTACCCACTACTGGGTTTTTCTCTTTGCTCATATTCAAGATGGTTATTACATCAGCCCTATCCAACAACAGATAGAGCAATCTTGGGTTTTTCTCTTTGATCATATTCAATATGGTTATTACATCAGCCCAATCCATCGTTGGATAGAGCAATCTTGCAACGGTACATGCCACCCAGTGCATCATCCAGGCCAAAATTTCTGCCCATCCTTTCTAGTTTTGGAGAATAACATGATTTATCCACTAATTTATGAGATTTGAGAGTTCAAAATTGCACAGTGTCTCCCACCAAGATGTTGGATGCCTAAACGCAATAATGCATAGATAGATGCCGAGTATATGTTTGCTTTGAAGGGTTTGGAACCTTCACAAACTAGTATATGTTTCCTTTGAAGGATTTCGAACTCTCATAAAAGATTCATCATTCATTTTTGAATAAAATGTTGCAAATTAATATAGTTATTAGTCCTTGCCTTGGTAGGAAACTTTAGTGATTGTTTGGTCTTCCAAATTAGTTTAACTTTATATTATTAACAAAGTTTTAATATAGTTTTCTAATGTTCTATGATAATTTCATATTTAATTTAATATTCTAAAAATAAAAAAAATTAATTTCAAATTTTAGAAATTCATTATTCATATTTTTTTCATTAGTTAAGTACATTGAATAGACTAAATACTTCTGCTGTGAAAACAAATTATCAGATTTAATTTTTTATTTTTATTTTTATAATTTTAGTTTTATAAAAAATTGACACTTCATTATTTTGTGCATAATTAACTAATAAATAAAACATAATTACTTTGCATATAATGATTTAACAATCAAATATGGCAGACCTAGTTCTTCTTCTTATTAACAAAAGCATGGTAAACAGATTTATATTGTACAACTTAGGTAACACTTAGGTGGAAGTTATTAATGCGGCTCTGTAATTGATTAGACTAGCCCTTTTACAACAACGAAGCTCTAACTTATGTTATAGCGGGTTAGGTTATGTTATAGCGGGTTAGGTTATTCCTTTTTTTCTTCTTAAACCTCTTTCATATCTACACAAACAATAATTTCCCTTCTGCTAACATTATGATCCAGGCAGTGTATTGATTCTTATCTTCCCCAAATCGCAGAAAGATTGAATGGCTGAGAAGGACCGCAACGAAAATCAACGGTCTTTGTCAATTCCACATCCGGAGACAAATCAACAGCAAAGAAGCATCTTGTAGAAAATTAACGGTGCGGAGAGCTTCACTTGCAGAATCGAAAACATATCAAAATTTCACTCTCGCACCCGGCATGCCGCATGCCACATCTCGCATCCTGCATGCCGCATTCCACATCCCGCATGTGGAATGGCCATTGTGGAGATCGAAGTTGCGAAATCAAAATTTACCATAAGTCATTTCCACATCCCGCAAATTGCAGAAGGGAAATTGTGGAAAGCATATTTCTCCAAATGACATTTTTGCATCTCGTAAGTTGTAGAAGGGAAATTGCAGAAAATAGATTTCGCCAAATGTCATTTCTGCATCCCGCATCCCGCAAGTTGCAGAAAGTAGATTTATCCAAACATCATTTTCTGCATCTTGCATTCCACAAGTTGCGGAAAGGGAATTGCGAAGTGCAAACTTCTGCAAAGCGCATTTCTGCATCCTGCATCCTGCAGGTCGCGGAAGGAAAAATCTGCGGAAATTCGATCTGTTCATGAAAATTTCTAAGTCTAAAATTGATTTTGAGCATTTAGGCCATCACAAATCCAACCGATATATCTCCATAACAACTTATAAAATTCATTGAAATAAAATTACATACACATATACATCATTCATGAAATATGCATCTGCATCAAATACATTCCATTCAAGCATTCATCATATTCATATTCATTTATAAACAAGTACAGTTGCAGGGATTGAAACACAAAAAATACATATCTTGATCATAAGCTTGTAATACCCCTAATATGATGTACAGATCAGAATATTATCTTGCTACAATTTGTTTAACCAAAATTTCTTAAATTAAATTAATTCACATAAAACCTTCTTAGACTGGGCAAATTAGGGAACTATTTTGGAAATTTTTGCAGGAAAAAGGAGTGAAAAACGGGTAGAAACAAAAATAAATTCAGACATGGAATTACCTCTCCCCTATCACATTTATATCTGGTGCCATTTAAGGTTCAGAATTCACTCCGCGGAAACCTACTACCACGCTTCTCGGCAGCCAAACCATGAAACTAAGGAGGGTAGTTCGGCCTGTTTCAACCAGGGGATTTTGGAAACTTACAGAGGGGTGTTACATAATTAGTATAATATAATTAAATGTTTTGGATATTTTTCTGAAGTTCTGGATATTTTTGAGAAGATTGGGATGGATTTGGGTCCTTTTGGCAGTTTTGGTCAAGGGAAACCTTGCGTAGAGGAGGATCCAAAACGGTGGTACAAAACCAAAAAAAAAGGTTCTAGATCTACGTATGGGATTTTGGGCCTGTTAATGACCCACAGGAACTGACGGGTCTCATTTTGAGTTTACAGAACTTGTTTTACATCAGTTTTAGCAAAACTAGTTATTAAAAGCTAGTAATCTAGCTAGGGTCTAAAAGGAGCAGCTAAATCATATCAAATTAATTTTTGTAAAACATAAGAACTGTAAAATAGGTAAATATTAGATTTTTTAACATGTTAATACTCTTCAATCACTTCCCCATCATGGAATATTTCTTATAGCACTCGTTTTTATTCATTTACCCCCCCATACATTGATAAAAAAAGGCCTTATTGGAAAAACTGAGACAAGATTCTCTATGGGAAGAGATATCTCAATATGATAAATGTAATTTGCAGAATATTATGACACTACAGAATAGAAATTACAACATGGAATTACCATTACAATGATGCTCCAGCAATAAGGGGCAGGAGGCCCGGTTCATGACCAACAAGGGGCTGTGAGCATAGGTCAAGCATGGGCTTCACTGGAGCTCGAACTAAACTTTATGGGGGATGAAAATAACTCTGATAATCATTCAAAGTTTTCAATCTAGCACTCGACACTGGAAATGGAAGA
Source organism: Pseudotsuga menziesii (assembly GCA_001517045.1). Taxonomy (NCBI): domain Eukaryota; kingdom Viridiplantae; phylum Streptophyta; class Pinopsida; order Pinales; family Pinaceae; genus Pseudotsuga; species Pseudotsuga menziesii. The sequence continues at coordinate 301,233 of LPNX010024789.1, read as the reverse complement.
GAAGGGGATGGAAGAAGAGGGGAATGGAAGGCTGGGGCTCATCTCCAAGTAGTCTGAGGCACAACACTCAAAAGTAATGCTCACATAAGCGTTAAGCAATCAAATCATCAACCAAACTGAATAATGGATTTGGAATACTTATTTTATAGAATTAATGTTGACCTATTGAGCAATTTACTTGGCTTGGTGACCTGTGAGAATAGGTCACCCATGAGTGGACATACTTTCCTTTCTTTTCTTTGCTTTGTCTTTCCTTATTTTTCCTCTTTTTCTGACTTTCCTTCTTTTCTGAATTTTTCTTCTTTTCTAAACTTTCCTGCTTTTCCTGTTTTATCCTGCTTTCTGGATTTATGCTGCTTTTCCTTAAATATTCCTCTTTTCTCATTTTTGGACTCTAGTGCCTACTTGACTTGGTAAGTTTATTTCCACATCATTTAATTGCATAATTAATAAAAGGATGAAATTAAATTAAATACATGCCTCAAAATAATTATTAGCAATATTTTTCCTAGGAATAATGACTAATGTCAATTTGAGCCCCTAGGAATTTCATCATGGTCAACACTTTTAATGCCCCAAAATATGGGGACATGACAGTCCTCCCCTCCCAAATCTGCTTGTCCTCAAGTGGAAGCACTCCAGAGTGCTGCAAATTTTTTCATCATGTAGGAGAACTGGAGCATGAATCCATTGTGCAAAAAGGTTGACTTGCTCCATCAAGCCAGCCTGTAAAGTTTCTCCAAAACAAGCAATGCCAGGGTCCCATTGCTTGCATTGCACCCCCTTTAGTGAGAATGCCTTCCCACACAACTTATCAGGCAAATTTATGCTTGGATCCCATTTCCTCAATTGTAAGTATCCAAACATTAGAATCCACCATACAAATTTATCATCATAGGAAATGACATTAGTGCTACGGAAATCATACCACTGCACTGAAAACTAGAAATTCTCAATGCAAAGTTGGAAATATGTCAGAGTTCCTCACCCGACATAAAGTTCCTTATGTGCTTGATCCACATCAGCATTGAATCTCACAATGATGTTGCTGCAAAAACATAGATGCGAGTTCCATGTCCAAGCCCAATCAGTATAGGTATCATCCAACCAACAAGGATTCCCAAACTGCTCATAATAATATGATGCATCACAATTATCTCCAAAAATGCAAGTTGGAAAAATAAATAAGCTTCTCATCATCCAATCTGAGAGGGTACTAACACTCCAACCAAAAGGTCTATGTGAACACTTCCAATGGCTCAACTCTCTACCACTGGTCATAGGGTACAATAATCAATCCAAATGTGTGTATTTCCTCCACCAAGGCCACTTGATGCAAGATGTTTTTCTCATCAACTCCTCTTGGCAGTTTGATTGCTCAGTTGCCTTCCACTGCTCATGAACAGAAAATTTCTGCAAGAAGACTCAATGTGTGACATGCAATCTTCCACCCAATCCACATGTGGTTTAATGGAATCTAGTGACATCAATATGTGCCTATGTGGCTGATGGGAGGGTGATGGTGCATTCCACAAGTCATCGTGAACACCTAGGAAAGCCTCCAGCTCTTCTAGTTGCACCAATAAGGAAAATTCCTTCTCCCAAATTTCATTCTTGCTTGATGAGGCTGAAATAGAAGTGTGGGTAGAAGTTTGAAACATATCTCTGCAATACTTATCCACCCAAATTATGGCTGCCCCATCTTCATCTGAATCTGAATCTCCCATGGGGAAGAGATTCTTTTCAGGAAACAATTCCAGTTTTTTTTTTTTTTTGGAAAAGGCTAAGTGCTTGCTTCTCATCAAACTTGTTTGTACAGTCCTCAAGCACAAAAAATCAGAATTCACCTCATGTACATGTGTATGGAAGGTATCCAATGGCTGCAAATTAAATCCTTGTGGCTTCCCACATGCCAAGACAATGTCGGTCACAACAAAACATTATTGCAGAAGTTAAATTCTTCATCTCCCACCTTCTTCACTTCAAAGGTGTCTCTATCCACCCAATCAATGGATGAATAAGGAATTTTATTTGCTGATCCATAAGGAATGTGCCCAACCATCTTTATGGTAGAGAAGAACACTTCATCCTTTCTCTCAACCTCAATGAGTGCTTGGCCAATATTACCTTGCTCAGAGCTTTTTACAAGCACCTGCAAATCTAAGTGCATCTCATGATATTCCTCCCTATGTTCAAGAATGCAATCATCCTTGTTAAGATGGATGAATGGTGTGTACGAGGGTAGGTAATACCTTTTCAATTTCTCATGAAGTTTCTCTATCTCCATCTTGGATTCTTGGAGTGCACATTGAGTGCTCTTCAAGGAATCTTGGGTGGTCAACAAATCTTGTGTGAGCTTGCAAATTTCTTCTCCATCCTTGAAGGATTATCCATGCAACACATCAGCAAGCTCAATCAAATCATCTCTATAATAAAGCAATTGTAAGAATTCCCCTTGTGTTTTAGACAATTCCTTCCGCATCTCCTCCTTGGATTCAAGAGAAGATTGATCTTCCAATGAAGCAACTATCCAACACTGGTGTGCCATTGAAGAAGGTGTGTAAATCCTTTTGAATATTCTTTTCATTCATTTTCAAAGTCCAAGGAAATGAGTGGGTTTCTTGAGGAAAATCACCCCCTTATTCTTTCCTACAATTTTCTTCCTGTGACTTGCACTTCTCTTTATGAATCTTTCTTTCTGCTTTCCCACCTGCAAGACTAGATGGCTCATAGCTCTCCACAATGGTGATACTGGGATTGGGATTCTCAGTGACTTCAATCCTCTCCTTTTATGTGGATGCAACTTCATCATGCTGCAAGAGAGTCCAAAATTCAGAACTGAGTGCATCCCTTTGCACCAGATTTTTCTCCTTCAGAATTCCTAGTTCACACCTAACTAGTGGGGGCTTGTCTTCCACTTCATTGGGAAATTCAAATAATGAATTCAGATCTGATATTTCTTCTTCTTTTGGATCTGATCCAAAATATTCCTTCACCATATTATCTCCATTGATAGCCTCACCGTTATTTTCATTGATTGTGTGATCCACAATAGAGAAACTAGGAGTGAATTTATCTCCCTTACAATTGGCCTTCCTCTTGTAGTCCTTAGATGCAAGTGGAGAATTTTTGTCTGTACATGGATTAGAGGGATGTAAATGAACATTACTACAGAAAAAATTAGAACCTTCATCACACATTTTCTTCACCTTATCCTCTTCTTGTACAGACACTATGGCGGCCTGTTCTTCCACCAAAATTTTTGAGTCACACCTAATCAGTGTGGTCTTGATTTCTTCTTCTATATGCGGCTCCCGATGTGACTGTAACTTTGATTTGTAATCATATTTTGGATCCGATCCAAAATATATGTCTTCAGCCATAAATAATTCCACATATTGAGCAGTGATTTGGATATCATCCACCAAGAAGCTTGAAGTGCATTCCTCTTCAACTTCTCCTCTTATGCAACCACTCTACGGTGATTTGCACTTCACCTCATGGATATTTTATTTTCCTTGATCACTTGAAGAACTGAGTGAGTCATGTCCCTTTTCCATGATTGAGAATGGTTTTGGGCCCTCATCCTCCTCTTCATAATTCCTATCCAGAATATTTGGACCAACACACCCTTCTTCTTTTTCCTCATCAATACTTCCATTAGAAGCACTACATGTTTCTTCCTCTTGAAGGTTCATGACCTTCTCCTTTGAAGGATGGGTTGTCAATGGATCTTGCTTATCCAAGCAATTTGATGAAAATTCACTCTCTGAAATAGTACTCATGTCACCACCTTTGGAATATCTACTAGAAGAACACCCAAAAAATCTCATAATGGTTGGACAAATAGATGGGTCTACTACATCTTCCCTTTTGGATTCTTTTTCTTCTTCCTCACTCACATAGTTGGAACAACTTGGTTCCTCCATGGATGATTGGATGATGTTGAAATAATTATAATCCACATATTTGGGCTAGAATCCATACTGGAAATAAATATATTCCTTGAAAGTAATGTCTGCACAAATTTTCTTACCCAAGGTCATATACTCCTTGTAGCAACTAGGCATGTTTTCACATGCTTCCATTATCTTTGTGAAGTCTTTCTTAACCATTGGAGAATCATATCTGATATCTTCTCCATATTATGGCCAATATTATTCATCATATTCATGTTTTTTAAGGCCTCCATCAACATAGAGGATTTCTTCTTTTTCATATCGTCTGCAGTATTCTTCATATTGCTCATCATAATCATCCTCATAGTATGACATGGCTACAAATTTATTCACTGAGAGATTTATTTCCACATGATGATCCAAGGAAAGAGCTTTGATACCACTGTAATATCCCTGATCTGATGTACATATCATAATATTATCTTGCTGCAATTTGTTTAATTAAAATTTCTGAAATTAAATTAATTAACAGAAAACCTTCTCGGATTGGGCAAATTAGGGAATTATTTTGGGAGTTTTTGTAGGAAAAAGGAGTGAACAATGGGAAGAAACCAAAATAAATTCAGACATGTAATTCCCTCTCCCCTATCACATTTATATCTGGTTCCATTTAGGGTTTAGAATCCGCTCAGTGAAAACTTGCTACCACGCTTCTAGGTAGCCAAACCGTGAAACTAAGGAGGGTAGCTCGGTCTGTTTCAACCAGGGGATTCTGAAAAATTACAGAGGGGTGTTCAAGAATTAATATAATATAATTAAATTTTCTAGACATTTTGATAGTTCTGAGAAGATTGGGATGGATTTGGGTTTTTTTGGCAGTTTTGGCCAAGGAAAACCCTGTGAAGAGGAGGATCCCAAAAGGTGGTAGGACCAAAAATAAAAAATGGTTTTGGATATAGGTATGAGAAGGTGGTCCTGTTAGTGACCCACAAGAGCTGACAGGGCTTAGTTTTAGTTTACAGAACTTGTTTTACATCAGTTTTAGCAAAACTAGTTATTAAAAGCTAGTAATCTAGCTAGGGTCTAAAAGGAGCAGCTAAATCACCTCAAATTAATTTATGTAAAACATAAGAACTATAAAAGAGGTAAACATCAGCTTTCTGAACATGCAAACACTCTTTAATCACTTCCCCAGCATGAAATATTTCTTATAGCACTCATTTTTATTCATTTACCCCACATACATTGATAAAAAAAGCCTTATTGGAAAAACTGAGACAAGATTCTCTATGGGAAGAGATATCTCAACCTGATAAATGTAATTTGCAGAATATTATGACACAATAGAACATGAATTACATCATGGATTTACCATTACAATGATGCTCCAAAAATAAGGGGCAGGAGGCCCGGATCATGACCAACAAGGGGTTGTGAGCATAGGTGAAGCATGGACTTCACTGGAGCTCAACCTAAACTTTATGGAGGCTGAAAATAGCTCTGATAATCCTTCAAAGTCTGCAATCTAGCGCTCCACACCTACAATGGAAGAGAAGGGGATGGAAGGAGAGGGAAATGGAAAGGCTGGGGCTCATTTCCTAGTAGTCTGAGGCACAACACTCGGAAGTAATGCTCACATAAGCATTAAGCAATCAAATCATCAACCAAAACTAAATAATTGCATTGGAATACTTCTTTTATAGAATTAATGTTGACCTGTTGAGCAAGTTACTTGGCTTGGTGACCCGTAAGAAAAGGTCACCCATGAGTGGACATACTTTCCTTTCTTTTCTGTGCTTTGCCTTTCCTTATTTTTCCTCTTTTTCTGACTTGCCTTCTTTTCTGAACTTTCTTGCTTTTTATACTTTCCTGCTCTTCCTGTTTTATCCTGCTTTCTGGATTTATGCTGTTTTTCCTGAAATATTCCTCTTTTCTCATTTTTGGACTCTAGTGCCTACTTGACTTGGCAAGTTTATTTCCACATCATTTAATTGCATAATTAATAAAAGGATGAAATTAAATTAAATACATGCCTCAAAATAATTATTAGCAATATTTTTCCTAGGAAGAATAATTAATGTCAATTTGATCCCCTAGGAATTTCATCACGGTCAACACTTTTAATGTCCCAAATATGGGGACATGACAAAGCTTGTCCCGCAACCAGCTATGTCATTGCAACATTCCACCCAACCATAGGCCAGTGTGCTCATTAATCTCTCAGCAAAAATGCCACCCCTGAGCTAGGCATGATTTCCCCAAGGAATAAGGAACACTAGTAGACTCTCTCACAACCAAGGATACAATAAAACTCATCTAAGCCGGCACAATTGGGTTTATCAGGCCTAGCAAGCCGTTGGGATTGCTAGGCTAGTGAGCTCAATCCCATAGCTATGCACACCTGCACCAAATCTAGCCTGGATTCTAAAGGATCTACAAAACCAACACCAGGAATCATTCCCTTCTCTGCTCCATAGTCCCTTGGGCTATTCCTTCCCTCTCCAGTGCTATCCTGGGTGTATAAAGAATAAAACCAACCCCCTCAGATTTGTCCGTGAGGTTCTTTTTTACACTAGGTTCATCAGGCAGGTCTAGACTCCATTTCCATTTCCCCAATCCAGTTCAGATACCACACAAGGATGTACATACAACGATTACATTTCTGGGATTAAGGAAACGTCACAGAGGCTTACAAGGATGTACACACAAAAATCACAGTTCTAGGTTCAAGAAAACAATACAGAGGCCAAGGAATGTACACACACACACCAATTACAAAATTCTGAACATTGCATGAGCTAGATCGACTGATACAATCCCAGAATCCAAATCTTCTTGCCGGTTTTATCAGTTCATAATGCAAAACGCGGTTTATGGGTATGCGCATTCAGGAAAACGGTTGACAGACAAGGAAATCGTGAAGGAGGAAACAAAACTGACATGACAGAAAAAGAAAATCATGAAGGATGAAACTTCGAGAGGTTTTCTACGTGATTTTGCGTGCTTGAATGAAAACAAATGAATCGGAATGAATCCAGGATCCATCAACAAAATGTCCCGTCGTTTTTTCCAAAACGCGAGGGAAGGTGAAACATGAATGCATGAGGGAATGGCATGTGTTTTTGGGTCTTTTTCTTGCCATGCAATAAAAAACACAATTTTCAGAAATGGTGCTCTGTCCATTTCGAATTTCTACCAAAACTCTCCCCATTCCCACCAAACGACTCAAGGTTAAACACCCCCCCTTATCCTTAGGAAAATCATGCCCCCATCTCTTTAACATTTGCGGTGCATAGATGGATGTAGGTTTTTAATTAATTTGTATTTTACATGATGTCTCAAGCATACAGTGTCTGGCTAGCACATAAACCATCGATGTTGATTTTAACCATCGAACACAAACACAAAATCAATAGCAGGGACTTGGCCTTGAGCTCGTTTCCATGATTTAATACAATATTCACATCATTTGAAATTTAATATCACTGGGTCAAAAAAACCAGCGTGTTACACACATGTGAAATTATCTATTCTTTCTTAGAATTCCTTGCATGGTTTGGTTTCCTTAGCTAGTACTGATTGGCAGATACTTCGTATGCAGCACGTGTCCATGGAGATCAATCAAGCAACTATCGATCTCAACTTCGATAGTGTATGCACACTATATTTTCATGGGGATGGATCATATGATTAACTGGAATGCATTTATTATAGTATGCAGAAGCTAGCTCTCATGGGGGTTAACTTGTGAACTATTTAAATTTCATACCTCGTTTCTACAGAGGATCCGATATCTAACAATGGCGAGGTCTTTAGTATTTACATATAATTGTCTTCACTACAATTGACGCAATGACCAAATCAACAAAAGAAACTCCCCCATGGTTTTAGTAATTTCTGTAGCAGAACAGGACAGAGTGACGAGCCGAGCAACCCACTGGACAAATCAGCTCTTACTGCAAAGTAAACCTTGAGATGACAAAAAGTAAAAATAAAAAAGTCAAAATGGTTGTAGGAAAACGCTAGATGTGTAAGCAGTTGTGAATCAGGATAACATAAGTTCATTATCTTTTATTAAATGCAGCTATAATTTGTTTTAGGTGTGGGTTCTTGATTGAAGTGCAACACAAATTCTAGGACTACCATAGGATTGATAGGCTACTGAAGTGGAAACACCATTTCTATCTCATCGACCCCAAAGTATCCAAAATGCAGTATAAACTGGAAGAGTTTGAATCCCGCACCCAGTGTCATTGGAGAAGATTCGAATCTCAGTGTTGTCCGCAATTTTTGTCACAGGACAGGAATGATGGAAAAAACCCCACAATATACCCAAACCCACTTTAAGGTATCTATTAGCCCATATATTGTCATGATCTCAACACTACAATTTGTCTTGAAACAACTTCAACCCACTTAACAACTACAAAAGACAATAATTCAAACAACTAAAGAAAACAAAGGAGGGGCCACAAAAAAATTATGACTCTCAATTCACTCTGATGCGCCTATGTTTTCAAAAATGGAATAGGTAATAAAAACTCAACTTACCTCCCAAACAAGCATGGCGTCCTGATTAATCCCCTTCCGCCCCTGCCGAGTAAAAACACATGCAACCTTACTTGACCCATTAGAGCACATCCTCTTTCCAGCAAAACCAAACGCAACCTGGGGTCCGGATTAACCCGATGATTATGTTCCTAATAAAAGGTTCTTGGCAGAAGTAAAGAGAGAAGTTTGCAGGAAGAGGCTCATGCACTGTCTGATCACGATACGAGTTCATCATTGCTAGGGGATAAAGCACTGGTTTACCCACTACTCAGGGTTTTTCTCTTTGCTCATATTCAAGATGGTTATTACATCAGCCCTATCCAACGACAGATAGAGCAATCTTGGGTTTTTCTCTTTGATCATATTCAACATGGTTATTACATCAGCCCTATCCATCGTTGGATAGAGCAATCTTGCAACGGTACATGCCACCCAACGCATCATCCAGGCCAAAATTTATGCCCATCCTTTCCAGTTTTGGAGAATAACATGATTTATCCACTAATTTATGAGATTCGAGAGTTCAAAATTGCATAGTGTCTCCCACCAAGATGTTGGATGCCTGAAATGCATTAATGCATAGATAGATGCTGAGTATATGTTTGCTTTGAAGGGTTTGGAACCTTCACAAATTAGTATATGTTTCCTTTGAAGGATTTCGAACCCTCATAAAAAATTCATCATTCATTTTTGAATAAAATGATGCAAATTAATATAGTTATTAGTCCTTGCCTTGGTAGGGAACTTTAGTGATTGTTTGGTCTTCCAAATTAGTTTAACTTTATATTATTAACAAAGTTTTAATATAGTTTTCTAATGTTCTATGATAATTTCATATTTAATTTAATATTCTAAAAATAAAAAAATTAATTTCAAAATTTAGAAATTCATTATTCATATTTTTTTCATTAGTTAAGTACATTAAATAGACTAAATACCTTTGCCCTGAAAACAAATTGTCACATTTAAATATTTTAGTTTTATAAAAAATTGACACTTAACATTATTTTATGCATAATTAACTAATAAATAAAACATAATTACTTTACATATAATGATTTAACAATCAAATATGGCAGACCTAGTTCTTCTTCTTTTTCAGATGGAAAGATCTACAGGAAACCCAACAATACTTCCACACATTTGTGGATGGTAGAGGTTGTAAACCGCCGGCCATCCTAGCAGAAGGCCTAACCCCAGAGGACTCAAGGCTCGAACCCATGACCTCCCCCCGAACCGAGAGAGTGTGCGCACGTCTTACCAATTGAGCTAACCCTTGGGGCTAACCTAGTTCTTCTTCTTATTAACAAAAGCATGATAAACAAATTTATATTGTACAACTTAGGTAACACTTAGGTGGAAGTTATTAATGCGGCTCTGTAATTGATTAGACTAGCCCTTATACGACAACGAAGCTCTAACTTATGTTATAGCGAGTTAGGTTATTACTTGGATTAAAGACAAGGCGTGACATGGATAAAACATATTACTTAGTGCTTCATGGAATATGACGAAGTAAGCATCTACGTATGGAATATGTCATTATTTAAATGCTTTAAGCATTCTATCCATGTTTAGAAAATGGATTCAAAAACTTCAAAACTCAAGCATTCTATCCATGTTGAGAACATGGATTCAAAAGCCCCAAAACTACCACTAATTGAAATATTTTATTGTGTTCTTTTCGTATTTTTTTGTGTCATTATTTTATAAGTTATTTAAAAAAATTGAACATTTAAGAGTGTAAGTAAACTAATATATTTTTTATAACTATCTAATCATGAAAAAAAGTATTATTTTACTTATTATGCAATTATTATTATTATTATTTAAAGGAATAATGTCCTAATACGTTGTTCACTATATTATTGTTATTAAATACACAAACTTTTTATTAGAAAAGATTAGAAAGGTATTAAAGATAAAATTAATTTTAGGTTTTTAATAAACAATAACTTTTTAGATTAGATTAAGTATAACTTAACACGTTTAACTTTTAGTTTTAATCATTTTTATTTCAATAATGTTAAATTTTTTAACTTAACGACAAATTAAAAATAATTTTATTGTTTTAAGTTAAAATTACTTTTATTTCTTATACTATATTTATGTATTTATTTTAAAAGTAATAATATTTATAATTTTTTATTTATTAATGACATTAGAATTTTTTTATTACACCTTAGTTATTAGTGATTATCTATGCCTTTAGTACCCATAACTGTTAAGTAGGCAAATGTCAAGAAACTCAATGATTTTTTTTAATAAGTTTTATAACTTGAAGCCACATTACATTATTTTTTTCACTTTCCATAATTTCATGTAACTATTAGTTATTTGTTAAAGTTTTATGTAAAAATTAAATCAATCACTATTATATTGGGATACATGTATTTTATTCAATAATCTTTTAGAGTAATTGTTTTTATAATTGTTAGGAGAATTAAAACTAATGATAATAATCAAGTTTTCATTAATTATATAGAGATATAAACAAAATCAAGTTTTCATTAATTATATAGAGATATAAAAAAAATCAAGTTTTCATTTATTGTGTAAATTAAAGATATTGTATATGGTGGTTTTTTAATTGAAAATTTTTCCAATTTTTTAGTGTAATAGGATATTAGCTAAATGTAATATGGAAAAGTATTTAGTTAATGCCTATCTAAATTAATTTGACTTCTTCAATATGGGTAAAATTCCATCTTTTCTTAAATCATTAACCTAAAATAACTTTAACCACTAATATATCAACCTCTTTATCACTAACTACTATGGTTGATTATGATTATAGTTAAACATAATAAACTATAGTGGAATATCATGCTACTAATCCACTGATATATATGTGGCAAACCCATACATCTTTTAACCATTTTCCAACCAATTTCTTATAATACAAAATAATCTATCTTAATGAATAACTTTAGGAATTTATTACTAAATTCAATTATATTTATGAAAGTCTCATTGATGTTTACCTATTAACTATTCTTACAAATATTTACAATAATAAATAAACAAAGCACATAATACCATCATTTGCACATAATACCACCAAAGCACATAATACCATCAATTGTAGGAGAATGAATTCAACAATGTGGAACGGGATTGGGATATTTACTACTTGTGAGAGATAAAAAATGATCGTGTGCAGTTGATTGACTATTTTCGCAGAAGAATTAGAGTCTGCCATGGCTGCCCTACTCTCCTTCTGCTATGTGCCCTCCTCCCTTGTTGTTCATTGAATAATGGTAACATGCTTCACCCTCTTCCTGCACTTCCCACGAACTTGTTCAGTGCACTCCATTTCTCATTTTCTTTTATTTCACATTCCTCAAAATCTATGCCTCACAAAATCTGTTAATGGGAGAGAGGTAGTATATTTTAAAGGTTATACTATATTCTAAGAACTTATCTTTCTTACCCCTCACAATAAATGGGGAAGCATAATTTTGAAGGAATGAAATATTCAATATTAAAAATGTGTTTTTTAACTAGAAGGTGAGAGCCAAAATCTATTCCATAACTATAAGAAGATACATCCAAGTTGTGGTCCCATTCAAAGGGATACATATCTTTCTAGCTTGGGTTTCTAACCGCTTCTAAATTTTTAATTAATTCCAAATTCCCAAATTCCACGATATTGTGGTATTTGGGTAAAATTTTGATCACCTTGAGTAATTGTTTGTTTGACTTATAAGAACCTCTTATGAATCCCAACTTCCTTAACATTCACCTTTTCCAAGTTTATTACTCAATGGAATCTCTCCCAAAGTTCTATGATCAATGCATTGGGCCTATTATCATATTTAGGGATTCTTTGAATTCAAAGGTAGAACCTAATCAATATATTAGCATATTATATATTAATATATAATATATTAAATATCAACTATTTTTTGAGTGGTATTAATTTTGGTTTGTTCGAATTGATCATGAGTAACCCCAATTTTGTAAATTTTAATATTGCAGATTGATTCAAAGACCCATCGATTCAGGGTAACTCTTTTTTTTAAGAAAATCTTATTAGTTCCTCATTAACTTCTTAAAGGGGGTGAATGACAAAAGCTTATTAGCTCATCTTTGAATATTGTAGACAAAAAGTAGGCCCTAGGGGGTGAATGATAAAAGCTTATTAGTTCATCTTTGAATATTGTAGACAAAAAGTAAGCCCTACACTTAAAAAATGGTAGACCTAAATAAAATATGGAGGTGACCCTAGGTTTGTAATTTAGTGATACAAGTCATTGTGTCTTGGTGTTATAAGTTCAACTCATATCTCTAAATTCCTTTGTGATTAACTTAAAGTGCCAAGTAAGCCCGCACGAGTGTGGCTCATTGGCGGTTCCGTTGTAATGAAGTTGTTTGTAAATTGGAGGTCACGAGATCAATCCCACCCAGGTTTAACCGTGTCCCGTGTCTTGCGGTGAGTGTGGGGAACCTAGGCTTATAGTGGTAGCGAGAATGGATCCCTGGACCCCATGTCACGCGAGTACCAGCCCGACCCCAGTTGTCGATTCCCCTAGTAAAAAAAAAAAAAACTTAAAGTGCCAAGTAAAAGTCACTCTCGGACAATACATAGAGACAAGCTTAGATATGAAATGTGCATGAGTGTGATGTGTGTGTCCATGTGAATGCCCATCTTCTAGTATTATAAGCTGGGCATTTACCTCTGTTTTTTCAATCACTCTTTTACTATGTAAAATAAATCCCGTGGGAATCAAACATTGCCCAATAGTGTAGCATAATGTTGGAAGATTTGATAGGGACCATAAAACTTGAGCAACTAATTGCTTTTTTTCCTTGAGAGATGTCCATTTATAAGGCCAAATATATAAACACATTTGATCAACTTCTTCAAAGTAACACTATGAGCATTATTGAAATGCTTATTGCTTCATTCCATTTTAAACCAAGGCCAAAATTTCATTAAGAGTAGAAAGAAAGTTAGCTTTTGTCTTAATATTTATATCCACTTCTAGTGCCTTGAATGTTCTTGGTAAAAATGAGGTATGGATGGGGAGGTTTGTCACATCCCCTCCCGTCCACCAGAGAGGGAACACGATCATTACCACTATCTAACTGATGTAGGAGCATCCAGCTCGAATTTCATTCTATTCAAACCTGCGGATAAAATCTCCAACTTCCCAACAACAAAGAAATTGATCCTATTAGTGATCAATTCGATGATCTGAGAAGAAAGATATCAGGGGAGATCGATCGATGGAGAAAAATAGCGACAGAAATCGACGGTCACCATCTGTTCCGCATCTGAGGACAGAATAATGATTGAGAATCAACCCACAAGAATCAACGGTACATAAAGCTTGAGTTTGCGGAATCGAGGAAATATGGAAATTGTGATCCGGGATGCGGGATGCAAGATGCGGCTTCACATATCTCTACTTCTGCAATGGTCTATTCCGCATGTGGGATGCTGGATGCAGAATACAGAATGGGGGATGCGGAATACGGAATGCGGGATGCAGGATCACAATTTCCATATTTCCTCGATTCCGCAAACTCAATCTTTCCGCACTGTTGATTCTCGCGGGTTGATTCTCAGCCGTTGATCTGTCCCCAGATGCAGAAAAGATGGTGACCATCAATTTCCGTCGCGATTTTTCTCCACCGTTCGATCTCCCCTGAGATATTTCTTCACAGATTGTCGAATTGATCACTGACAAGATCAAAGTTCTCTGCTGTTGGGAAGTTGAATATTTTATCCGCAAGCTTGAATAGAATGAAATTCAAGTTGGATGCTCCTGCATCGGTTAGATAGCGGTAATGATTGGGTTCCCTCTCTAGTGGATGGGAGGGGACGTGACAAGGTTGTCCAAAACAACCTTGTAGGGTGACATTTTGGTAGCACCATGATAAGTGGTATTGTACTACCTTTCTGTAAAGGGGGTGTAAGGGGGGGGAACTACTAAACCCAATGGCCATATCAACAAATGTAAAACCCAGTAGCTAACAATATTTTTATGGTCAACACCTCACAACCTCTATTACTTGTTATTAAATCCAATATCTCAAGTCCTGCAGTATTCAAAAGTATTGTGACATGCATCATCATCGTGGACATCGACGTTGTCATCATCATCATCATCATCATCATCATCATCATCAATGCCATATGGTGCCTGAACATCATCTTGATCATCATCCTCATTATCATCGTCATTGTCAGCATTAAGTACATTATCAAAAAAATCATCGTCACCATTGTCATTATGGTCACTCATATGCCATTAGTGTTCATAATCACTCATCAACATTAATGATTAATGTCATGTAATTGTTAAGTTCATTTATATGTCGTTACAATCATTTCGATGATAATAGGATTGTTTAGATGTCAGACATTTAGGTGCCATTAGAATCAATTAGGATCTAAAAGTGATACCACATGCATAATCATCGTTGACATCCACATTGTCATCATCATCACACAATAAATCAACATAATTGTCGTTGTCATAGTCATCATCAATATAATTGCAATAATAATGAGCCGCGGAGGCCTACTTCCTCTCAAGAATGGGTGATATAGTCTTATACTTATCAAATCATATCCATACACTCCATCACAATTATCATAATGCTTCATCGTCATGTTGTTAGGGCCAAACATATGCCATTAGGTTCTATCAAATGTTGTTTGGGACACTAAAATTCCATTAGAGAAATTTAGGTGACATTAAGGTAATTTACCCCTCATTAGAATTAATCAAGATCTAAAACTGTCATGATTACGATCATTTACGCGCCACTATGATAAATCAAGATCCAAAAGTACTATCACATGAATCATGATCATTGACATTGAAATCGATATATTTGACGTTATGTCGTATGTTTTCCGAACACAATTCCTAGCTCTAAACCTAGTGCAATTCCTAGCGCGGTTCCTTTCGAATTTTCTGGCATTATTCCAAGCGCTATACCTGGATCTATACCTGGCTCTATGCTAGATGTTTTCTAGGTGCAATTCCTGGCTCTATACTTGGCGCTATGTTGGATGTTTTTCCTGCCGAAATTCATGGCACAATTCCTATCGCTAACCTTGTATTAATATATGGTGCTATGTTATTCAAGACATTTTTTTGGAGGCTATTCTTGGCGTTATATGGGATGTTTTTTTGGATGCTAATTGGGATGTTAACTTGGATGCTAACTGGGATGATAATTCTGATGCTAATTGGGACGATAAATGGGACGTTAAATTGGGATGCTAATTAGCGTCCAAAATAACATCAACTTTTAAAAATGGACGCTACTTGGGACACTACTTAGGACGCTAATTGAGATGCTAAGTAGCATCGAAAATAGAGCCAAATTTTAAAAAGGGATGCAAATAACGCCATTAAAAGTGCCATCCCATGGAAAAGAGTCCACTTTGTCCAAAAAATGATGAAAAATACACTAAAAGTGATAGTGGACGCTAAAAAGAAAGCTAAAAGAGACACTAATCATAGGGTTTTGTTGTAGTGGTGTGTTACAATTAAGGATGCAAGAGGTAGCATTAAAAAATATGATTTGTTGTAGGGATTGTTTGACTTCCACATGGACTGAACGGGTTGAAGGGAAGTCATAAATATAATGAATTAACTTAAAGATGGGTTCAACTCCAAACATTTGTAAAGAAATAGTAAGAGAGCGAATGGCTAGTTTACGCTCTTGGAATTTGGGATTGTTTTGCAATCTGAGCTTACCAATATGAAATTGTATGAATCATTGTGAAACTTGGACCTCTAGATTGTAATCCATAATTCAAAATCGGTCATAATATTCAATAAAGAATTTAACTGTGTTCCGTTTCTTATGTTTTAAACTGCTTATATTATTGTTTGTCCATATTCAATTATGTACCATTTACATCTGGTGAATTTGGAAGTGTGTTAGTTCTATAGTCGTTACACTCTAATAGCACGGATCTGTTGATGTATTTGTAACTTCAGAAGATATTCTGATGTATATTATCATTGTATGTTGTTGTACCCCCATTGGGGATGTGTGTTACCCCTTTACGGGATGTCTAAATTGTGTCTAGACCTTGAGGTACAACCTCTGTAGTCCCTAGTGTAACATAATGTAAAATGTACTTGTAGTCTCTCTAGGAGAAGTGGGCCCCATGTGAGATGACATGTAGGCTCGAATCTTTTAATTGGTAAGTGACTTAAAATGGTATAAATAGGGAGCCGCTCTCCCTCATTTATACACACCTCACACTCTCAAGTTCACATGAGAGAGAGAGAGACAATCAGAGGAGGAGAGATAGATAGTCATTGAACACTTCTTATTACTGCTTTTGATGATCTTACTATTCTGAAGAAGTTTGCAGGGTTTTCTCCTTTATGGTTTCCCCGATGAAAATATTTGTGTCTCGTGTATCTTTTATATCTTATGCATCTTGTTGTACTTGTTATTCTTTCAGATAAAGATCCTAGATAATCTAATCAGATCTTAAGAAAAACTAACGCGATCTAGTTCTATAGTTGTGTTAGTAAACTATAAAGCTTGGTTGTGCACCAATAGGTATTAGAGAAAGGTTCATTTTTTGGTCAAGAAAAATTGCATAACTATTAAAATTAGTTAGCTCTTGAGATTTGGGATCATTGAGATCAATTCCTATGTAATCAAGGTAGTGAGGAGACCTAAAAGAGGGTTGCTTTAGCTTGTGATGGTTGGGAGAAGAGAGGTAGGAGGATGGAGCAAGCTCAAATATAAAAATACATATTTAATTAATAATTCTAATTCATGATTGCAATGGTGGAAATGCTTGCTATTTATACTTATATATAAGTTATAAGTTGTGACTCTTCATAAAGAATCAACTTATTACAATTTAATTAATTATCTAGGTTAATTGCTTAACATTAACTTAGGCATTAACTTAGGGGATAATTTAGGTATATTATAGGTCATCTCCTCTCGAAATGCTTCATCCTCAAAGCATGCATGATTTAAGCGATGTGATATGAGTACTCCATTTTTCTAGGTAGCTTTATTTGTCCATAGGTTCCTCCACTTGGAAAAGCACTCGTTAGTCTCTCTTAATGATGGTGTGTAGATATGACTTGTAAGAATGTTTGGCTTTTCTCTCTTGGGTAGATTAATTGTCTAATTAAATAAACAACTGAAATTCCAAAACATAAATTGTCAACTCGAGGAAGTCTTTTATTTCAAAGCTATTGTGCAATATCTATGCAAGTACAATTTATACATGACACTGTTGATCTATTGGTATGAAATCGAAACTCTTTGTAAACTAGATCACACCTTGAAAATAAATCAAACCTCAAACCTATTGATAAAATCACACTGTAAATCTAATCACTCTTCAACAAAATCAACTCTTATGAAGCAAGATCTAATTACATAAATCTAAAATAAATACTATGTTGGCCAACCATCTATCAAAACGAATTAACAATAAAACAACTATGACAAATTTAATGAATGAAAGCATGAACTAAATAATAAACAAATTTACACAATAACACACTTACAATCAACACTACCGACATTTGCTAAGGAAAGAGGGCCCTTCATCCAGTGAGAGCTGGATCTTTCACAATGAATGTCTACAACTCCAGAATTAAGAAACTTCCACCAGAATGGGATTATAACAAGAAGTCTGGATCAAATTATACAACATAACATTGCTTGTTGTACCCTCCTCCTCTCTCATAAGATTGATTACATATTTATACATAAAAATCCTTCATAATGATGGGAAACCGAATTCCTAACTTGGGATATACTTTAACAAATTTGAGACAGGACAATAACAATAAATCTCAGAATTACACGTTTATAGAACCAAGTGTATATCTCAATCTCAAAGGGTGGCTTTGTTTGGCGATTTCATAGTGAGTCATTTAATTGGGGATGTTAAGCACAAAACCCATGCACTGTATTTTCGAGATCTTTTTCCAGCTGCCCCCAAAGCCAGACACAAATCAATGTGTTCTTATTTGACATGCATTTTTGGTTAAAGTCATTTGATCATGATCAGGAGGCTGCAATGTTGGACTTGGGCATGAATTGAAATCACAAATCCACATAACCTAAGAATGAAACCATGTTGTGAATCTCCATGTAAACTTGTGGCATGCCATCTTTAGAGACTTGAACCATGAGTGTTACTGTTGTTAATATGAAAAATCACTCCACAAACCAGTAAAATTATAAAACCATCATTAGTAAAATTATAAAATTATGGGTTGCGCTCTAGCCTCTGTATTTTTCTGAAGCAGCAAAATGCCAGCAACAAGAAGAGCACAGCAACGACGCCCACTATGATGGCCACGATCACACTAGTGCTCAGCTTCGATTTCTTGGACTTCCCAGGCTTGGAGGCGCTGGGAGAGGGCAACGGCGACGGGAAAAACGATTTGCACAAGGTCAATGGAAGCCCACAAAGCCCAGCATTGCCTTGGAAATTAGCCTTGGGAAACTTCTGCAGTGACCTGGGAATCGAACCGTTGAGCTCATTGTTGGCCACACTGAAGACAGTCAAGTTGGGGATGTTGAGATTTGGTATGCTTCCACTCAGCGAATTGTTCTGCAATAAGAGGCTGGTCAGATGCGTGAGGTTATTCAAGGAAAAAGGAATAGACCCATTGAATAAATTGAACGAAAGAACAAGGCGATTCAACAGCCCCCGCTGAGAAAGAAACGGAGGCAATGGCCTAGAAAGCAAGTTATGCTGAAGATAGATGCTCCTCAAAGCCTTGGCATTTGCAAGGTCTGAAGGCAAAGAACCCCTGAGCAAATTTGATATTAGGGAAAGAACTCTGAGCTGTGTAAGACGACCCAGAGTGCCAGAAGGAATCTGTCCATAGAGTCCCACGCCTGGCAATCTAAGTGCCCAGATTTGATCCCTGTTACTGTCGCAGATCACTCCAACCCAAGTGCAGGCTGAGCTATTGGCATTCCAGTTCAGCTTTCGCCTAGGCCGAACCTGTCTGATAAAATCAAGAAGTGTCTGTTTATCGCCCGTTGGTTCCCCCGTAGCCACAGCCATGACTAGCAGCAGAATCAATAAACCATTAAAAAGATGCCTTAGATTCCCCATCTGCGACCAACACATCACAGCACGCCAAACACAGAGAAATACTTGCTGCTATTCTTCTCTGCAAGTCATGCATGCCCAACAAACCCACATTGCAGAGAACAAAGCCACAGATGAGTTACCTAATCGCGTCTCAGCAGAGCTCCGATCTTCTGAAAATCATGGGGGTGCTTCTTCTTGCTGCAGAGAAGTCGTGAACCAGTGACTGCAGAGAAGTCGTGAACCGCCTGACTCCTCCTCCTGAACCCGTGACTGCACAGAAATCGTGAGTATATTTACCGCGGCTGCTACTTCAAGTCCAAGTCACTGTTGCGTTCGGACGAGTTCATTTGTTTTTTTGGGGCGAAAATAAGGAAGGTTGAATTGTTGTGTTTCCATCTCATCAACGTAATCAAAATGGAGTTGCTTATTTTTTTTTTCTTTTTTCCCTAAATCTCATCATAAAATTTTAGTGAAGTTGTTATTTTGAACTGTTTAAATTTTATTTGTTTTCAATTATGAAAATGAATTTAGCTCCTTCCAATCATATATAGAATTTCTGCATGTTTCAAATTTTGAATAAAAATGACCATCATAAAATAAACTACTCTCAAAATTATATGAATATATGAAATTATTTTGGAACATGTAATCTAAAAATTATATGAATAGCATATATACAATTATATGACATTATTTTGGAATAAGTAATCTAAAATTTATATGAAGAACATATATACATAATTATATGACATTATTTTGGAACAAGTAATTTTTAATATGTTAAGGTTAAATCTATTTTAAATTAAGTTTAAAATTCAAAAAAAATAATGGAAAAGTAAATTATTGAGATTAATGGAAAAGTAAATTATTGAAATTGTATAATCCAAATATAATATAAATATTTAAAGTATTGAAAATTTGCAATTTAACACATCTATATTTTAATTTGAATTGTGTAATCTCAAGAGCTTATATCCATAATTCCAACAACTAATAACAAAATAAATAGTCAAAATCATTACTCTTTATCATTACTCTTTAGTTATATTGTTATCTTCCTTTAAAATGGAAAATGATTTGAAAATATGTGTACAAGGAGTTGAAAATTTTTTGGTTTATATAGATGCTATCTATGTTATTATCGTCCTTTAAACATCGAAAGCATATGAAAAAATTTAAAAAAATTTGCAAAATTGGTTTATATAGATGTTATCTATGTTATTATCATCTTTTAAGCATAGAAAAGGATATTAAAAAATTGCAAATAGTTTTGAAGGTATTGGGAAAAAAAATATTATGTGTAAATGGTTATGTGTATAGGATTTGTTTTATCTATATTATTATTATTAGAAAATATTATTTGTAAATGGTTATGTATATAGGATTTGTTATAATAATAATAATAATAATAATAATAATAATAATAATAATAATAATATTATTATTATTATTATTATTATTATTCCCTCCTAAGGCATGTATATATTTTCATTGGAAAGTCAAACTTTTTTGACTTGGTATTAATCTTTAATTTATGTTTTTTTTTTCAATGTTTCGCTGACATAAATCCATGCACCAAAAACTAGTTTTCAGAAACTAAAATTAATTTAAAAATTGGAGAATTTTAGAGTTGCTATATGTTTGAGTGATAGAATGAAGGACAACGTTCTTCTAGAAACGTTGTGGTGGGTTTCACACAAAGATCTCTAGGAAAATTGTGCACATTATATATGTAGTCGCCTCAACAAACCGGATATTGTCTACACTACTTTCTGCTCCACCAATTTGGGTTTTCAATGTACATACAAAAGTTTAAGCGCGTCAGCTAGATCTAAATCGATCTTGTGAAGGACAATAATTCCAATGAAATATTTTTTAATGACGCTATTGGGGTTCCATAAAGTCATAGTCACAATCTCTTCATTTGCTTCATGTTTTTTCATTGCTATATTTTTGGTGAATACCAACATATATTTTGCTTCTCAAATAAAATAAACAATACCCACATTCTTATTCTTGATAAATTTGTTACCAAACTTCAGCTAACTATGTAGCTAACTGTGTTAAAGTAGCTTGCCCACCAACAGTTTGACGAAATTCTTAAGAAGATGGCTCAAATTTTATTTTCCATTTCAACGACATCGATGTGAGCTTTGTTGTAGGTATGATCGCCACGAATGTTAGGAAATTTCTACCAAAATTTATTCATGTTGTATATAATTGATCATAATTTGTAACTTGACTGTTCCAAGAAAATCCAACCAAATCAGTGGGAGAAACCTTATACCAACTATTATACACACCTAATTGGCTTTGTTTATGGAGGTTTCATTGACACTAAAGTGTTTGATAAGTTTCTTGAAACCAACTTTGTCCACAAAGAACCACATTGTGAATTGTTCCAACCAAATCTATTGTGTGTGATTTATAGGTTCTTTCACTTTCTATAATTGCTAGTGTAATTTGGGTAGAAATTACGTAGGTAATATAGTGGTCCTATCCTTCTCAACCAAACTCCATTTCCAGGGCCTGCTGGCATCTTAGGGCATAATTAGGGTTTCCTAATGTAAACAAATCCTTTCGAAGGTCCGGATAATGCTCATTTTTCACATTCTTAGCTTTGAAAATTGGATCTCAGTAAGGGTTTAAATTTGCACCTGGAAAACTTCTAATATCTCACCTGTGTAGTGTAACAAGGTATTCTTTACAACATTGGATATTTACTTTTTTTCCATGAATGAATAACATGAATTTGTACAGTAACAAAATTTCTAAGGTTTGGATAAGTGTGTTTAATACGTTATTGATCTGCATGACCAATGTTGATAAGAAAGATTGATAAGTGTAGATACAGAGGCAAGATAGTCACATGATTCAACCTCTTCACCACCTGCTATTTTTTCTTTCATTAAAAACTAGATTCACTTGATCATATATCTTCCAGTTGAATCATGGAGTGGCTTCAAGTGACATGACTAGATAATTAGTGCTCTTGAAGAACCCACCTGGTAACAGTCAATGGTCGTTAACCAAAAAACATCCACATCCATAACTTGGAACTCACTAAGTTCCAATGTGTTGGAATATTGGACAATACTGAGAGGGGGGGGGTGAATTAGTATTGTTAACTTTTAACACACATGATCAAAAATATACACAACACAAATTTACCATGGAATCTCAATTGGGAAAACCACCAATACTTCCTATTACTGCAAAATTATATTTACAAATAGTTTATGCTTGCTTCTACAGACAAGGATGCTACAACACCCTATTTACCATCTACCACTTGAAGGAGGATACAACCCCCCTTGCAGGCATGTATCTTGCCCTAACACCACCCTACCGCCCTAATATGTTTTTATCAAACTTCCAGATCTACTTGTGTCTTCAATTCTGTCACTGGTTTCTCATTACTTACTTGGTCTCTGTCTTTTGCTGCTGCTATATAGATCTGGACTACGAGGACATCGTTTCTAAAATTGAAATCTTGCTTATAAATACATCATTCATTTCATAAATGGATATCTTCATCCTGGAGTTTCATAGTTGCTCCCTTTCAATATGGATTCGTACATGTTCATTAGACACATCACTTCATAAAGTATGCCTCTTCATCAAACATGTATCCTTACTTCTCTGTTTAATTATTTTTTAACTATGTTTAAATTTATCAGCCACGACCTTCCACAATTTCTTTTCTGCAACTACCTTTTTGCAACAGAAATCCTTCTGCATGTATATTTCTGCATTAATCTTTCTGCAATTACCTTTCTGTTGATGTAATTGTAACTTTGAAATGTATTCATCTGTATATCTTATGTATTGTACCTTGATGTTTATTCCGGGATGTGTCTATAATGTAAACAAGTCATGTCAAGTCATTGTGGGTAACCCTCCTATTGGTCAAGGGTTAAAGTCCCCGCAGTTGTGGGGCCCTAGGGTTATTAGACTATCCTAGAGAAGTCGACCCTAGGTGAGTCATTGTAAGTCAGGGCAATAGTCCCCACCATTGTGTTAAGGATAACCCTCCTTGTTGGTCGAAGGAGACAAAGTCCCCATAAGTTGTGGGGCACTAGGGTTATTAGACACTACTAGAGATGTCGGCTCTAGTAAGTAATTGTTAAGTGAGGCTGACATGCTGGAGTGGGTTTCAAGTGAACGAAAGAATATAAATAGAGAGTGAGCCTGTCTATTTATCACACACACTCACTCACTCATTGGGGTGCATGAGTGAGAGGAGAAGTTGCTGGGACAAGAGAGAGACTACTGTTGTCGGGAGATCATCTTTATGTTTTTGGGTTTTACTTTTGGTTCTGATTCTATCTCTCAGGAAGTTGCAGGGTTTTATCCTTTATGGTTTCCCTAAGGAAAGTTCTTTGTGTCTCTTGTCTCTTGTGTTTTATTGTTGTGCATGTTATTCTATCAGTTAAAGATCCTAAGATCATAATGTTAGCTTAAATGATAAAAATCTAACATGGTATCAGAGCTAACCTAAGAAGAAGACATTGTGCAGCTGCACAAGCTATGAATTCTTGCTTTTTGGGTCTCCCTCCACAATCCATCAGCAAAAGTATGTTAGGATGACTCTCCATTGAAGGGTGCATCTTTCTGTTGAAGCAGAATTTGATTCCGAGCATTTTCAGTTTTCGGTGCGGGAAATTAGGGATTTATACAGAAAAGGAATTTTTGAGTGAGCCCAGCATAGGATTTCTCTCCTCATCAAAATCGAAGTTTAGAGACCTGGTTCAAGATTTTTGGTTGGGTGAAACTCCACGAAAGTCAAACCCTAGTTTGACCTTGAGCTGGAAAAACCCTAAAATACTAAAACTGATACGTTTTGGTACATTCGCTATATCTCCAGATTGGCAAAGGTTCAGGAGTTGAAAATTGCAGAGGCTGAAGGATAAATACGGATTTACACTTTGTCCAAAATTCCGCCTCAGATTCACTATATTCTGGGAGATATGATCCCTCCAAGTTAGGGTTCCAGCCTCTTCTAGGATTCATCCCTAAACAGGAGACCTGGGGAGAATTGCTATATATTGGGCTACATAGGTCCAAATGAGATTTCTGAAGATGTTCCAGAAAGGGCACGGACTGTACTTTCTATGGTATAATTTTTAGACTCAGAAGATGAACCAATGACACGTGTAATTAGTATTGTTAAATTTTAACATGCATGATACAAAATATACACAACACAAATTTACCATGGAATCCCAATTGGGAAAACCACCAATACTTCCTATTACTGCAAAATTATATTTACAAATAGTTTATGCTTGCTTCTACATACAAGGATGCTACAACACCCTATTTACCAGCAACTGTTGGAAGGAATCTACGACCCCATGAATTTATCAACTGCTGCTAAAAGGATGCTACAACACCCTATTTACCATCTACCACTTGAAGGAGTCTACAACCCCCCTTGTAGGCATGTATCTTTCCCTAACACCACCCTACCGCCCTAATATGTTTTTATCAAACTTCCAGATCTACTTATGTCTTCAATTCTGTCACTGGTTTCTCATTACTTACTTGGTCTCTGTCTTTTGTTGCTGCTATATAGATATGGACTACGAGGACATCGTTTCTAAAATTGAAATCTTGCTTATAAATACATCATTCATTTTATAAATGGATATCTTCATCCTGGAGTTTCATAGTTTCTCCCTTTCAATATGGATTCGTACATGTTCATTAGACATATCACTTCATAAAGTATGCCTCTTCATTAAACATGTATCCTTACTTCTCTGTTTAATTATTTTTTAACTATGTTTAAATTTATCAGCCACAACCTTCCACAATTTCTTTTCCGCAACTACCTTTTCGCAACAGAAATCCTTCTGCATGTATATTTTTGCATTAATCTTTCTGCAATTACCTTTCTGTTGATGTAATTGTAACTTTGAAATGTATTCATCCGTATATCTTATGTATTGTACCCCGATGTTTATTCCGGGATGTGTCTATAATGTAAACAAGTCATGTCAAGTCATTGTGGGTAACCCTCCTATTGGTCAAGGGTTAAAGTCCCCGCAGTTGTGGGGCCCTAGGGTTATTAGACTATCCTAGAGAAGTTGACCCTAAGTGAGTCATTGTAAGTCGGGGCAATAGTCCCCACCATTGTGTTAAGGATAACCCTCCTTGTTGTTCGGACGAGGAAAAGTCCCCACAAGTTGTGGGGCACTAGGGTTATTAGACACTCCTAGAGATGTTGGCTCTAGTAAGTAATTGTTAAGTGAGGCCGACATGCTGGAGTGGGTTTCAAGTGAACGAAAGAATATAAATAGAGAGTGAGCCTCTCTATTTATCACACACACACACTCACTCATTGGGGCGCATGAGTGAGAGGAGAAGTTGTTGGGACAAGAGAGAGACTACTGCTGTCGGGAGATCATCTTTATGTTTTTGGGTTTTACTTTTGGTTCTGATTTTATCTCCGAGGAAGTTGCAGCGTTTTCTCCTTTATGGTTTCCCTAAGGAAAATTCTTTGTGTCTCTTGTCTCTTGTGTTTTATTGATGTGCATGTTATTCTATCAATTAAAGATCCTAAGATCATTATGTTAGCTTAAATGATAAAAATCTAACATGGTATCAGAGCTAACCTAAGAAGAAGACATTGTACAGCTGCAGAAGCTAGGAATTCTTACTTTTTGGGTCTCTCTCCACAATCCATCAGCAAAAGTATGTTAGGCTGACTCTCCATTGAAGGGTGCATCTTTCTGTCGAAGCGAAATTTGATTCCGAGCATTTTCAGTTTTTGGTGCGGGAAATTAGGGATTTATACAGAATTTTTTTTTGGAGTGAGCCCAGCATAGGATTGCTCTCCTCATCAAAATCGAAGTTTAGAGACCTGGGTCAATATTTTTGGTTGGGTGAAACTCTAGGAAAGTCAAGCCTTAGTTTGACCCTGAGCTGGAAAAACCCTAAAATACTAAAACTGATACGTTTTGGTACATTCGCTATATCTCCCGATTGGCGAAGGTTTAGGAGCTGAAAATTGCAGAGGCCGAAGGATAAATAAGGATTTACACTTTGTCCAAAATTCCGCCTCAGATTCACTATATTCTGGGAGATATGATCCCTCCAAGTTAGGGTTCCAGCCTCTTCCAAGATTCATCCCTAAACAGGACACCTGGGGAGAATTGCTATATCTTGGGCTACATAGGTCAAAATGAGATTTCTGAAGATGTTCCAGAAATGGCACGGATTGTACTTTCTATGGTCCAACTTTTAGACTCAGAAGATGAACCAATGACATGTGGAATTAGTATTGTTAACTTTTAACACACATGATAAAAAATATACACAACACAAATTTACCATGGAATCCCAATTGGGAAAACCACCAATACTTCCTATTACTGCAAGATTATATTTACAAATAGTTTATGCTTGCTTCTACAGATAAGGATGCTACAAAACCCTATTTACCAGCAACTATTGGAAGGAATCTATGACCCCGTGAATTTATCAACTGCTACTGAAAGGATGCTACAACACCCTATTTATTATCTACCACTTAAAGGAGGCTACAACCCCCCTTGCAGGCATGTATCTTTCCCTAACACCACCCTACCGCCCTAATATGTTTTTATCAAACTTCCAGATCTACTTATGTCTTCAATTCTGTCACTGGTTTCTCATTACTTACTTGGTCTCTGTCTTTTGCTGTTGCTATATAGATCTGGACTACGAGGACATCGTTTCTAAAATTGAAATCTTGCTTATAAATACATCATTCATTTTATAAATGGATATCTTCATCCTAGAGTTTCATAGTTGCTCCCTTTCAATATGGATTCGTACATGTTCATTAGACACATCACTTCATAAAGTATGCCTCTTCATCAAACATGTATCCTTACTTATCTGTTTAATTATTTTTTAACTATGTTTAAATTTATCAGCCACAACCTTCCACAATTTCTTTTCCGCAACTACCTTTTCGCAACAGAAATCCTTCTGCATGTATATTTCTGCATTAATATTTCTGCAATTACCTTTCTGTTGATGTAATTGTAACTTCGAAATTTATTCATCCGTATATCTTATGTATTGTACCTTGATGTTTATTCCGGGATGTATCTGTAATGTAAACAAGTCATGTCAAGTCATTGTGGGTAACCCTCCTATTGGTCAAGGGTTAAAGTCCTCGCAGTTGTGGGGCCCTAGGGTTATTAGACTATCCTAGAGAAGTCGACCCTAGGTGAGTCATTGTAATTCGGGGCAATAGTCCCCACCATTGTGTTAAGGATAACCCTCCTTGTTGGTTGGAGGAGGCAAAGTCCACACAAGTTGTGGGGCACTAGGGTTATTAGACACTCCTAGAGATGTCGGCTCTAGTAAGTAATTGTTAAGTGAGGCCGACATGCTGGAGTGGGTTTCAAGTGAATGAAAGAAGCCTCTCTATTTATCACACACACTCACTCACTCATTGGGGCGCATGAGTGAGAGGAGAAGTTGTTGGGACAAGAGAGAGACTACTGCTGTCGGGAGATCATCTTTATGTTTTTGGGTTTTACTTTTGGTTCTGATTCTATCTCTGAGGAAGTTGCAAGGTTTTATCCTTTATGGTTTCCCTAAGGAAAATTATTTGCGTCTCTTGTCTCTTGTGTTTTATTGCTGTGCATGTTATTATATCAGTTAAAGATCCTAAGATCATAATGTTAGCTTAAATCATAAAGATCTAACATGGTATCAGAGCTAACCTAAGAAGAAGACATTGTGCAGCTGCAAAAGCTAGGAATTCTTACTTTTTGGGTCTCTCTCCACAATCCATCAACAAAAGTATGTTAGGCTGACTCTCCATTGAAGGGTGCATATTTCTGTCGAAGCAGAATTTGATTCCGAGCATTTTCAGTTTTCGGTGCGGGAAATTAGGGATTTATACAGAAAAGGAATTTTTGAGTGAGCCCGGAATAGGATTGATATCCTCATTAAAATTGAAGTTTAGATACCTAGGTCAAGATTTTTGGTTGGGTGAAACTCTAGGAAAGTCAAACCCTAGTTTGACCTTGAGCTGGAAAAACCCTAAAATACTAAACCTGATACGTTTTGGTACATTTGCTATATCTCCGGATTGGCGAAGGTTCAGGAACTGAAAATTGTAGAGGCCGAAGGATAAATACGGATTTACACTTTGTCCAAAATTCTGCCTCAGATTCACTATATTCTAGGAGATATGATCCCTCCAAGTTAGGGTTCCAGCCTCTTCCAGGATTCATCCCTAAATAGGACACCTAGGGAGAATTGCTATATCTTGGGCTACATAGGTCCAAATGAGATTTCTGAAGATGTTCCAGAAAGGGCACGGACTGTACTTTCTATGGTCCAATTTTTAGACTCATAAGATGAACCAATGACACGTGGAAGTCTGTACAACTTCATTGTTCTGAACAGCTTTGTAACAGGTCACCTTGGGAAAATGAAACATGTGGTGTTGGAACAGAGATATGCAAGGCTACCTTATTACGAGGTTTCAGACATAGAGGAGTAGTAATTTCGGAGATACCTCAGAAACAGTAACATGCATTTCTGCAAAAGAAATTGGAAAACTAGGGCTTCCTGTTCCGGGAGTTTCCCTTCACTATTTTCAGAAAAGGAGTACATTGGACAGCTTTCCTTGAAGAGATCTATCTTTATATCCAATCAGATATGAAGGAATCCAAGTTTTTAAAATTAGGGTTTCTCTGACAAACCCTATATCAACCAGCTTTGGAACCAGGACAGACACCTCAAATCGGTAAGATCTAATCTTTTGCTATTTTCATTTGAGGTTTTGATTTCAAAGTGATCTATCACATCATCTTGATGATAAGCTTGGTGAAGTTGACAAATTCCAAGCATGTAAGTATTTGATCTCTCTGAAGAAAATGGATTGGACACCTACATGAATAGAGAGGTTCCAGTTCCAGAGGGAGATCAGGCTCAAAGCCTTACACAAGAATAACTTGGTCAAGGCCAAGAAGATCATTGCTGATTCAATCATGGATCACCTTATACCACAAGTGTCTTCCCTAAAGACACCGTAGATGTTTGATTCCTTGACCAAGATATTTGGAGGGAAGAACATAAATCAAAATATTACTTTGAGAAACCAATTGAAGAATGTGAAGATCCAGAAGGTAGAGATTGTATAGTCATACTTTACAAGGGTCTCTCAAATCAAAGAACAAATTGAAGCGGTGAAAGAAGAAGTGAAGAATTCGGAAGTGGTGATAGCCACCTTGAATGGCCTCCCAGGATCATGGGATTCGTTCATTCAAGGAATGTATGCCAGAAGGAGGTGATTACTTTCAGAAGAAGAAGAAGATCGACTCATAATAAGAGAAGAGAATATGGGAGCAACCGGAGATCAAGCTCTCACCATCCAAAGAAGATCCCTCAAGCGATTAGAAATACGAAGAACTAAACTCTTGAAGAACCCCTTATCCATCTTAGCATTTGGATAAGAAACGATGCTATTATGAATGAAGAAGATGATGAAGCTGAAGGCTCAAGAAGGAGTCTACCCACGAAACAAATAAAGATAAGTATTCAATTGTCATTTCATGATATTGTTTTGTTATGCATTTGTTTATATTCAGTTAATGTATTATGCATGATAGAATGTTTGCATTAATGATAGTATACTGCTAATATGCATGTGATGGGCAAGTAGCTCATGGTGCTATACAACTCTCCATTGCTACTTATCTAGAATGAAACCTTTTTGCTGACATATTGGATTAGTGCACAATCTCAATGTTGTCCTAGTAGAGATGGAAGGCATCTAGAAACGTTTCCGTGAGATATGGATGAATGTTGTATTGGCTAAAGTAGTTGCATGATCATATATTTATGCATAAGAACTTGTCAATATTCCTTATGAAATGTTTCTAACCATACAAATGCATTTGACTTGTAGGAAAGATCGAATACATAATCACCTACAAGAAAAAAATAATGAGACTCGTTCCGAAGAACAAGTAACAACAGTTCAACATGAAAAATAATATGACGAATGCAGCAACATCGTTGATACAGAACCTTCCAGCCATGAAGAAGTAACCAAGAAGAAAGAGAAGACTAGTTCAAGAAGAATGATGTCTACGATGCAGTATCGATGCATGAAGGGAAGTTCATCGTTCCATCATGCAATAGATGGAAACATCGTGTGATACAAGGCAAGATTCGTAGCATGAGGCTTCTCACGAAAAGAAGGCATGGAATATGAAGAGACATTTGTAGCCAGTGGGAGTTGAGACACATGACATGGAGAATCATGTGTGCAAATGAAAGAAGGCCTTGTACGAGCTCAGAAGACACCCATGGGATAACACATACATGAGGAGCTTGATGAATATCTGAACCTTTGCTACAAGATTGATAAAGGATGACAAGCTCACAGATGGGTGCGAGAAGAACTTTTGAAAAATTTCAAGATAGAGGATCTTGGTATCCAGTGATCCTAGATGGATACATAGAACATTAGTAGTAGAGGAAGCTACTTGTCACTTCAGTACATAATGTTTCAGTACATAGAGTACGGAAGATAGAGGGAGTATGATGCTTCAGAGCGAGTGATTGCAGAAGATCCTGAGGTTCGACATGCCAACGACAGGATGGATAGATTATTGATGACTCTAGGCTTTACTGAGAGTAAAGCGGATTCCAACCTTTGCTTCAAGGTTGAAGGCGGAAGACCAGTGATGCTCCTATTATGTGTCGATGCACTATTTTCTAGGCATGGAGGTGTGGCAGAATATCCCTGGGACAAGGGAAGTATGCTGTAGAGATCCTGAAGAGGTTCAAGATGATGGACTGCAAGGACATGACCACACCTATGGCATCAAACTTGAAGCTACTGAGTGTTGCTTCATCAGAAGCGGTTGATGCTATGATGTATCGTCAGATGATTGGGTCCTTGATGTACCTGACGAACACGAGACCAGATATTTGCTTTGCTATGAACACCTTGAGCCAGTTCTCGACAGATCCGAGACATGTTCACTTGATTGCTACAAAGCATATTCTGAGGTACCTGAGGGGTAAAGTTGATTATGGGCTCAAGTATGAGCCGAATCAGAAGATTAACCAGGAGGGTTATGTTGATTCAGATTGGGAAGGAAGTGCCATCGATAGGAATAACACTTCAGGGTGTTGCTTCAGTATGGGATCATGTGTGATCTCTTGGTTTAGCATGAATAAATCCTGTGTGGCACTGAGTACAGCTGAAGCAGAGTATGTCGCAGCTTATTCAGCTAGTTGTGAGGCAGTATGGTTGAGGAAGCTACTGTCTGATTTATTTGATCTCCAGATGAATGCTACTTGTATACATTATGACAACCAGAGTTGTGTGAAGTTGTTAGAGAATCCAGTGTTCCATGACAAGTCGAAGCATATCAAGATGAAGTATCACTATATCAGGGATATGGTGTAGAGGGGAGCAATGAAGCTCCAATATGTTGTGACAGAGGAACTGATAGCTGATGTGTTGACAAAGCCATTGTCTAGGGTGAAGCTCGAGTACTTCAAGGAGAAGCTTGGTGTTCTCCAGATTGAGGTTTCCTCCAAGGGGAAATGATGAGACCCAGATTCATTCTAACATGGTGAGAGGATTGGTTCCTTCCATGGTCAGATGTAAGGTCTGAGCCATTCTATCATGGTGAGAGGATTGGTTCCTTCCATGTCATATATGAGTGCTGAGCCATTTTGATGTGACTATAGGACTGGTTCCTACATGATCAGAAGTAAGCGCTGAATGCCATTCTTGGAATGGAGGCACCTGGTTAGTTACCAGGTAGCTATGTCTGGGACTGGGGGCCATTCTGATATGACTGTAGGATTGTTTCCTACATGATCAGATGTGAGTGCAAGCCCTTCTGACATGCATGCTGGATTGGTTCCTCGCATGTGCAGATGTAAGTGCAGAGCCCTTTTGACATGCATGCTGGATTGGTTCCTCGCATGTGCAGAAGTAAGTGCAGAGCCCTTTCAAACATGTATGTTGGATTGGTTCCTCGCATGTGTCGAATATAAGTGCAGAGCCTTTTCGAACATGTAT
This sequence comes from Pseudotsuga menziesii, assembly GCA_001517045.1. NCBI lineage: Eukaryota > Viridiplantae > Streptophyta > Pinopsida > Pinales > Pinaceae > Pseudotsuga > Pseudotsuga menziesii. The sequence goes on along the minus strand of LPNX010024789.1, from coordinate 268,649 downwards.
GTCGGATTGGTTCCTCACATGTGTTGAATGTAAGTGCAGAGCCTTTTCGAACATGTATGTTGGATTGGTTCCTCGCATGTGTCGAATGTAAGTGCAGAGCCTTTCTGACATGAATGCTGGATTGGTTCCTCTCATGGTCAGATGTGAGTGCTGAGCCTTTCTGACAAGGTTGTGGGATGTGTTCCCACATGGTTAGATGTGAGTGTTGGGCGTGCCTTTCTGATATGACTATATGATTGGTTCCTACATGATCAGATATAAGTGCTGGGCGGGCCATTTTGACTTAGGGTCAGATATAAGTGCTAAAGAAGACCTACATGGAGGCTAGGCCTACAACCAGCATGAAAAAGGCGTGGCTCTGTAGAAATTCTTGTGACGAGAAGAATCATGAGATAGAACCCGTGATGAAGATCTAGATCAAGTGATGATCTAGATCCAATGATGATGATCCACATCGAGTGATGATCCAGATCCAGTGATGATCCAGATCGAGTGATGATGATCCAGATCCAGTGATGTGATCCAGATCAAGTGATGATCTAGATCTAGTGATGATGATCCAGATCGAGTGATGATCCAGATCCAGATGAACATGACTTGAAGATGAATATGACGAGAACTCAATGATGATCCAGATGATACAGAGAAGAAGACTTGTGCTGATAAATTGTGTCAAGAGAATACCTTCCTAGTTAAGAGGGAGTGTTGATGTAATTGTAACTTCGGAATGTATTCATCTGTATATCTTATGTATTGTACCCCGATGTTTATTCCAGGATGTGTTTATAATGTAAACAAGTCATGTCAAGTCATTGTGGGTAACCCTCCTATTGGTTAAGGGTTAAAGTCCCTGCAGTTGTGGGGCCCTAGGGTTATTAGACTATCCTAGAGAAGTCGACCCTAGGTGAGTCATTGTAAGTCGGGGCAATAGTCCCCACCATTGTGTTAAGGATAACCCTCCTCGTTGGTCAGAGGAGACAAAGTCCCCACAAGTTGTGGGGCACTAGGGTTATTAGACATTCCTAGAGATGTCGGTTCTAGTAAGAAATTTTTAAGTGAGGCCGACATGTTGGAGTGGGTTTCAAGTGAACGAAAGAATATAAATAGAGAGTGAGCCTCTCTATTTATCACACACACACACTCACTCATTGGGGCGCATGAGTGAGAGGAGAAGTTGCTGGGACAAGAGAGAGACTACTGCTGTCAGGAGATCATCTTTATGTTTTCGGGTTTTACTTTTGGTGCTGATTCTATCTTTGAGGAAGTTGAGGGGTTTTCTCCTTTACGGTTTCCCCGAGGAAACTTCTTTGTGTCTCTTGTCTCTTGTGTTTTATTGCTGTGCATGTTATTCTATCAGTTAAAGATCCTAAGATCATAATGCTAGCTTGAATGATAAAAATCTAACACTTTCGACATTTGTCTTTCCACAACGATCCTTTTCGCAACTACCTTTCCGCAATTAACCTTTCCACACTTATCTTTCCGCACTGATATTTCCACAATCTGCGGGAACACCTTACTTCCGCAATTGCGGGTTGCGAATTTTAGGTCTACCTTTCGACTTTTCTCGAAACTGCTTTCCCAATTCCCTTTACGCAACACTTCTTCCGTAATTATGGATTGCGGGTCTACTTTTGATAAATTCTTCAAACATGACTTCCGCAATAGTCTTCCTGCAATTTTAACAAGCTTTCACCTTGGCATTGCGGAAACTATTCTAGACCAATGATATTTCTCTCTCTTATGATCTGGGTCATCCAAATCTTCACTCCATAGAAACTTAGCGTTATAATGCTTCTGACTTTGCTTGGCCAACTTGTGTTATTTTGGCTTCCGCAAAAATCTTTGGACTAGTTCATCAATGTTGCCTTATGATTTTATGTTGACAACAATTTCCATTTACTCAACGGTCGTTTATTCCTTTGTCATTATTGAACTCCTTTGACATCAATGACAACCATATTCAACACAATACTTCTCTGATTAAATTTCCATCGATTTTATGTAAGTCAATCCACAGGAAATGTACGTGGCTGCTATACTCCTTCATAAAGATATATATATTTATCGAGACACTTGTAATATGTGTACTTGGAAGGAATTCCAATTATAGTTAAAGGTTCTAATTGTATGAGTTTGCGTTGTGGTATCAATATTTGTGTTTCCCGAAGCATTATGACTTTACAACGTCGGAGCGTTATGGTTTATGGGCCTGATGCCTGTGCTTCGATTGGATTAAGCGAACAACATTGGACTGTCATGGTTTTTGGGCTTGACCAATCAACTGATCGCTCCCAACTAATACAGGAGGTCGAGATGCGTTGAAGTACCAAATGTAGACACATCTCATAGAGCAGGGCAGAGTCCACATCGCCCATCCTGAGTCCACTATCTGAGCCTTATCACTTATGGAGCCAACGCTGCCGCCCGACTACCACATGGCTCCCCTGTCCCACTTTGAAGTTCGATGCTGCCTTATGTTTTATAGCCTCAATAGATCCTTATCACTTATGGCGCCCACTACCACTCTGTCATGTTCTTTGCTCTCCATTTGGTAAGGACTTAGCCTCAACACAAATTTCTCCTTTGTTATCTTTTCAATATTGAAAATGATTTGAAAAAATATATTTACCATTGTATATATAAAAATAATTTTACCTATAAAAAACACCTTCTTCTTCAAATATCTTATGGAATATTGATTTTATGAAAATCTTTCTTTTTAATAACAAAATATTGATTTTTGTAATTTATGTATATCTATCCATTTACAAACATGGCAACGATAAAATTAGACAAGGTGTCTAAATTTTTATCAAATTTTGGTAAAATTCAAAAATGTGAAAGTTCTGTTTGTTTAAGTAATAATGTAGGTATTTTGACATGGTTCATCATTTAAGCACTCGATTGATTTGGTAAAATTCTTTTTTATGATCCAGTGTCGTTTTAAGTAATAATGTAAGTATTTTGACTCCATCATACATATAATATGTATTACAACTAATAATAAGCCATATGATAAGTACAAAGTTCTACTGGTAATTTTAATTTTATTTGAAAGATTTACCAAAAGCTAAGTGGAAGAATGCCAAAAAGAAAAAAAGAAAAATAACGTTTACGGTAGTTTAATGTTTAAAAAACAAAATAAAATACACATCTATGATCTTTAAAAATAAAATTAAAAAGTTAAAAGTATATTTATATTAATTTAAATTTAAATTTTAGTTATAAAATTAAATGAAAAACTAAATGTGCACAAGTAATTTTTTTTTCTTTTTCATAAAATGAAAAGCTATAATTTGTTATTCATTAAGAAGTCAAAGTTACATATAACCCAGCGAAAATGAGCCTTCTAATAAAAAATAAAACAATTAGTCGAAACGTCATATTGGCAGTCTACAACCTAACTCATGGCCCTTCATCTGAAATAGATCTTCAAAATTCCAAAAAAAATGAAGTTATCTAACTCCATGATGAACAAAAAAACAAACTGTCTAATATAGCTATGGAAAGGATCCCCTTAAAAATCATAACATACCCCTAAATCAACCAACACATTTGAGATGAATTATTCAAAAAAGATATGTCCATCCATTGGACCAATAGCATTCCTTGAGAGAAAATCCACCTACATACTCAATTTCCTATAGACATGTTGAAAGGAATTCTCTGCAAAATCTTCAATCAAATCACATATCTCACCAACAAGTGTTCCAAATGTAAAGTGCGCATCTCAAAATGACCATTTTCCCAATTAATATCAACCTTTGAATCACCATAAAATTTGACTTTGAAAACACATCTTTTTCTAGTGAATTGCAATAAGCCCCAAAAAGCCAGAAACTCTGCCTTTGTATTGCTAACCCTGCCAATATCCATCCTTAGGCGAATATGATCTTCCTTTTTTATATTTAAGATCACCCCAGCTCCACATAATCCATGTTTAGTAGCACCATCAAAATAGCTTATCGAGATATCTTCACTAATATTTGGAAACCTAATAATTATTTTCTCCGGATTGTGCTTGAAGGCAACAAAATCAGTTATGGAACAGAGTACTCTAATACTAACAAGGAAGTAAGAAGGCTTTTTCTTGTAAAAAATACACCGATTCCTGGCTGTCCACACCTCTCATATGATAAACAAAGGAATTTTTTTGAATTTTACCCTTGAATGGAACCATTTAAATATACAGTGCTTGAAATTTTGTGTGTGCCATTTATCCTCATGATTAAATTTTAGTTTTAAATCATGCCAAACCATTAGGAAAAAACCACACTGATTAAATAAATGGGAAACACTCTCAGAATATGAATGACATAAAACACATATGCTCGGTCCCATGAATCCACACTTGAGCAGATTATCCCATTTAAGGATTTTGTTTTCTATACACAACCATAAAAAACACTTTATCTTAAGAGGAAATTTTCTCTTCTATAGCTTCTCAACCGACCAATTTGTGGAATATGCCCTTTCCTAAGCAACAATGGCCTTGTAGACCTTTTTAGCTAAAAATACCCTGTTGACATCACCCCAATCCCAAACTAAAGAGTTTGCATTCTCAGATAAAACAATTCATGCTTTGTTCAATATCATCATAAAACTATTCCATTCTTCCTTGACTTCATCGGACCATCCTAGCTTCGTGGCATGATACCGATATGTTCAAAATGATCCGACACAACCCTTCCTACTAATTTGTGCCATAACAAATATATTTTTACTATGGAGTTGGGAAACAAGTTGGGAAACAAGTGTGTGTATATATATATGACATATTTTCCATTAACATTATACAATACTTTACACTTCTTTATACCATCAAAGCGTGTTAAAAGGATATAATTTTATATTTCTAAAATAACTTTTAGCCATGTATACATATGTGACATCTTTTCCCTTAAAATTATAAAATACTTTACACTTCTTTATACAATTAAAGAGTGTTAGACTGTTATAAGGATGTAATTTTATATGTTAAAATAACTTTTAGCTATGTTTTATAATATGTTGAGAATAAATTTACACACGATGACCCAACACCCCTTAAGGTAGTGTTGGTGTCGTTCAACACCTCTTAAGGTGTATGAAGCCAAAAGCTTGGCTATTTTTTCATTTTTCTCATGTTTTCGTTCTTAAGATTTCAAAGATTGTTAATGAAGAAATTTTTGACAAATCTAAATATTGAACTTCTTTTGATGGGCCAACACAGGGTAGGCTCAACATAGGGGAAGTTGGTGGCTTAATTTATACATAGGACAATCCTTGGTATAGTTGTGCGGTAAGACGTGGGACATCTACTAATAATAACGTTGATTTGTTTGGATGCCAAACTTGTTTGATCTTGGCATATACTTTGGGTATTTAGAAGATCCACTTTTATGGTGACCCTAAGATAGTTGTAGATTGCTTGAAATATGGGAGGGCACTTAATAATATTCACCTACTTCTTATCTTTTAGGACATCTACAAGATCAAATTTTCTTTTCGTCTGACCAACTTCCATCATATTTTCTGTGAACGTAATGATAAAGCTGACCAACTCTCTAAGAAAGGTCTGATGATAATAGAAGGTAATTGAGAAAAATGGGAATGCACTGCTGGGATTTTCATTGAACTGTGCATGATCCCTTTTTATTAAGATCTTACTTGTATAGAGTCTAGTACTCTAACTTTTATTTGGTGCTTTTTTATGATGCTTGTTGGCAGATATGTATATGGGTTTATCTCATATTTATGTTGTGATATGTGCAAAAACCGATGTTTTCCTTTACATACTTATTTAATGGCATTGAGTACTAGATATTCAACTTTTGTATGTCTTGAAGCCTTGTAAACAATGTGGTTTTAATTTAATAAAAACTTTAAAAAAAAATTCCGAGAAAAAAAACATACCCCTTAAAGTAATGTGATTTTATTTCTATGGATTTTTGCCAAAATCAGTTTTTGCATTACATACTTATTTGATGGCATTGAGTACTAGATACTCAACTTTTGTATGTCCCGAGGCCTTGCAAACAATGTGGTTTTAATTTAATAAAAACTACAATTTTTTCCGAGAAAAAAAATACCCCTTAAAGTAATGTGATTTTATTTCTATGGATTTTTGCCAACACTTTAAGGAATTTGTTGGCATACTTTCGGTCGACCTAGGTTCATATTCCTCGTTCTTGAACAAATCCCAAGATATCAGCCCAACAGAGTAGGACTTTGTCCGCAACACCTGCGACACAGATGAAGTCTCACCTGAGATGTCTTATTGTGGACTGCTAGAACTAGGTTTCTGCAGTTATGCCGGGAATTTCTTCCTTACAGCAATACCAATTCCCTTGACCGAAACCAGAATTACACCTTTGTTCTTATCTATTCATTCACGATAACTATCTACTGATCTGTCAACATAAATAACAACATTAATCATGAAGCATTAACAGATATTCAAGATGTGACACAAATATAAGTTCATTCAACATTTAAGTATGTGCGACACATTTACATTAGCTGATATATATCAATTATGCATTCGACACAAAACACACATTAAACACAGAGACAAAGATATAACGTGGAAACCCATCCGTGAAAAATCACAAAGGTGCTCTTCATCTGGCATGAGAATTGGTTTGGCACCTTTGATATGCACACTCATGTTGCAGACTCTTCTTTTAGATATTATTTACAATGCGTACATTCATTTCTCTTTTGATGCTCTTTGATTTTGGTTCTCTCTCTTCTTTTCTTACTTGTCGATCCACATACAGTCTGGAACAAGCTTATTCCTCTCTTTGACTGTCTATCCTTGATCAACCTGCACACATCTTTGGTTCGTGCTTTTATAAGCTTTTACAAATATTGATCCAACCGTCAACTGAGTCATAATTTTCAGTTGACGGGATGTCTTTCTGTTTCAATACATTTTGTTATCTCTAAAAATAGGCACTATCGGCCCAAAATACAATCATGCTTTATTACTTAAGCAAAATTTTAGACTAACTAATTATTCCCGCAAAATCAGTCGAACTCTGCTTTTCAACTGCTTTATTCATCTTTCTTCTTGGTTCGTTCTATCATGACTGCTTATGTCGTAGTTTCTTCCAGCGTGTTTCTTTTGTCCTAGCTTCTTTTTTCGCACGATCAAAATATTCATCTTTCCAAGTGGAATTCTAGCAGAGTTCTGTCTAACTATTCCTAGTCCCAACAACCCCCCAACACTCACATGTGGCTCTTCCCTAGCCACATGAGTCTGAAACTTCCGTGTTTGTGACCTTGCTTTGAAAATCTTGGAATATTTTCACTACTTGCTATGTTTCCTGTCGCACTTCTTCTTCCATTGATTTAAACTTTTCCACAAGTTCGGAACTGATGTGTTCCGAAGTTGTGAGTTATGTCGACCCCAAGGCTTGTCGCACCTTTTCATATACAAGATTAATGATGCATGTTACTTTCTCTGATTTGGCTTGAAGGTCTGTGACCCAGTCAGTTCTTTTCTGTTAATGGGTGCGGATTTTTTTAGTTGATGTTGTAGCTTCTTCATGTTAGTTTCCTTGGCCATTTTCTCTACAGACGACAACTTCTTTGGATTGCTCTTCAGTTTGTTGAAGTCTTCCTTAGTAGTATGCAACTGCTCTGTTACTTTTTCCAATTCTTCATCGTCGATCAAAGCTTCCCATGATTGAGAAACTTGCTTGATCGCTTTGGTACAAAGTGCCTCTGCCTCTTCTATCTCCGTCACAACCTCAGTTGTTTCTTTTCTTCTTTCTTCCAGTACCTCTAGAGGTGTACAGGGATTTATCTGCAATTCCAACTTCGTAATATGCTTACAGAAGCTTTCTTCTACCTCACCAAGTCGAAAGACCTTAGCTTCTGAAAATATTTTTGCCGTGATGCCTTCATCTGTAAAAGTGATACAAGCCAATGGAATAGCCGTATCCAATCGATGCCTATCATCCTGCGACATATTTTGTTTCTATTTTTCTTCTTGGATTCTTCTCTTCATCTTATTAACAAATTTGTGCGAAGACTTAATTTGAGTAACTAACACACATTCTCTATTCTTCATTTCTGTGACTATATCATTCTGAATGGCATGCACTTCGTATGTCGACAGCGTAGAAAAATCCATCGCTATATGACCAAGGTCCTTGACCATGGTATTCAGTTCTGGTGTGCCTAGGTCGATTGCTTGCCCTAATACTTGAATCTTTATAGGCGGAGTTGGCATCAATGTCCCCTCGATAGGTTGCTCCTCCGATGCACCAGCTTTGTCTAGTGACACAGTCAAGTACAACGTTCGGTCGACTAGCACTCGAACTTCTTTTACTACTTTACAAAGTGTATGTAGTAAATCTACAATGCTGCTTGTCAACTCAGTTTTTCTTTCGTTCATTTTTCTGCAGCTTTGATTGGAAACTTCTACCATTGTTTCTTTTAAAAGAGTGTAATCATCATTGGTGAGGATGACAACTTCAGATGATTTGTCATCCTTCCGCTTCTTCCGACTCTTCTAATACTTCCACATGGTATTCTATCATGTAGTTTGTATCCATCTTGGTTCCAAGTTCCACTTCCACATGGCATTCTATCGTGTAGTATGTAGCCATTGTGGTTCCACTTCCACATGGTATTCTAGTGTGTTTTATGGCCTATTCTATTGTGATACTTTGACACTTTGGGTAGTGATTCCATTCCCAGAACGTTTTTTAACATGTGTCATTTCCATTATTATTTGGTTGAGATACATTAGTTTTATTTCCACAAATTATTTCACTGTATTTCATTATCTTGAATTGTTTTGGCACCTTGAAATATGTTATTTCAATGTATTTCATTCTCATTAATTGTTTTGACACCTTGTATTAGTCATAGTAACTCCATTGTCATTGATTCCAAAGTCTGATCAAGTGAAAGGAATGGATGATCTCATGCCCATATCTTTGTGTAATTTTGAATGTATAGGCTAATTGAAAAAGTTATAGCTAATAGAGTTAGAGGTATTTTGTCTAATTCAATTACATTGAGAAATTTTCTTTTCTCAAGGGGAGCCTAGATTCATGATTCCATTGGCATAGCTTGGAAATTCTACATTCGGTTAAGATCAAACACATTTCTATTGTGATCATCAAGGTTGATTTGTCCAAGGCTTATGACAGAGTGAACTAGACCTTTCTCAATTTGGTTCTTATTTAGGTTGGATTTGAGTTATCCAGGGTGAATTGGATCCTTTCATGTGTCCAGTATGTTAGCTTTGTATTACTGATTAATGGATCATCCTCTTCTTCTTTAAGACTAGGTGGAGGATTAAGGCAAGGTTGTTGTTAGAGGAGCTAGTTGGTGAGTTGACTATTCAGAGATTAGGTCGGTCGCGTAAGTCATGTCAGTTGACCGAATCAACAGGTAGTTACTTGTAACCGTTTGTAATCATATATATTAGGATGTTGAGCCAGATGAGAACTTGGTTCAGTTTTTGTATATGTATGGACCCTCATGTAATGCTATAATATAATCTGTTACTTCATTACCTATTCTTGTCTCTTGTGTATGTTATGATTATATGCTTCTATGTGTATTATTGGTAACCTTATGTGATCTGTGAGATTACAACATTGGTTCCATTGTCGGTAGTACATATATGGATGTAATGACCATAAGTAGATGATATCAGAGCAAGAGATTAAGAATTGGTGGGAGCGTAAGATAGCAAATTATTTGCAGAACTACTCAAGGAGAAACAGATTGACCGTTGCTCAGGCGAAGGAGAAATTCTTCATTGAAACGCATGAGAAGTTTGTAGAGTCGGTACCTCAACTTTTGAAAAAAATTATGGATGAAAAAGCCGAAAGCAACTAAAGATCAAGAGTTACTGGAGAAACTGATTCGAGGCGGACGAACAAACTTGTCAGAGTGGTTTGAAAAGAGCACAAATGAATTCTGCGAAGAACAATCCGTGGAGGAAAGAGTTTCAGTTGAAAGCATTGAGAAAATGTTTTATATAGCCCTCACCAATCATTTACTTTGCTCCTTACCGACTCTTTTGTTCAAATTCCTAATCGAAAAGGGAGTGGGCCATATGATAGAGTCTCTTCCATCACTACGCGAACCGCCATCAAATTCTAACTGGGCGGAGAAACAGAAGAAGTGGGAAAAATTCATTGCCGAAAGGGAGTACTGGGACTATTTCCTAAGCAAATAAACAGAACTATCTGAGCTTTCTAAAGTGTCGGGTAGGCTATGGGGGGGTATCTATTCATGTGTCGGGGTAGAGTTAAAAGGATTCTAGTCGACTGAAGAAAATACCATCACCATCAATGAAAATTCAACCTAGGAAGGAAATTGAAGGGACAATGACACATAAAGGTACGTTGGACTTGCAGAAGTTAGAAAGAGAGAAGAGGCAGAAAAGAAGGGAAGAGAGAAGAGAGCAATCTAGAGCGTTGCAAATAGGAATGGCCACCAGGGTGACAGAACAAGGAAATCCACTAGAGTCGGGTCATGACCGACATGAAGAAGGCATGGATGAAGAGGCATCACCCATGGAAGAAGACTTGTCGATAGAGCAGCGAGAAGCTCTCCAACTAGAAATTCCCCATGAGGTAATACCTTTGTCTTCGACGAATCCGAGTACCCGAATTCATGCCATTGTCGAAGAAGACCTACGAATAAGAGCTAGTGAGTTCAGTATATGGAGCCAACTAGAAGACGAAGTAAATTATGATAATCATTTAGTAATCCGTCGACCAGAGGAAGGAAATTGGGTAACACTTCAGGCATACCCTTCCAACCGAAGTATTCACTTGGTCTACCCGACACATGAAGGAGAACCCCCCCTTCCAAACATAGCTTTACAAGAAACAGAACAATCGGACCGGTAAACACATCCGTGCAGCTGGACATTGACAGAAGAAGTCGACCCAAACCGGCTATTGGCTGGAGAAGAAACAACAAACAAAACTACTGACAGGAACAAAAGTTCCATCGATAACAACTGTGAACAACGAGATACGTCGAATATCCCACTATCCCCACCACCGCTACCCTCCGGAGGAGACAATGACACTGACATGGGTCACGGATCAACACTTATCCCCCTTTATGAGGGTGACGAAGACCCTAGATAAAACGGGTTCATCTGTGAGTCAATATGGGAGGGAAATCAAGTTACGATCGAAGAACGACAGATTGCACAGTTCGCTGGTGCTTTACGAAAAATAGAACTTACTTGGTATTAACTTATATCAAGAGAACTCCCCAAGCATCCAAAGCTGACATTAAGGCACAATTCTTATATTTCTTTAAAACACCAGATGCAAAACATTTGGCAGCCAAAAAGATGAAATCAACATCTCAAAAACCAGCAGAGTTCGTCCGGGAATATGATAAGCGATGGAAAGACCTCCTCAGCCAACTAGACTATGTAATTGAGGAACAATTATTAATTCAGTGGTTTCTTGTAGGTCTATCAAAGAAAATCCGACGGGACATAAGCTTGGAGACATTTAAAACATATGAAGACGCAATTACCAAAGCTCTGCAAGTAGAGATGTATGAATATTTCCCAGCATATCCCATCGATACCAGGCTAGAAGAACAGCTAGAAATCATGCAGAAACTGTTGAAAGAGATAAACCTAAAAAATTAGGATGCTTGGTGCACAAAATGCTCCACGACTGACCACACTAAATATAACTGTCGACAAGACATAAATCGACAAAACGTTCATTTTGTTCAAATGAAATGCTTTTGCGACATTTGTCAAGAACATGGAGACCATATAACATGAAAAATGGCAAATCATCATGGTGTGCAATCTGTGAGGTAAAAAGTCACACAATTGCTGACTGCCACTTAAACTTGAAGAATTGACAAAACTATCAAGCAGTCTACCAAACGAAAGTAGTCGCACAGAACAATGATAATGTTTCAAGAAGAAATGATCAAAATGAACCAAATAATCAAATATATGAAGGTCGTCGATATGAGCATCGATTCGACAACCGTCGTGGAAGATTTGGAGGTCAAGGACGATTTTCTGGAAATCGCGACAATCGACCATGACAAGCCATCCAATGCTTTACATGCTACAAAGAAGGACATCAATACGCAGACTGTCCATACAAGGATAGAACTGATCTAATGTTTTGTACTAGCTGTGGCATGGGCGATCACTCACTAGAGGATTTTCCTACCATGCTCGACAAGATTAATAAAAAGAAAAATGTTAATGTCTTGTCGTTTGTTAAAAAACATGATGTAATGAATACAAAGAACCTGCACGTAGTAACCTGACAAGGGATAAAAATTGGAAATGATAATCTACGTATAAGCAAAATCAAAGAAAAGGATGATTATCCTAACCCGACAAAACAAAAACAATTATATAATGACGCATCAAACATGTTTAAAGAATTTTCTAAGCAGGAAGCAGTCGATGACAGTCGAGAAAACACAGCTAAAGAATTAATACGTTTAGTACAGAATGATAAATCAGTGTATCAATTCATTGACTTGTTGTATAATATGAAGCACAATAATGATACGGAAAAACAAACAAAAAATATATGCAGTATGAACCAAAAAGACAAGAGTGATGCTAACCCACTTGTCGATCTAGAAATTGAAGGATACCGTGTTCGACGAGTTGTACTCGACTTCGGTTCACAAGTAAATATTATGACTCGAGATACATGGGAATAGTTGGGTAGACCTCAACTATATGAGTTAGGAATATACCTCAAGTTAGCCGACCAAGGGCTAATCGAACCCATTGGGGTTTGGAGAAATGTCAACACGACAATAAAAGGAATATCAACTAAAGTCGAATTTGAAATCATCAACCATAAAGAAGGATCCAGATCCTTCCCAACCTTGGTAGGTCGACCATGGGGAAGAAAAATTAAAGCATCAATATCTTTAGAAAAAGATAGAATAAAATTAAAAGGGCATGGACTGAAATTTATCGTCCCTATTCATCCTTCCCAAGGTGAACCTTGGACTGAACCCATCGATGAAGAAGTTGACATTCGACAATTATATAAAATTCAAAATAACAAAGAATACACTGAACTTAATATCTATGGTGAGCTTCACTTAGGAAACCAAGACTCAGTAGGATATAATTCGGATGCAGAATTATGTGACTGGGAAGTTGAAAACTATGAAACTCAAGCAAGGGGTTGTTGAACCATTCAAGCTATACAGAAGAAACCAACCCATCAATGCTTCTCACTCTCCATCATCCCAAAAATATTTGAAAGGAAAACTAGGGAATACCCTACCTTAACCCCAAAAAAGATAAGTATCAAACAAAACCCAAGGTATAAAGAAAGAGAGTCCCCAATTCTGCATATAGAACAAGTCTCTAAGAACCTAGGTGAACATGGCTAACAATAAAGCCTAGTAGAAACCTTTACAGGACAAGCTTCTCAATGGTGGGACACCCATCAGTCGATACTACAGACTTGGACAACTGCTTCGACTTACTTCGTAGAAAGATTTAGAGGAAGGAAGCTAACTAAATAGGCGCAAATACCTGTCTTCATCCAGGGGAAAGACCCAGATGAGCACATAAGAACATGCGAAAGAGAATGGAGAAGACTTGTTATAAAGACGAACATACATGGCCACACCTATTTCCCTCGGCGCTAGTCAACTTACCGAATAAATGGTATAAAATGGAAGAAGCACGAGGTGAAACATTCCAATGGAACGAACTTAGAGAAAACTTCATCTAGGACTTCAGTTTTATACCACAAAACGAAAAACTAATCAAAACTGCAAAGAAGATAAAAGCATTCATAGAACCGACTATGAACAACAGTCTAATACCAAACCATGATCGACTAGAAATATCATGCAATAACATTCAATCCAACATAATACCATAGTTGATAAGACTGCAAATGGAAAGCAAAAATACGAAAGGAAAAATCTTTTGATGGAAATCCTATCACTTAGAAACAACAAAACTAATTCAAACAGTGCTTAAAGTTGACACAACTGACAAAGAAGACACCAACCGAATGACTGCAACAGACTTCCCTGCTACATTCTCAAAGTTCAAAGAAGGGAGTCGACCGATCAACGAAGCCAAGGCACCAGAATGGATGGATCCCAAAGTTAAAACTAAAGAGTTTGACATATCAAATGATGAACGACCAAAAATGGCAAGAATTGGTGATTACTAGATTGAAGAGCAAATGACTGAAATAATAAACCTATTGAAAGAATTCTAGGATGTCTTTGTTCGAGACTATAAATATCTCAAAGGGATAGTCCATGAAATAGGCGAAATGAAGATTGACATCAAACCCGATGCCCGACCCGTAAAGAAAAGACCATACAAATTAGCTCATAAATACAAAGAGATAGTCAAGAAAGAGATTTATTCACTGAGAGATTTATTTCCACATGATGATCCAAGGAAAGAGCTATGATACCACTGTAATATCCCTGATCTGATGTACAGATCAGAATATTATCTTGCTGCAATTTGTTTAATTAAAATTTTTGAAATTAAATTAATTCACATAAAACCTTCTTGGATTGGGCAAATTAGGGAATTCTGTTGGGAATTTTTGCAGGAAAAAGGAGTGAACAGCGGGAAGAAACCAAAATAAATTCAGACATGGAATTCCCTCTCCCCTATCACATTTATATCTAGTTCCATTTAGGGTTTAGAATCCGCTCCGCGAAAACCTGCTACCACACTTCTGGGTAGCCAAACCGTGAAACTAAGGAGGGTAGCTCGGTCTGTTTCAACCAGGGGATTTTGAAAACTTACAGAGGGGTGTTCAAGCATTAATATAATATAATTAAATGTTCTAGACATTTTGTTGAAGTTCTGGATAGTTCTGAGAAGGTTGGGATGGATTTGGGGTTTTTTGACAGTTTTGGCCAAGGAAAACCCTGTGAAGAGGAGGATCCAAAAAGGTGGTAGGACCAAAAATAAAAAATGGTTTTGGATCTTGGTATGGGAAGGTGGTCCTATTAGTGAACCACAAGAACTGACGGAGCTCATTTTCAGTTTACGGAACTTGTTTTACATCAGTTTTAGCAAAACTAATTGTTAAAAGCTAGTAATCTAGCTAGGGTCTAAAAGGAGCAGCTAAATCACCTCAAATTCATTTCTGTAAAAAATAAGCAATATAACAGAGGTAAAAATCAGCTTTTTGAACATGTAAACACTCTTTAATCACTTCCCCAGCATGAAACATTTCTTATAACACTCATTTTTATTCATTTACCCCACATACATTGATAAAAAAAGCCTTATTGGAAAAACCGAGACAAGATTCTCCACGGGAAGAGATATCTCGAGCTGATAAATGTAATTTGCAGAATATTATGACACTACAGAACATGAATTACATCATGGATTGACCATTATAATGATGCTCCAAAAATAAGGGGCAGGGGGCCCGAATCATGACCAACAAGGGGCTGTGAGCATAGGTGAAGCATGGGCTTCCCTAGAGCTCGACCTAAACTTTATGGAGGCTGAAAATAACTCTAATAATCCTTCAAAGTCTGCAATCTAGAGCTCCACACCTACAATGGAAGAGAAGGGGATGGAAGGAGAGGGAAATGGAAAGGTTGGGGCTCATATCCCAGTAGTCTGAGGCACAACACTTAGAAGTAATGCTCACACAAGCATTAAGCAATCAAATCATCAACCAAAACTAAATAATTGAGTTGGAATACTTCTTTTATAGAATTAATGTTGACCTGTTGAGAAAGTTACTTGGCTTGGTGACCCGTGAGAAAAGGTCATCCATGAGTGGACATACTTTCCTTTCTTTTCTTTGCTTTGTCTTTCCTTATTTTTCCTCTTTTTCTGACTTGCCTTCTTTTCTGAACTTTCTTGCTTTTCTTGTTTTATCCTGCTTTCTGGATTTATGCTGCTTTTCTTGAAATATTCCTCTTTTCTCATTTTTGGACTCTAGTGCCTACTTGACTTGGCAAGTTTATTTCCACATCATTTAATTGCATAATTAATAAAAGGATGAAATTAAATTAAATACATGCCTCAAAATAATTATTAGCAATATTTTTCTTAGGAAGAATAATTAATGTCAATTTGATCCCCTAGGAATTTCATCATGGTCAACACTTTTAATGTCCCAAAATATGGGGACATGATAAAGATTGTCTCGCAACCAGCTATGTCGCTGCAACGTTCCACCCAACCATAGGCCAGTGTGCTCATTAATCTCTCAGCAACAAGGCCACCCCTGAGCTAGGCATGATTTCCCCAAGGAATAAGGAACACTAGCAGACTCTCTCACAACCAAGGATACGATAAAACTCATCTAAGCCAGCACAATTGGGTTTATCAGGCCTAGCAAGTCGTTGGGATTGCTAGGCTAGTGAGCTCAATCCCAGAGCTATGCACACTTGCACCAAATCTAGCCTAGATTCTAAAGAATCTACATAACCAACACCAGGAATCATTCCCTTCTCTGCTCCACGGTCCCTCGGGCTATGCCTTTCCTCTCCAGTGCTATCCCGGGTGTACAAAGAAGAAAATCAACCCCCCCAGATCTGTCCGTCAGGTTCCTTTTTACACTAGGTTCATCAGGCAGGTCCATACTCCATTTCCATTTCCCCAATCGAGTTCAGATACCACACAAGGATGTACATACAACGATTATAGTTCTGGGATTAAGGAAACGTTACAGAGGCTTACAAGGATGTACACACAACGATCACAGTTCTAGGTTCAAGAAAACAATACAGAGGCCAAGGAATGTACGCACACACACCAGTTACAAACTTCTGAACATTGCATGAGCTAGATCGACTGATACAATCCCAGAATCCAAATCTTCTTGCCGGTTTTATCAGTTCATAATGCAAAACACGGTTTCTGGGTATGCGCGTTCAGGAAAACGATTGACAGACAGGGAAATCGTGAAGGAGGAAACAAAACTGACAGGACAAAAAACGAAAATCATGAAGGATGAAACTTCGAGAGGTTTTCTACGTGAGTCTGCGTGCTTGAATGAAAACAAATGAATGAATGAATCCAGGATCCATCAACAAAATGTCCCGTCGTTTTTTCCAAAACGCGAGGGAAGGTGAAACATGAATGCACGATTTTTAGAAATGGTGCTCTGCCCATTTCAAATTTCTGCCAAAACTCTTCCCATTCCCACCAAACGGCTCAAGGTTAAACACCCCCCCCCTTATCCTTAGGAAAATCATGCCCCCATCCCTTTAACATTTGCGGCGCATAGATGGATGTAGGTTTTTAATTAATTTGTATTTTACATGATGTCTCAAGCATACAGTGCTTGGCTAGCACATAAACCATCGGCGTTGATTTTAACCGTCGAACACAAACACAAAATAAATGGCAGGGCCTTGGCCTTTAGCTCGTTGCCATGAATTAATACAATATTCACATCATTTGAAATTTAATATCACGGGGTCAAAAAAACCGGGGTGTTACACACATGTGAAATTATCTATTCTTTCTTAGAATTCCTTGCATGGTTTTGGTTTCCTTAGTTGGTACTGATTGGCAGATACTTCGTATGCAACACGTGTCCATGGAGATCAATCAAGAAACTATCGATCTCAACTTCGATAGTGTATGCACACTATATTTTCATGGGGATGGATCCTATGATTAACGGGAATGCATTTATCATAGTTTGTAGAAGCCAGCTCTCATGGGGGTTAACTTGTGAACTATTTAAATTTCATACCTCGTTTCTACAAAGGATCTGATCTCTAACAGTGGCGAGATCTTTAGTATTTACATATAATTCTCTTCACTACAATTGACGCAATGACCAAATCAACAAAAGAAACTCCCCCATGGTTTTAGCAATTTCTGTAGCAGAACAGGATAGAGTGACGAGCCGAGCAACCCACTGGACAAATCAACTCTTACTGCAAAGTAAACCTCGAGATGACAAAAAGTAAAAATAAAAAAGTCAAAATGGTTGCAGGAAAACGCTAAATGTGTAAGCAGTTGTGAATCAGGATAACATAAGTTCATTATCTTTTATTAAATGTAGCTATAATTCGTTTTAGGTGCGGGTTCTTGATTGAAGTCCAACACAAATTATAGGACTACCATAGGATTGATAGGCTACTGAAGTGGAAACACCATTTCTATCTCATCGACCCCAAAGGATCCAAAATGCAGTATAAACTGGAAAAGTTTGAATCTTGCACCTAGTGTCATTGGAGAAGATTTGAATCTCAGTGTTGTCCACAATTTTTGTCACAGGACAGGAATGATGGAAAAAACCCCACAATATACCCAAACCCACTTTAAGGTATCTATTAGCCCATATACTGTCATGATCTCAACACTACAATTTGTCTTGAAACAACTTCAACCCACTTAACAACTACAAAAGACAATAATTCAAACAACTAAAGAAAACAAAGGAGGGGCCACAAAAAAGTTATGACTCTCAATTCACTTTGATGCACCTATGTTTTCAAAAATGTAATAGGTAATAAAAACTCAACTTAGCTCCCAAACAAGCATGGCGTCCCGATTAATCCCCTTCTGCCCCTGCCGAGTAAAAACACATGCAACCTTACTTGACCCATTACAACACATCCTCTTTCCAGCAAAACCAAGACGCAACCTGGGGTCCGGATGTACCTGATGATTATGTTTCTGATAAAAGGTTCTTGGGTAAAGAGAGAAGTTTGCAGGAAGAGGCTCATGCACCGTCTGATCACGATACGAGTTCATCATTGCCGGGGGATAAAGAACTTGTTTACCCACTACTGGGTTTTTCTCTTTGCTCATATTCAAGATGGTTATTACATCAGCCCTATCCAACGACAGATAGAGCAATCTTGGGTTTTTCTCTTTGATCATATTCAACATGGTTTACTACATCAGCCCTATCCATCGTTGGATAGAGCAATCTTGCAACGGTACATGCCACCCAACGCATCATCCATGCCAAAATTTCTGCCCATCCTTTCCAGTTTTGGAGAATAACACGATTTATCCACTAATTTATGAGATTTGAGAGTTCAAAATTGCATAGTGTCTCCCACCAAGATGTTGGATGCCTGAAATGCATTAATGCATAGATAGATGCTGAGTATATGTTTGCTTTGAAGGGTTTGGAACCTTCACAAATTAGTATATGTTTCCTTTGAAGGATTTCGAACCCTCATAAAGGATTCATCATTCATTTTTGAATAAAATGTTGCAAATTAATATAGTTATTAGTCCTTGCCTTGGTAGGGAACTTTAGTGATTGTTGGGTCTTCCAAATTAGTTTAACTTTATATTATTAACGAAGTTTTAATATAGTTTTCTAATGTTCTATGATAATTTCATATTTAATTTAATATTCTAAAAATAAAAAATTTAATTTCAAAATTTAGAAATTCATTATTCATATTTTTCATTAGTTAAGTACATTGAATAGACTAAATACCCCTGCTGTGAAAACAAATTGTCAGATTTAAAAAAAAAATTTAAATTTTTATAATTTTAGTTTTATAAAAAATTGACACTTAACATTATTTTGTGCATAATTAACTAATAAATAAAACATAATTACTTTACATATAATGGTTTAACATTCAAATCTTCTTCTTATTAACAAAAGCTTGGTAAACAAATTTATATAGTACAACTTAGGTAACACTTAGGTGGAAGTTATTAATGCGGCTCTGTAATTGATTAGACTAGCCCTTATACGACAACGAAGCTCTAACTTATGTTATAGCGGGTTAGGTTATTCCTTGGATTAAAGACAAGGCGTGACATGGATAAAACATATTACTTAGTGCTTCATGGAATATGAAGAGGTAAGCATCTATATATGGAATATGTTATTATGTCCCTGACAAGGGGATATATATGAATCGGTCAGGACAATTATTTGGACCAATTTGTAGTAACTTTAACAAAAATATATAATTTTTGCTATAGTTTGTATCAACTTTT
The DNA here is from genome assembly GCA_001517045.1 of Pseudotsuga menziesii. Taxonomy (NCBI): domain Eukaryota; kingdom Viridiplantae; phylum Streptophyta; class Pinopsida; order Pinales; family Pinaceae; genus Pseudotsuga; species Pseudotsuga menziesii. Next base: position 248,713 of record LPNX010024789.1, on the reverse strand, counting down.
TGGGGAGAATTATTTAAATTTTGATTTATCTTACTTCCTATTGGTTTATATAGGTGACGTAGGCCTGGGACTTTGTGCCCCAAGACCCGGCGGTGAGCTTGCGTAAGCATAAAATAATAATTTTGTCATTTTGGCATTAGCTGATTGGCTAGGGGTAAGCTGCCGTAGTGCATGGAGAATCGCCTGCAGGTGTTGGCAGCTGTATGAGGTGAGCAACATTAAAAGATGCACTCAAGAGGTACCTGCTAGGCGTTGGCGGATGTATGAGGTGAGCAACATTAAAAGCTGCATTCAAGAGGTACCTGTTGTGAGTTATAGATTGCAGGTTTGTTTTAATGGTTATTGCAGTCTGCCTTTTCTTGGTGTGTGGAAAAACACAATCTCCAACAAAAATAAATGGCTGACACTTCTATACTGATAGGTTTAATCAGATATGATGGAATTATGATAAATTCCACTTAAATCCCAAGCTACTAATAAAGCTCATTGCGTAATTAAATTATAAAAGTGGCGTTATTTTAATAAAGCACGGTTGCATAATTATTTTATAAAGATGGCGTTTTCTAATAAAGTATGGTTGATACACAACTTGTTTTACATTGGAGGCATTGGTAATTGAAGCGGCTTTGTCTGAAGATTTGCAGAGCTCGACCTTGAATTCACCATGATGAACATCGGTCACTTCACAATCCATCGGGGAAGAGCACGCAGAATCACCCTCTAAACATTTGATATGGATGTTTATCAAGGTATTTCAATTACCCCTACACTCCTAGTTTGTACAGTGTTCATGCCATGCTATGTGTGGAGTTTTAATCGAATATGGCTGTAGTAGAAGAGAAGGGCGAGGGGAAGAGCGAATCGGATTTGAAAGCATCGATTTTTGTTGAGCAGGCGAATGAAAAAAATGACGCAGTTGTTCACAAGAACCACCATCGTCACCACCATGAATCGCATGGTACAGAGGAAACAATCGACCAGGACACCCTTGTTGAAGATGTGAAAGCTCCGAATGTGTTCGAGTGGGCGAAGGAAGAAATAGAGGCCATTGTCCAGCACTTTCATGACAAGGGAAAAGCCCATCAACATTCCAAGAATGAGAGAAAGGACCATGGTTGTTTGGCTTGCATTGGCCACCAGTTGGAAAGGTTCCGTGGGTCTCATAACTCCACGCAAAATTCAACCTAATTGAATAAACATCTTATTCAATGTTAGGGTGTGATTTGAAAGATTGATTTGTTGATTGTATGGCATAAGCATTTACAGTTCTTTTTCTTTTTCTTTTCATGCTACTATAGCCTTGTGTTGTAGCTAGAGTGGCCCCTGTACCTGTTTCATATCCTATAGCAGTGAGTAGAGTTCCCTAATGAACTGGGCAACCAATATGCACCCTGCAGCAGATTGTTTAATGCTGTTGCGGGGTCTCTGACACACCTAACCCTTTGTGAGTCTCCATTTTTTTTGGCATAATTTTCTGGGGAATACCTTATCGGAAAGCTTTATGCCATGGATGCACATTATATCTTATACATTCCATGCTTATTCATCGTTCCCTGCTACAATTCCCTAGAGTCAATTTTGAATTTTGAATTCCTAAATGCCTGCCACTATTTTCATAGGCAATTTTTGATATTTTAACCTTGTAATATTTTTTTTAACATATCTTTTTTTCTTTTTTTCAATATAACTATAGTTAATGACGAAAAACACTTCATCCTCACTTTGAATCCATTGAAATAGAACTTGAGTCTCAAAAAGATGCCTAGGTAGGCTTTAACAATATTTATTCTATTTTTATTGAATTTTAAGTAGGCTATAACAAAATTTAATCTATTTTTATTGCGTTTTAATTTTTTGCATAAGCAATTATGCTATTACAGATGCAATGTCTGGGACATTGCCACCTCGTGGCTCTTGTTATTTAAATGCTTTAAGCATTCTATCCATGTTTAGAAAATGGATTCAAAAACTTCAAAACTCAAGCATTCTATCCATGTTTAGAACATGGATTCAAAAGCCCCCAAACTACTACGAATTGAAATATTTTATTGTGTTATTTTTCTTATTTTTTTTTCAATATAAGTTATTTTAAAAAAATTGAACATTTAAAAGTGTAGCTAAAATAATATATTTTTTATAACTATCTAATCATGAAATAAGTATTATTTTACTTATTATGCATTTATTATTATTATTATTTAAAGGAATGTCCTAATACGTCGTTCACCATATTATTGTTACTAAATACACAAACGTTTTATTTATTAACGTGGTCTCTTTTGATTAGAAAAGGTTAAAAAGGTATTAAAGATAAAATTAATTTTAGGTTTTTAATAAGCAATAATTTTTTAGATTAGATTAAGTATAACTTAACACGTTTAACTTTTAGTTTTAATAATTTTTATTTCAATAATGTTAAATTTTTTAGTTAACAATAAATTAAAAATAATATTATTGTTTTAATTTAAAATTACTTTTATTTCTTATACTATCTTTTTTATTTATTTTAAAAAGAATAGTATTTATAATTTTTTATTTATTAATGACATTAGAATTTTTTTATTATAGCTTAGTTATTAGTGATTATCTATACCCTTAGTACCCATAATTGTTAAGTAAGCAAATGTCAAAAAACTCAATGAATTTCTTTTTAACAAGTTTTATAACTTGGTGCCACATTACATTATTTTTTTCACTTTTAATAATTTCATGTAACTATTAGTTATTTGTTAAAGTTTTATGTAAAAATTAAATCAAACACTATTATATGGGGATACATGTATTTTAATTCAATAATCTTTTAGAGTAATTGTTTTTATAATTGTTAGGAGAATTAAAACTAATAATAATAATAATCATGTTTTCATTAATTATATAGAGATATAAACAAAATCAAGTTTTCATTAATTATATAGAGATATAAAAAAAATCAAGTTTTCATTTATTGTGTAAATTAAAGATATTGTATATGGTGGTTTTCTAATTGAAACTTTTTCCAATTTTTTAGTGTAATAGGATATTAGCTAAATGTAATATGGAAAAGTATTTAGTTAATGTCTATTTAGATTAATTTGACTTGTTGAATATGGGTAAAGTTCCATTTTTTCTTAAATCATTAACCTAAAATAACTTTACCACTAATATATCAACCTCTTTATCACTAACTACTATGGTTGATTATGATTATAGTTAAACATAATAAACTATAGTGGAATATCATGCCACTAACCCACTGATATATATGTGGCAAACCCATACATCCTTTAACCATTTTCCAACCAATTTCTTATAATACAAAATGATCTATCTTAATAAATAACTTTAGGAATTTATTACTAAATTCAATTATATTTATGAAAGTCTCATTGATGTTTACCTATTAATTCTTCTTATAAATATTTACAATAATAAATAAACAAAGCACAGAATACCATCAAAGCACATAATACCATCAATTGTAGGAGAATGAATTCAGCAATGTGGAACGAGATTGGGATATTTACCACTTGTGAGTGATAAAAAATGAGTGCGTGCAGTTGTTTGACTATTTTCACAGAAGAATTAGAGTCTGCCATGGCTGCCCTGTTCTCCTTCTGCTATGTGCCCTCCTCCCTTGTTGTTCATTGAATAATGGTAACATGCTTCACCCTCTTCCTGCACTTCCCACGGACTTGTTTAGTGCACTCCATTTCACTTTTTCTTTTATTTCACATTCCTCAAAATATATGCCTCACACAATTTGTTAATGGGAGAGAGGTAGTATATTTTAAAGGTTATAATATATTCTAAGAATTTATCTTTCTTACCCCTCACAATAAATGGGGAAGCATAATTTTGAAGGAATGGAATATTAAATATTAGAAATGTTTTTTTAACTAGAAGGTGAGAGCCAAAATCTATTCCATAATTATAAGAAGATACATCCAAGTTGTGGTCCCATTCAAAGGGATACATATCTTTCTAGCTTAGGTTTCTAACCGCTTCTGAATTTTTAATTAATTCCAAGTTCCCAAATTCCACAATATTGTGGTATTTAGGTAAAATTTTGATCACCTTGAGTAATTGTTTGTTTGACTTATAAGAACCTCTTATGAATCCCAACTTCCTTAACATTCACCTTTTCCAAGTTTATTACTCGATGGAATCTCTCCCAAAGTTCTATGATCAATGCATTGGGCCTATTATCATATTTAGGGATTCTTTGAATTCAAAGGTAGAACCAAATCAATATATTAGCATATTATATATTAATATATAATATATTAAATATCAACTATTTTTTGAGCGGTATTAATTTTGGTTTGTTCGAATTGATCATGAGTAACCCCAATTTTGTAAATTTTAATATTGCAGATTGATTCAAAGACCCATCGATTCAGGGTAACTCTATTTTTTTAAGAAAAGCTTATTAGTTCCTCATTAACTTCTTAAAGGGGGTGAATGACAAAAGCTTATTAGCTCATCTTTGAATATTGTAGACAAAAAGTAGGCCCTGGGGGTGAATGATAAAAGCTTATTAGTTCATCTTTGAATATTGTAGACAAAAAGTAAGCCCTACACATTAAAAATGGTAGACCTAAATAAAATATGGAGGTGACCCTAGGTTTGTAATATAGTTATACAAGTCATTGTGTCTTGGTGTTGTAAGTTCAATTCATATCTCTAAATTCCTTTGTGATTAACTTAAAGTGCCAAGTAAAAGTCACTCTTGAACAATACATAGAGACAAGCTTAGATATGAAATGTGTGTGAGTGTGATGTGTGTGTCCATGTGAATGCCCATCTTCTAGTATTATAAGTTGGGCATTTACCTCTATGTTTTCAATCACTCTTTCACTATTTAAAATAAATCCCATGGGAATCAAACATTGCCCAATAGTGTAGCATAATTGTTGATGTATTTGTAACTTCGGAATGTATTCATCTATGTATCTTATGTATTGTAACCCGATGTTTATTCCGAGATGTATCTATAATGTAATTGAGTCATGTTGTCATGCCCTGATGTTTCGATCGGGAGGATCAATAATGTAAACAAGTCATGTCAAGTCATTGTGGGTAACCCTCTGATTGTCTAAGGGTTAAAGTCCTCACAGTTTTGAGGCACTAGGGTTATTAGACTCTCCTAGTAGAGGTCAACCCTAGTAGGGTTTTAGTCATGGCAGGATTAGTATAAATAGAGAGTTGGACTCTATATTTAGCACACATCACAAACACACTCAAGTGAAGCGCATAGTTGAGGAAGGAGAAGACACTGGGGCTAGATAAGAAGAAGGTTACTGCTCTCGGGAGATCACTTATTGTTTTGGGCTTTTACTATTTTGGTGCTGATTCTATCTCCGAGAAAGTTGTGGGGTTTTCTCCATTTATGGTTTCCTTGAGGAAAAACACTGTGTTCATTGTCTCTTGTGTTTGATTGATGTACTTGTTATTCTCTTAGTTAAAGATCCTAATAATGCTAGCTTAATGTTGAAAAACTAACATGGAATCAGAGCTAACCTGAGAAGAAGACACTGTGCAGCTGCGGAAACTAGGGCTTCCTATTTTGTAAATCTCTCTCCACAGATTTTCAGCAAAAGTAGGGTGGAATAACTCTCCTCCCTAGGGTGCATCTTTCTGTCGAAGCAGAATCCAATTCTGAGGTTTTTCAGTTTTGGACCCGACACTACTCCCGAAAATTAGGGCTTTTCACCGAAGAGGAATTTTTCAGTGTGCCCAGGCCTGGATTGATCTCCTCCCCAAAATCGAAGTTAGGGATAAATTTCAAGGCATTTGGGTGGACAGAACTCCAGAAAAGCAAAACCCTAATTTGCTCCTGATCTAGTACTGCGGGATTTCAGCTCCAAATCCAAATCTGACATCTTGACCTGGTAAGATCTAAATATTTTGTATTTCCATTTGAGGTTCTCAGTTTAAGATGTCTCATCATACCAAGATTGATGAAAAGCTTGAGGGAGCTGATAACTTTCGAGCATGGAAGTATAGGATCTCCCTGGTTTTGGAAGAAAATGACTTGGACTCCTACATCCATGAGGAGATTCCAGTTCCAGAGGGAGATGAGGCAAAGGCCTTGCACAAGAAGAAGTTGGTTATGGCAAAGAGGATCATTGCTGATTCTATCAAGGATCACCTTATCCCACAAGTGTCCTCACTCAAGACACCTAAAGCTATGTTTGATGCCCTAACCAAATTGTTTGAAGGGAAGAACATAAACCGAAAGATGACCTTGAGGAACCAACTGAAGAATGTGAAGATTCAAAATGCAGAGACCATCAGTCTTACTTAATAATGGTTTCTCAGATCAAGGAACAATTAGAAGCTGTAGATGAAGAAGTGGAGAATACAAAAATTGTGATGACAACACTGAATGGCCTTCCTAGGTCATGGGCTTCATTCATCTAAGGAATCTGTGCCAAAAAGAAGTTAGTCAAATTCAGCAGACTATGGGAAGAATGTTCTCAAGAAGAAGCTCGGATAGTAGCTCGAGAAGAGAAGATGGGAAGTGAAGATCAAGCTCTCACAGTTCACTCCAAGAAAGGCAGAAGAAGATCTCATCACTCCAAAGGTAAGGATCCTCATCATAGAGGTAACAGTAGAAGGGACCTATCTAAAATGAGATGTTATACATGTGATGAAAGAGGACACTTTGCAAAATATTGTCCTAAGAACAAGGTTCACTCTCATAAGCAGAAGGGGAACAATAAAAGACATCATGCTCATGCTGCAGAGGATGATGAACCATCCAAGAAAAGAACCAGATATGAAAGTGAAAGTTCTTCTAGTGAAGATGAATATGTTTTGATTTCCGCTCTTATGGGAAACATTACTCATGGAAGCACTGATTGGCTTATAGACAGTAGGGATTCCAAACATATGACGAGATTCAAGGAATCCTTTGTGAAACTTTCAGAACATGAATCACCTCACAAGGTGAAGCTAGGAGATGACTACCAGTATCCAAGAAAAGGTAGTGGGGAATCCTCCTATAAGCTAGACTCTGGAAAGTCTATAACAATGAAGGAAGTTTTGTTTGTGCCAGGACTCAAGAAGAACCTCCTCTCCATATCTGCACTAGATGCAAAAAAAATGAGGGTTGCATTCATAGATGGTCAAGTCATCATGTGGCCAAAAAGGAAAGACTATGGATGATGCAGTGGTGATTGGAGAACAAGAAGGAGGATTGTACAAATTAAAGGGCCATCCAGAACAAGCATTGGTCCATGACACAGTAGATCCAAGTGAACTTTGGCATAGAAGGCTTGCACATGTGCATTACAGAGCACTGCCAATTGCAAGAAAAGTTGTTGAAGGTCTTCCAGAATTCCAAGCAAAACATGATGGGGTCTGCAAAGGATGTGCGAAAGGAAATAATACAAAGAAGACATTTCCTAGCAGTGAAAGCAAAGCCAAAGGAATCCTAGAAATCATCCACTCCGATGTATGCGGTCCTATGTCATCAAGCTCACTAAGCGGGTATGTATATTATGTTTCTTTTATTGATGATTTTTCTAGGAAGACATGGGTTTACTTCATGAAGAACAAAGATGATGTATTCAACAAATTCAAGGAATTCAAAGCCATAATCGAGAACCACACTAAAAAGAAGATCAATACTTTTCGATCAGACAATGGCGGAAAATTCACTTCGAATGAATTTAAAGAGCTATGCAAAGAATCAGGGATTAAGAGGGAGTTGTCCACTCTTTATAATCCACAACAGAATGGGATTGTGGAATGGAAGAATAGAACTATCATGGAAGCTACAAGATCTATGCTTCATGATCAAGATCTTCCTATGCATCTTTGGGCTGAAGCTGCCAGAACAACGCTGTATGTATAGAACTGTAATCCACATAGAGTACATGAGAACAAGACTCCTGAAGAAGTCTTCTCCGGTAAGAAACCAGAAGTCAGCCATCTCAGAATATTCGGCTGTCCTATATACATACACATTCCAAAAGAGAAGAGAACAAAATTAGATCCTTCAGGAAAGAAGGGTATATTTGTGAGATACTATGAAAGCTCGAAGGCTTCCATAATATATTTCCCAGGATACAAGAAGATTGACATCAACAGGGATGTGACATTTGATGAAGACACAACTTACAACAAATCTAGGACAAGACCTACTGAACAACCTGAAGAAGCAGAAGCACCCAGAATACATGATACAACCATGAATGAAGAAACTCAAGAAGACAACCGAGATTTTGAAGAACCACAAAGACCTGTAGATCCACCTCTGGAGAAGAATCCTCATAAGAGGAAACCTGCTTGGGTATGTGAAATTATCCAAGGTGCGGAAAGATATTGGGATCCAGAAGAGAATCACAGTGAAAGAAAGAGGACCAGATCCTGCTCCGGGTATGTAGCTTTACTATGTGATTTCATTGATAAAGAACCTTCCAGTTATGAAGAAGCGGCATAACGGAAAGAATGGAAGGATGCTATGATCGAAGAGTATCAATCGATCATGAAGAATGATGTTTGGGATATTGTTCCAAGACCAGAAGGGAAGTCAGTTGTAACTTCCAAATGGATCTACAAGATCAAACATGCTGCAGACGGTAGCATTGAGAAATATAAAGCAAGATTTGTGGCTCATGGTTTCTCTCAGAAAGAAGGAATAGATTATGAAGAAACCTTTGCTGCTGTAGCCAGATACACTTCCATCAGATTGGTACTTTCTCTGGCTGCAGTGATGAGATGGCAGATACACCAGATGGATGTCAAGACTGCTTTCTTGAATGGTGTAGTGGAAGAGGAAGTGTATTAGAACAACCACTCGGTTTTGAGACTCATGATAGGGAGTCTCATGTGTGCAGTTGAAACAGGCACGCAGGACCTGGTACAACAGAATTGACAGCTTTCTATCTAGTTTGGGCTTTACCAAGAGTAAAGCAGATTCCAACCTTTACTACAAGATTGAATATGGAAACCCAGTGATGCTTCTACTATATGTAGATGATCTATTTGTGACAGGAATGGATGGGTTGATTGTTGATATGAAGAGAAAGCTTGCTGCCAAGTTCGAAATGAAGGACTTGGGGATGATGCATTATTTTCTAGGTATGGAGGTGTGGCAGAGTGCGGATGGAATCTTCCTTGGACAAGGGAAGTATGTTGTCACATACCCCAATTTTTGTAAAATTATGTAATTTGTTTTATTATATTTTTGAGACATTATGTTAAACTTAATACTAAGTAGGGATTGATGACTCAGTAGAGTCAACAGTTATGGAGTGTAATTCAGAATATTTTATTATTAATAAATAAATTATGGAGACAACAGCATGGGAGACTTGTTAAAAGAGGTTACTGGTCAAACTAGTGGATGGAACTAGGTGGAAAGGAAAAATGACAAGTGGCAGCATCCTCAAACACTTCCTAAGTTGCAGGTGGCAACTTCCCTATATTTGGGGTCATGATTCCCCAAGAAAGTGGAATCTGAGCAGGTGGCTCATTAAATGACAGTTAACCCAACTAAGACCTAGGCAATCTTTAAAAGTACTCAATGAGGAGAGCTGAGGCTGCTCATATTTTATTCCAGAGAGAATTCATTCAGGTGAATGTTATTCATGAATTTCATTGAGGAAAGTGGGAAAAACAGTAAGGAAGTGTTTTGAGTGGATTGCTGTAGTAACTTGATTCTTATTACAGCTATTTGGACTGAGAGAACTGACTGATAGTTCTGAGTTGATACTGAGTTGAAGAATGGTATTTGATTTGCTGCACCTAGTTCTAGCCAGGGAGACCAGAGCAAGCTCGGGGGTCCTGAGAAGTCGCTGTTTGAGCGCTCTCCAGGAGTTGGTAGGGAGGAACAGCCTCCCATTGCTGTTGTTGTTCACAGCTTAAACAGGTTCTGCAATTTATTTCTTTATGTTTACTGCGTATAAATGGATGCATGTTATGTTTACTTATATGTATGAATAATTAGTAGTTTCAGTAAAGTTAGTATCACTGAATTTCAGCAGTTAAACCTGTTAGTAGTAACTGTGTTTTTCCACATCTGGTATCACTAGACCGTACTCCAGCACAGTAGCTCGGTGTTGAGAAGTAGTATTCTTCTGAACCGAGTTTCCTATTCTACTTGCAGTTACTTTAGGTGTTTTACAAAATGATAAATTATCTTTTTACAGTCGTAAAAACGAATCCTAGTACTGTATCTTTGTTTTTCTGTAAAGTACTAGCTGTGATAATGAAAGGATACACTAAGTATATCTGCAGTTTAAGTTATGATAATTATTTCTAATTTTAAAGAACAATTTTTAGAAGTTAAAAATAAAAACAATACTGACAATAGGATATAATTACTTATCTATTCGATATTACCATTAAATCTTATTCATATCAGTCTGAAATATTGTTAAGAATACAATCATTTAATTATTGTATATTCTATTATTTGGTTAAAGTTCAAACATGTCATAACTATTATTCTTTTTCAGAATAGGTAAATGAATGATATGTTATATTCAGGCATTCGCATAGATATGTATGTGAAATCACACTTTAAATTATTAAACAAGTAAAGTACATAAACATTTAAGTATTATATTATTATTATCATTATAAACCTAGTTTATTATAATTAGGACATAAATAAACATAGTTTATGTATAAATTAATTACACTCTGTGTATTATAAAGTAAATAAATATTACTCAAAGACAATAGTAATGTCAAATAAAAACACAACAGGCCTATCAAGCTCGAAAGATTATACATGTATTTATATTTTCCACTAAATAGATTTTAGGGTATAAAGTCTACATGGAAAAACTTAATAACACATTTATTAAAACAATAAACTGGAAGTATTTAATATACAAAAGTTTGTTACAATAAATAAATTGTAGTGTTATAGCACAATCTACAGCAACACCAGAAAATAGTAATAACATATATTATATTAATATAAGGGTATAGCCCTATATGCACTTATAATGTCAGAAATTACTACAATAAAAGAATTCATGAATAGTATTACAGTACATTCATACAGAATCATATATTGCTCGAATGACGAGCCCAACCTTTAAGGTTAAAAACCTTTTTACGTTGCTCACAGTAACCAAAGGGTCTATAATATTAATTTTAAATGACAGGTCGAGCAAAGGATGGTATCACAACTGTAAGAAATTGGGTAGAACCTTATAGGTTCATTATGTACCTGTTGGCCCGATTTTCTGAATCTAGGCCAATAAGGAGGTTTTGTCCACACAATCAGCTTAAAGCAGCGTCCGGTATGTTTGGTTTAACAAAACCTCGCAGGTTGTGGTCCTGCTACCAGCTAGTTTGTCTCTTAAGGAGAACTTAAAACCAACAAAATCTAACCTACTTTAATGTTTACTTTACCTATATATCTAAATATCCTAAGGTTGCTTTCTTAAGGAAAGACTTCGATTTTTTGGGAAGTTTTCTAAATATGAAAACTTAAGTAAAATATATAAAATGATTTAACAATTGCTAATTAAACTTGAAAATAAAATTAAAATTAAATTATTCTACCTATCTTATTAAACCCTATCTCAGCTGAGAGCAAATTGAAGATTATATTAATTATTAATCAATAATGATGAACAGATTGACTGAAATATAATCTAAACAAACCATTCAAATCATAACTAAAAGTCAAACTGCTAAATGATAACAGAATTGAAATTTAACCTATAAACACACGATCAATGTCAACTGTCTAAAATTAATTAATAATCAATTTTCAAGATAGTTATTTGAATTTAAGATAATGCGTATTTAAAAT